>JBBMKF010000112.1:1871969-1887414 GCA_037834155.1 Curcuma caesia
ATAGACATCAAACACCAATAGCCATTTGATAGGAAGTTAGAAAGCATATTTCAACAAGTGTTAAGGATTGTTAGCCTCATCTTACAAAAGTCAAATGTGCCATGGATAGTTGTCTTTAATTCTTGAGAAGGAACATATCAAGAACTCTTATATTTAATTTAGGGAATTCTAGATCATAGTTGGAGACTATGCATTGTTAAGTCTTTAGTACCTAAATTTGTTTAGGAATCTTAAAGATGACTTTTGGCGTTTCAAGTTAAATAGAAGACAAATTAGTAGTTGTTAGTTGGTCGACCATAGCTTCTAACTAGTCCACTAAACTAGGCACACTAGAGTTAAAAACTCTAATACTAAATATTTTGGGCAACTCTAGTTATTTTTGATGACCAAAAGGAGTACTTGACTAAAAGTTTAAGTAGTTGACAAAATTAAACTTTTAATTTGGTTTAGGTTGGTCTACCATGATTCCTGAGTAATCAATCCAACACGACACCTTTAGACGAACAAACTCATCTTTGGGTGATCAAATTTAAAATTTTAGCTTGTCAATAAGCATTTATGATTGGTTGACTAAAGCATTGGATCAATGTGGCAGTTAGGAGGAGGGGTGAATAGACATAAACTAAAATGAGAATCAGAAATTCAAGATCAATACTTGGTTAGATGTTATTATACAATGAAAATAAGATAAGCAAGAACAAAGACAAACACATCTAACATGATTCTTTTAAGTTTTTCCTTCATGACTTATAATTCATAAGTAGAGTCACCCCTCAAATGTCACTATCTTTTCTCCTGGGAGACGGGGAAAAAAAACTACCACAAAACTTCTTACAACAAGAATAAAAACAACTAAGCTGGTAAGTAAAAAATAATTATGCTAAGTAAACAGAAAGATGAATATAAAGTAAACTCTTGTTGCTCCTTTTATTGTTAACTTTCAAGTTGCCTTCAAATATGCTACAAATTGTTATTCTATACAAGCCTAGCCTACTGCTCATTTTCAAGTTGATTGTTTACATATTGCATAAGCTTCTACCTAACAACAAACTCAATCAACTCAACTTGTTCTAGTAAATCTTTCAACTTTTTCCTAGTCAATTGACATGTTTTATCATATAAGTCATATGGCAATTACTATCTTTCTACCACATCTACAATCTTCTTCCAAAATTTGTTGGACATTCAATCAAATGCCTAGTAGACTAAACCACCTTTTCAATTGACTTCCCTAGTTAACTCCTAAATAGAGAATAATTATTTTAACAAGACAGATTATTAATCAATTGCATAGCCAACTCTATCTAAATTAATCGATTGAAGTCATGTTTAGTCGAATCCACTACAAATAAAACACTTCTATTTATAAGCATTATATCTCGAGTGGGCTTCCTAATCAACTTAGCCCCTCAAGATGTTTTACTTCCAGATTTTCCTCATATGGTAAGAGACTTCAAACACATCAAGATATAGTGGATATTTGCTGAGTCGCATGTGTCCACTAGCATATTCCTGCTCTATCTCCTTCAGAATTTTTATTTTTATGTTGATTTTGGATATTTTCTTCTTTTTCTTCCGCCAAGAAATTTTCTTTTTCAGGTGGAGGTTTTAAATGGTAGCCAATAGCCGTTCGATCAGGATCGTATGGTCCAGATCGATTGCTTGGCGGTGCGACAACTCTTTATCGGCGTCGTCTGCAGTGTCCATCATCTTCGCGAAGTCTGCCGAACCTACGAGAGACACCAGCCAGTTCTCTATTTAAGTCCCGCTACAGCTGCCGGGCTCCGACGATTGAAACCCTTCGCCGGAGACGGAAGTGACGCCGGATCCCATCTATGACGTCTGTGTTCTGCACCACGAACCACAGCCTCCGACTCCTTCCGCCGCCATCGAATGCCTGCCGGAGCCGCTTCTGCAGAAGCGCACTCGCCTTCCCTGTTTCATCCGGGAGTCGGGCCTCCGGAAAGACAATCAGGGCCTTGAGATGGTCGGAAACCCCCCTCGGGAGGAGTGATCTCTTCCTGTCGAAGAGGGTCGGGCGCTCGGGTAGCGTCTCGAGGTCGGTCGTCATCAGATGCGAAGCGCCCAAGGATGGAAGGGTATTTCTAGTTTCCGTTTCCTGTTTACTCGTTTGGATGATTATGCTGCTTTTTGAATCTATGTGTTGAAGCACATTTCGGAAAGTGTAGCTGTATGATTTTACCAATTCATAGGTTATTCGGATTTTGGTTGTCTTCTTAACCAAGATGGTCTAATTCTGCTTGTTCCTTTTGTGTTCCATTATTCTTTTGTTCCATTATTCTTTTTATTGTGAAATCTCACCTTTATGAGTATTCCAAGCGTCAACGAGTGGGATTAGCATTGAGGTTAGGGAAAATTTGGTCATTGTATTCAAGTATCTTAGCTCCAATTCTTGTACTATAGCCAAATGTGATTTCTTAAGTTTGCAACCTCAAAGATCCTCCTTGGTGATTTGCCTTTGAAAGTTCTCTAGTATAGTCCGTAGTACTTCAATTATTCAACAAATTTTTTGAAAGATGTCCATTACAAACTATAGTACTTTAATTATTAAACAAAGCCCAGGTTGTTCAGCAAGTAAACAACCACAACTCAAAAAGTATTCGCTCATGTATGTTATTAATTAGGCAGAGTTTCCAGGTTGCATTGGGTGGGTATTTTTAAACTATTGCTTAGTATTGGAGCTATAAATGCAAATATTTATTTAATGTTTTGTGGAAAAAAGTCCTTCCCCTCTACCATAAGTTACTTCTAACGGTCCTTGTCCTCTTTTGATCATTAAGCTTTAGAATTTGCATGTTCCATTTACATACTGCCCTGTTGCTTCGAAATTTTATTGTTAAGCCTTAGACATTAGCTTATTTCAGTTTCTCAATGTTTTCAAGTTTTTTTTTGTTCTTAGTTCTGGTACTCTTAACTGTTCTTCTTTGCCTAGGAAAACCAAACACCGGCACATATTGTGGTGTATATCCCCAGTTGTCATATGATAATGCCAATGAATAGCATATTTCAAACCTCTATTCTGCTAGAAAAGAAAACCACCAACAACCTTGGATTTTCTTTCTCAATTGGTTTAGTCATTGCTATTTCTGTTTTTCATTGAACATCTGCTCTATGTATTTTCTTCTCAACAAAACAACATATGATACTAACTGATATCAGTATTTATTTTCAAGTTGAGACAAGACTCATCCCATTTTTTTTTTGTTCTTGATAGATCACTCAACAAGAATTCACTGAGATGGCTTGGCAAGCTATTGTTTCATCACCAGAAGTTGCAAAAGAAAGCAAAAATCAAATAGTGGAGACTGAGCATTTAATGAAAGCATTGTTAGAGCAAAAAAATGGGCTTGCACGTCGAATATTTTCCAAGGCAGGAGTTGATAATACTAAGCTACTAGAAGCTACTGATAGATTCATCCAGCGGCAGCCTAAGGTAGTGTTTATAATATTTGCCCCCTTTTATTTTAATTTATTTGTTATATCTAGTCTTCTACACAGTTTAGTATATAGATATGAGATGGTATCCTCTTATGGTGGTTGGTGCTTCTTTATCTTTTCTTCTACTGTACTATTGCTTGCAGTGTAATTTTTGTTTTCAACATATTATCCAGTGCAGTCCCAATAATTTTGTTCCTCAACATCAGTTGGTTGTTGCACATTCTAGATTAGATGATTTGCAAGATAATTTGACAATCTTATAGTTAGGTTAATGAACATAGTCCTAAGAATAATCTATCAGCCTCTTGAGTTAATCGTCACTTATGGGTCTCTCTTCTTGATTTATTCCAGATAGAATCTGGTGTTCTTTAACCGGAGCTTGTGCTCCATCTTCTTTTTGATACACATTCTCATCATTTCTCACTACTTTGACCGTGAACGAATTCCTATCAATTAACAATGATTATTCTGTTTCTCTATTTTCTAATATTTCCTTGTTTGTTGTCTGCCCTTGTATTGTCTCTATTAGGTCCTGGGTGAATCTGTCGGTAGTATGTTAGGTCGAGATCTTGAAGCTTTAATTCAGCGAGCCAGGGAATACAAAAAGGAATATGGTGACTCTTTTGTATCTGTAGAACATCTTGTACTCGGTTTTGCAGAAGATCGGCGATTTGGAAAACAACTCTTCAAGGAATTTCAGATTTCATTGAATAATTTAAAATCTGCCCTTCAAGCTATAAGGGGACGGCAAAATGTCATTGACCAAGGTAGTTTTTCTTAGCTCCTTTATGATGATTATCATTATAATATGTTTGATTGACTATTGTTGGCTGCCCTGTTTTATGTTTCATAAGCTTCTGCCAATAATCTTTTGCTTAGATTGACAAATGGGTTTATTTCTTTTTGTTCCTGTCATGGATTTGTACATTCTTTCTTTTATTTTCTTGTAGCAGGTGCAAGGTAGCATTGTTTTCTGTTGCACTTGGCCCTTTATATATTTTGTTTGTGAAATAGTATTGACTACTCATACTTCATTTCTGCATTTGCTGGTTTCTCTTACCATTTTGTTTAAATGGTACAGAATTCCTCCCCCTAAACTGAGTCTACTATCTTTCATTGTGTGAAACTCTAATTTACTTCCATATTAGAAGTTATCAACCAATTGAGAATAAGGCTTAAACAAATCTACTATTGTTATTATTGACTGCTACTTGGGTTGATGGAGTAGACTGTGGACCTGTCACATTACTGGGCTAGTCTTATGGTTTGGTCTATTCAAGGATGTTAATTGTTAGGCAGGTAAATTCCGTGAGAAACCAGAGTGGAATGAGGATGAGAAAGATTCAGATAACCAATTTACTCCATTTTCTGGCTGTTGTGGGATAATAGTGGGAGTTTATAGTTCCAGCAATCTATCACCGTGAATGAGCTTAAGCATTCCCTTTATAGAATCCCTTCCTAGAACTCAAGAACATGAAAACCTTCTTTTTGTTTTTTTTCCAAAGTCTCTTCAATATGTTACATGTTGGATGAATAATTCATATTTTTTATACTGTCAGATATGCATCCTATCTAAAATCATGACGATAGGAACACCATTAATGTATTAAATGATTCAAAGCATTGTTTAGACATTGCTTAATAGTTGGAATCTTGGTTCAAGCCTTTATAACTCCTGAAACCGTGTTCAATACTTTCTACTATGAAGATTACCTTTGATTTATTGCTCTTGAAGTTATTGAGGCTAATGTTGGGAGACAACTTCTTGTAACAGATCCTGAGGGTAAATATGAAGCATTAGAAAAATACGGAAAAGATTTGACTGCTATGGCACGGGAAGGGAAACTTGATCCAGTCATTGGAAGGGATGATGAAATTCGTAGGTGCATTCAGATCTTATCAAGGAGAACAAAGAACAATCCTGTATTGATAGGCGAACCTGGTGTTGGAAAGACTGCTATATCAGAAGGGTAGGAATGACTTTTTGCTCTCTCTTAATATATGAAAATTTATACAAACTGTGTTTAGCTCAATAGGATAGAATAATTAAAACTGACTTTTTCTGTTGAATGACAAGAAAAAAAATAAAACTAATGTTACTCTTATTTATCAGGTTGGCGCAAAGGATAGTGCAAGGGGATGTTCCACAGGCTTTGATGAACCGCAAGGTAAGTATAGTTCAATTTTTGCTCTGAGGTTGCTTAGTTGATTAGTGAACCTCCCTGACTTAAATCTGTTTTTGGCTTGTTCATTTTCTTAATTACCACTTTTTAATATTGATGTTAAATGATTTAAATCTGTTACATGATGTACCTTGTACTAGGAATCGCTTCGTCCTAGTGTCTTCTCGTAATACAGATTCAGGTTGCTGTTTGTTAGGCTAGATATTAGATAAGATGTAGTCAATGGAAAAAAAAGAGGAGAACAACGCTTCTAACCATGATTTGGAGGATCTCTTTTCCTTTGTTGGCTTATTCTGGCCTTGTTTGAGTTGGTGTGGCCTCTATAAACTTTAAAGATAGATATTTCTGGGAAAGTTAGCTATGTTTTCTACTTCTCATTTTAATATCCCAGCTCTTTTTTCTTATTTCAACAAGCTAAATCAAGTGTAACAAACTACAACATAGGTCTTTAGATTATCTCTTCAATTTTGTTTTTAATCTGTATGTTTTGTGTATGAGGCTTCTCCTTTCGTGCAGCTGATTTCTCTTGACATGGGTGCACTCATTGCTGGGGCAAAGTATAGGGGAGAATTTGAAGATAGACTAAAAGCTGTTCTGAGAGAGGTGACGGAATCTGAAGGCCAGATAGTCCTTTTCATTGATGAGATTCATACTGTTGTGGGGGCAGGTATGTAGAATGCTTAATTACAATCATTTTGTGTTTCTTAGTTGGTGGCATATTTCTTTTAAATGTCTTCATGGTCAATCTTTTTAATTGTCTAATGTGGAAGACAAATAGGGTGATATTGTGTGAATGAATAATAAAAATACATAAAATATTTGTTTGTGTTTCCTTCATAATAGTATTTTGTGACTTTCATATGAGATTCTAACCAACTACCTTCCAATCCCTTTCATATTGAACCTTCATTATGACACTTTTCATTGATTTCAGATAATTAATTGTGTCATTTGAGGATCCACTCCATTTCTATTTATAATTTAATCTTGTATTGCATTTCAAGCAGATATTCAAGTAAATTATATGTTGGATGTTTCTAATTCTGAGCGTTACAATATGTCTGTTCTTTTTCAGGTGCCACAAATGGGGCCATGGATGCAGGCAACCTTTTGAAACCCATGCTTGGACGTGGAGAATTGCGCTGCATTGGTGCCACGACTCTTGATGAGTATCGCAAGTATATTGAGAAAGATCCAGCTTTGGAACGTCGTTTTCAGCAAGTTTATGTTGATCAGCCTACAGTAGAGGATACAATATCCATATTACGTGGATTGCGTGAGAGATACGAGCTACATCATGGTGTCCGCATATCTGATAGTGCTCTCGTTGAGGCTGCTATTCTTTCTGACCGCTATATAAGTGGCCGCTTTTTGCCAGATAAAGGTAAACCCTTGATATGTTACCATACAGTTAACCAAAGTTACATTCTTCTCTGCTACGACATTTATGGATTTTCAAATGACTGTTTGCTGCAGCTATTGACTTGGTTGATGAGGCAGCTGCCAAGCTAAAGATGGAGATTACGTCTAAACCAACAGCTTTGGATGAAATTAATCGATCTGTATTGAAGTTAGAGATGGAGCGACTCTCATTAACTAATGACACTGATAAAGCTTCCAAAGATAGGTTGAACCGGCTTGAAACAGAACTTTCACTGTTGAAGGAGAAGCAGGCTGAACTTACTCAGCAGTGGGAACATGAGAAATCTGTAATGACAAGAATTCAATCAATAAAAGAAGAGGTATCACATAGCTTTCCTTACTCCTTAATCGATAAAGCATATCACTTATGCCATTGCAGGACCTTAAGGAGCGCACAAGAACACATTGTTCTACCTGCATGTAGAGATGCAAGCTCATATTCTTTTGTGCATTTGGCTTTTATGATTTTTTTTTTGTTTGTAGTAGTTTCCACTGCATTGGAACTGGGAATAGTGATCTTCCATTAATAATTCATTTAAACTTTTCCAAAGATCAGCTTCCTTTTCCAAGAAAGATATCAAATTTTGTGAGTTAAGTGATATTGTTCACATCGTTTGTTCCCTTCGCAGCTTATGTATTTTCGGTACAGCTTACAACTAAAATTATGATCTTAGATTACTAATGTTCTAAAACTCAACCACCCATGAGTTAGAGTTTTGGATTAAAATCATTAATGTAATTTGTTACTGACTAAGCTTTTCATCACAGATTGATAGGTTGAATGTAGAAATTCAGCAAGCAGAGCGTGAATATGATCTTAACCGGGCAGCTGAATTGAAATACGGAAGCCTTAATTCTCTACAACGTCAGCTTCAAGCGGCAGAAAAGGACCTAATTGAGTATAAAAATTCAGGCAAATCAATGCTTAGAGAAGAGGTAACTGGAAGTGACATTGCGGAAATAGTCAGCAAATGGACTGGCATTCCTGTGTCTAAGCTGCAACAATCAGAGAGAGAAAAGCTACTGTTTCTGGAAGAAGAACTTCACAAGCGAGTTGTTGGTCAAGACCCAGCTGTGAAAGCTGTGGCTGAGGCTATTCAACGGTCCAGAGCTGGTCTCTCAGATCCCAACCGACCAATTGCTAGTTTCATGTTCATGGGTCCGACTGGAGTTGGCAAGACAGAATTGGCAAAAGCACTTGCCTCTTATATGTTCAACACAGAAGAAGCTTTAGTGAGAATAGACATGAGCGAGTACATGGAAAAGCATGCAGTGTCAAGATTGATCGGAGCCCCACCAGGCTATGTTGGATACGAGGAGGGGGGACAGTTGACTGAGACTGTTCGTAGAAGGCCTTATGCAGTTATATTGTTTGATGAGATTGAGAAGGCACATTCTGATGTGTTCAATGTTTTCCTTCAGATTCTGGACGATGGTAGAGTAACTGATTCACAGGGCCGGACAGTGAGTTTCACAAACACAGTTATAATTATGACATCTAATGTTGGTTCCCAATACATATTAAATATGAACGATGAATTAGAATCAAAGGATTCCACATATGAGGCTATCAAGCAGAGAGTGATGGATGCTGCTAGGTCAATCTTTCGGCCTGAATTCATGAATCGTGTTGATGAGTATATTGTTTTCCAGCCCTTGGATCGCGAGCAAATAAACAGTATTGTGAAGTTACAGGTATGGATTCTGACTATTGAAACATTTTGTTAAGAAAATATGTCCAATATCACAATGTTTTCCATTTCTGCTGCTTACTATGATTGCATTGTGTAAGCAGTTGGAAAGAGTGCAAAAGCGAGTTGCAGATCGAAAGATCAAGATTCAGGTGACTGACGCAGCCGTGGAGTTTCTCGGAAGCCTCGGGTACGATCCCAACTATGGCGCAAGGCCAGTGAAGCGTGTTATCCAGCAGAACGTGGAGAACGAACTGGCAAAGGGCATTCTGAGGGGAGACTTCAAGGATGAGGACAGTATCTTGGTGGACACTGAAGTCACAGTTTTCTCCAATGGTCAGCTTCCTCTGCAAAAGTTAGTGTTTCGTAAGATAGACGATGCAGGTGCTTCTTCGGATGCGTCTTCATCTGAGGGCCAGGAGGCCTTCTTGCCTAGTCGTTGATGCGGATGTCTTTCCTTTCATCCTAGGCATAACGCAAAGAGCTAAACCCAAATGGTTGATGTTTCATGAACTATATTGTTCATGTTGTATAGAATAGTTTGTTTCTCTCGGTTATATAAGGATAATAAAATTGGGTGGAGCAAATAGCAGATGAAACGTAGGATGATAAAATTTTCAGAGGATTTCACAGGATTTACTATTAAAAGAGTTGATCACTAAAATAATAATAAGTTTTAAAGATGTTTAATTTCATCTTCCAAAATAATCTATTGAGATGCTTTGTTCTTTTAATTCTTTCGACATATAGAATCAAATATCTTGATATAGTTGGTCATTTAGGATGTTTGTCAACCAATTTAAGAAATAAAAATATAACCTTTTTCATTAATTAACATTTTAACATCATTACTCATATGATAGGGCATCTTAAAAAAAATAAATGTCTCTGAATATCTTTGAAAAAAAAATCATAAGATACTGTAATTGTCACGATTGAACATTCCGTAACTCATCATTTTATAATACTCCCCCATTAATAATACTCCCCCCTTTAATGTCCATTAGAAGAGGTTCCTTTGTGCTGATTAAAAGTGCTTTTAATTCTGATGGCCCTAACTACCTCATAATCAATTTAAATCAAGATTAGTCCATTCTTTGTAGCCTCTTGAGTCTGATCATGCCTTCAAATTTAAATTCCAAAGTTAGGATTGCATTGACAAATACTCACCGAGAGACTTGGACTCATTATATACATTCTAAGACACCAACAACGGATTTCTTAAAACCTCTTGAGTTTGATTGTGTTTAACATTCTTGTTTTTGGACATTGTAGAACTAGTAGTGATTTTTTACCGAAACTCATTGATGGTCCTATCTTCATCAAAACCAATTTAAATAAGTATTAGTCCATTCCTTGAAGCCTCTTGAGTTTGAGCATCCATTCTTGAATTTTAGTCAAAACTCATTGATAGTCCTATCCAACTCAAAATCAGTTCAAACTAGGACCAATGTGTTCCTTACAACCTTCTGAGCCTAACCATGCCCAACATTTATGATTATAGACATGGTAAGTTAGTTCATAAGTTTGGTTAAAACTCATTGATAGCCTCTAGTTGAACAAAATTGATCAAGATTAGGACTAATAGATTCTTTAGAGCCTCTTGAGTCTAACCATGTACAAGATTTCTATTTTTGGATATTGCACGATCCTAACCACCTTAACCGACTCAAACTAGGATTAATCTATTTCTTATAGCCACCTGCATCTTACCATTCTCCGCGTTTTTGAAATTTTGACAATTTATATAAATCTAGTTAGTTATAAATTATAAGTTTTTAAAAATAACTGCAATTTATTATTGTTTTGAGTCAATCAATATAGCGAAGATCCAATTCCTAAAGAAGTGCCCTCTTTCATTGAATGTGTTGAATCATAATTAGAGGAATGATACTGATAACTGTATTATCGTGATATGATTGTAAGATTGATGGAATTGATAGAGGGGGTGAATATAGATCGTTTGTTTTTCTCTTTTGTTCGTCATGTGTTCGTTCTTTCTATCAAAATTAGTATGTAATGGAAGTATAATAAAGACAAGAAGAAACAAATACGTGGGATTTACGTGGCTCACAACCTCCTAAGGTTGCTAGTCCAAGACCTATGTATGAGAGACATCCATCCACTAGTTTTATTTCTTTTTCAAAATTTTTTCAGAGGCGAAGAAATTCATCTTACAAGTTATCAAACACAATATAGATTTAAAATAATAAGAACAATGCTATGTAATACAAAGGCACAAATTGATTTGTCGACAGTCGATTTGGAAGCCCTTGAGTGCCTTACACTCTTCCTGGCGCTTCTCCGATCACATGAGCAACGTTGAGATTTTTTCTTTTCGAGCATAGAGTGTGAGTAGTAAGGAGATTAAGTTGAGCTTTGTTTCCAACGCCTTCTTTTATATATCATGATCAATCTATCAATCTTGGGCAAACTTAATCCCTACGATCGAGTTTATCGCGATATGTGATCTCGTCATTATCAATTTTAGCGGTCTACCGATCCTTGGGATTGGTCTATCGATCCTTGCCACATCATCGATCGAAGTCTGAACTCGAAGTCGGTCAGTCGAACCCGATCTGTCTACCGATCCTTAGGATCGATCTACCAATTCTTGAGTATTGGTACAGGGAGCATCAGATAATTGAACCTTAGTTTTGATAATGGCAAGAGATTCAAGTTAAGTGTGTGGTGATTTTTAACATGTTGATCTAAGTGTGCAGGGAGCACAGAAAAGTCCTCGTTGAGGCTAGGCACAGGCAAGTCCTAGTGGAAACTAGGCAATGAAAGTTCTGACTGGAGGCTAGGCAATGGAAGTTTTGGCTGGATGCTAGGCGGTGGAAGTCTTGGTCTGGAGGACTAGGCAGAAATCTTGGCAGATCAAGTGTACCAGGTGAAAGTCTATACAGGTCAAGTAGACCAGATCCATGACAGTGGAAGTCCAGACAGGTCAGGTGGACCAGACGGAAGTCTAGGCAAGTCAGGTGGACCAGATGTCTAGCAGCAAACCCTGAGGCTGAGGATCGAGGCTAAGCAGAAAGTCTAATAAGTTTGGAGGACTTGGTTAGCAAATAGGTAAATTCTTCCAAGTGGAGTGGGTAAGGGCGCGTTTCTAGTATGAGAACAGTAAGTGTTGGTGTAACCCAGAATTTCACTGGAAATTCGAAGTTAAGACCATAAACAGTTGCAAAATTATTTAACTCCTTCCTGTTACTTTTGTTTTGTGCTAACTTATAATGCAGGAAAGAAGGGACGAGAACTTTGATTTCAGGCGCCCTTATCTGGATCCAGGCGATCAGAGTTCAGGCACTCGGACATCAACGGAACTGGACCAGCAAAGTAGTGAGGTGGCGGAGTCCCAGTGGTCGGGACACCACAGCTTCCAGGCACCCAGAGTGGTTCCAGGCGCCCAAATTCGGATAAGCGTTGTGGAAGTCAAAGTTCATTCGAAACCTCCACGTCAGCATACAGGCGCCTGGAAGTGTCGACTTAGCAACACCAATGGTGGATCGATGGACAGCGTGGAGGCACCCGGAAAGGGTTCCAGGCACCTGAAAAGCCCTATATAAGAGCATCGAGGGAGACCCCTCATAACATCAATTCAGTGACAACCAACAATCGTCTACGCACGAAACAATATCCGGGAATGTTGTCATAACGCTGAAGTGTTGCACGAGAAGTCTCCATATCTTCTACTTCGATAATTCTAAATCAATTTTGTACTTCATTTCTAAGGACGGTGAGCCAAGTAAAAATATCTGTGTCTTTGTGATTTACATTTTCCATTGCATTTACTTTATTTTGATCGTATTCATGGGCGAATTTATGAAAATCGAAAACACTACCAATAGTGATATTCACCCCCTCTAGCGCTCTCAACGATCCTACAATTGGTATCAGAGCGAGGGGCGCTCGAAACACAGTGCAACCACTGGTTGAGCACGTTTTTCAGATTTTTCAAATTTTCATTGATTTATTTTATCTTTCTCCTGCACTGCTAATCCAAGACCAAGTTTTGGAACAATTTTGTTATTTATTTTTATGCTAGAATTAAATAGTCCATCAGGAAGGATTTAATACCGCAAGGGCATCTCTGTTCTCTAAGGAGGACTTCATCTATTAGAAAGGTAGAATGAAGTACCACCTAAAGACATAAGTGGAAATATGGATCATCATACAAATAAGATTCACAATCCTGACCAATAATGATGGTCTACCACAAACTTGCGACAAATGGGACACGATCATAAGTAAGAAAATTAAAGCAGATACGAAGGCAACCCAAACATTACAATGCGGATTGACCAAGGAAGAGCTGAACAGAGTCGGACCCTTCATCAGTGCCAAGGACCTATAGGATAAACTTATTGAATTACATGAAGGCACATCAGATACAAACGTCAGCAAGAGAGATCTCCTGATCAACAAGTTGTACAATATCAAGATGATAGAAGGGGAATCAGCAAGTGGACTTCACGTGATAATTCAAGACTTGCTGAATGGACTGTATGCGATTAGACAACCCGTTGAAAATCGAGATGTCATAAGGTACGCACTGAAAGCGTTCCCGAGGAACACTTTGTGAGCATCTATGGTGGATGCTTACAAGGTCTCCCGGGACCTTTCTAAAATAAAACTTGATGAGCTATTTTCAGAGTTTGAATTACATGAACAAACTAATGTCGTAATGGAAGAGAAAGGTACATCTCTAATTGTAGGACCAACCAAATAAAGAAGGTCCAGAAAACAGACAGAAGAAGAGTCTGATGAATCATTAGATTTGGAGAGTAACAACGAGATTACAACCGAACTAGTCAACCTAGTTCGGAAGATGCTACGGAAGAAGAAGGGCATAAAAAGATCGAAAGTAAAGAAGATGGTACAAAAAGTAAATTCCAACAAACCATCTACCAGCAAAACGAAGCTCACTTGCTATGGGTGTAAGGAGAAAGACCACTTCAGATCAGAGTGTTCAAATCAAAAGGAGGAGTGCAAGTCAAGAAAGAAGGCACTCAAAGTAACGTGGGACGAATCCTCGTTAGAAGAGTCAGAAGAAGAACTGACCACGAGTTTTCTTATGCTTCCAACTCAGGATGAACCAACTAAAACAGACAACAAGTCAGATAGCGACTCAAGTTCAAGCCACGGATCTGCATCCGTTTCAAAAGGACCCTCTACCACTGTAAGTGAAGAAAAATTATATTCAATTATTTATAGTTTGACAAAGAAATTAGCCAAATCCAATGCCCCAATTGAATCACTCCAAGAGGAGGTAGCACTCCTCAAGGAGAAAGTCAACTCCAGACCACCAACTGAAGTTGTTAAAGTTGGGGACTCAACTCAAGTCAAACTTGAGGAAGAGAACTCCCAATTGAAACTCCAGATTGACGATATGAAAAGATCACTTGAAAAATTCACCTCAGGCTCCAAGTATTATGATTCTTGGAAATCAGAGGGCTGAATACAATTGATCTGGGATTAGACACAAGGCTAAGCATAGAGCACACACGACATTATTAAATAGACCCAAGAAACTAAGAGTCCAAGCATGGGTTCTCAAATCTAAACTGATCAATCCAGTTGAATCGAACCAATTCTGGATCCTTAAGGATCAGATACAACCCATGCATGTTAAATAAAACTGCTTGTATTAATTATTTTAATTTTTATTATTTAATTTTTGCATTAGAACAACTTAAGCTAGATAAGGACTTAAATTTGGTTAACACTTGTCTAACATAGTACCAGGATGCGACCAGATGATAGTACATTAGGGAAACTAAGTTTAGGTAGTTAAGTGGAGTAAGGAGTACCTTATTTGGTCTACTTAGCTAAGTCAATTTAACTGAAGCTACCTCGCCACATCCTAGACTAGTTAGACTAAAGTTTATTCTTAGATTAGCTAAATATATAATTTCTTGAACCAGCTTTATCTTAGAAAGTGGTTGTTGTTCCGATAATCAAGAAGGCACTTGTGCCTCGTCACTGCCTGGAAGCTGACTCTTGAAATATGTATTTAAAGTAAGTCAAACAATTAAATTTGAATCTAACCCAAGGTTAATCAAATATTAGATACCAATAACCTTAATTCCTCAATCAAGATAAAATTAGAAAATCATCTCACACAACCCATAGGATTAATTGTGTGATCATCTAGAAATGGGTGAAATGAAAAATAGGAAACACAAGGACTTGAATCAATGGATGTTGGATAGTGGATGCTCCAGACACATGACTGGAGACAGATCGAAGTTCACCAAACTAAAGTTTAAGAACTTAGGATCCGTTGCCTTTCGAAACAATGAAAAACTTAAGGTAATCAGATAAGGTAATATTGAATTAGACTTAGACTTTATAATTCATAAAATTCTTTTAGTTACCAGTTTAAATTCAACTTATTAAGTATCAGTCAACTGTGTGACTCTGGATATGTGGTTAAGTTCACTCGGACCAAATGCATAATTGAAAATATAGAAAATCCTGAAATTAAACTTAAGGGAATTAGGAAGAACAACATATATAACATTGACTTACCAATCTTCTCAATCAAGTGTTTATTAACACAACAAAAGGAAACCAAGTTATGGTACAGAAGACTGGGTCACACTCATATTAGACTTATCTCAAAGGTAAGTCAAAATGGCTTAGTAAGAGGACTACCCAAGTTAATCCCATTAGAAAATGAAATTT
>JBBMKF010000112.1:1894948-1911888 GCA_037834155.1 Curcuma caesia
GGGATAAATATTCTGTTAGGGATAAATATTCTATTTTTATTTTTTATAGAATAATTCTTCTAGAATATGTTCCTATATTCGTGTATAAATAGAGGCTTATCTCTTGTAATAAAGTAAGATTCTATATTATTTTACGTGGTATTAGAGCGAGATTAGGTTTTATTTTTTTCCGCTGCCATATGCGAAAGAGCTTTCCTCTCCTTCCTTCGAATCGTGGCGTCTCCTTTCTCGTCCCGCGCTTCTGTCTCGTCGTCGACCAAGCGCCTCTAATTTCAGCATTTGGAGTACGGCGCCACGCGAAGGAGCCTTCCTCTCCTTCCTTCGGATCACGGTGTCGACCGAATCACACCTTTATCTCGTAGTCGACAGAGGATGGAGCGCATCTGTCCTGTGATTCTGCTACTTCATCGGCGGCTAGAAACATCTCTCCCAATCGCGATTTCTCCTAATCACGATCCCTCCCAATCGTGATTCTCGATCTGTCCTACTGTTCTGCTGCTTGATCGGCGGTATTCCTGCATCGCATCCTTGCATTCGCATGGAGTCTCTCGGCAGCGACCACGTCGACATTGGGCCGCAGGACGCTCAGCAACCACAGTGCCACCAGGAGCAAATACAAAAAGTGCGATTTTGCGCCCCCCATCCTTTTTTTCCCTCCTTGCTTTCTCCCTCCCAGAAGCAGCGAAGGCGGAGGTGGTTAGGTCACGAGATCGCGCTTTCCAAAGAGAGCAAGTAGTGCGTGAATACTTTGGATGACGAAATAAGCCTTCGGTACGCTTCCTTATTCATCAACTTTGATCTCTTAAAACAACAGACTTCTACCTCGTAAGAGTGGCAAAGGACGCCCTTGGTGTGATCATTGCCACCGACCAGGACACATGATTGATAAATGTTGGAGTTTACATGGTCGACCTTCCCGTGCTATGCAAATCGTCCAGAGTTCTGTCGCTCCTTCAGCTTTCACTTCACAGTTGCCACCAAATCTGACTCCACCGTCTTCCTATAACGACTTTTTGAAATGGTATGAGGATCGAAAGGTCTCTGATTCCCCTATTGCTGTTGCACTCACTGATAATTCCTTTGCTGACATATCTCGCTCTTCAAGTTCTTGGGTTCTTGATTCCGGGGCCACCGATCATATCTGTCGAGAATACAAATTATTTAGGAAAGCTCTGAGGTGTAAATTATGCAAATATGTACCAGCTAGTTGTCTTGGTTATTCTTAGCAAGTCTTGGTTATTCTTAGCAAGTCTTGTTATAGGATGATTTATGTCTATCTTTTCTGTGATTTCTTTCCTCTAAATCAGTGATTCTAATCCTGATATTGGGCTGTAATTATGCTGTAAATTATTATAAATACAATCTCAATCAGTTTTTATTTTCCTAAATAAATTCAATATGGTCAAATTTTAATAGTTTTAATTGTTTTTATCCTGGATTATATATATATGTATATAGATTTATATATATATATTTGATATCGTATCGATGTTTTGATACATGATATCGGTAATGGATTGGAGTTAAAGAGGAAGGAGATGAAACATAGGAAGGAGACATTGTTTGTGCCGTATTGCACCGAGTATGGTTTTAAATCTTATACTATGTCGAGCGAAAATGGTCGAAACATATCATTCTGATAAATTATGAAAACTCGATATCACTCAACACTGACAATGTCTCCTTTGCTTCATCTCCTTTCTCCTTCAATCTCCAAGTTGCCACTCATACATGCATTGGTTCGTTGAGACGATACTAGAATAATATCTTTTGTTAAAGACCGAAATTACGACAGGACTCGAAATTTTGAACCTTGATGCTAAATGGTATCGAATTTCGGTGATTTATTGGAATGATACATTTCGACCATTTCGTCCAGCATGGTACAAGATTTCAAACCATGGATGAAACATTTCATTTGATTAAATATTGATATTTTGATTTTAATTTAATTGACTGTCTCATTTCTATATTCTTTGATTTTAGCAGCAAACAAGTCAAATAGAAGAAGTTTAAAATAAAATTTAATCATAGGATCCATACTCTTGCCAGGAAGGGTTCTTTTAATCTCGATCTCATTTCTTTTTTATTCCTTTAGAGTCTTAGCAAATGAATGGTGTCATTTAATATCTCAATTCAATTTGAATATCAATAGTCCCTCCTTAGACCAATATGTCAATGTGTATCCTACTGACACTTTGTATCCACCAACATAGTTAACTTGTATCCTACCAACATAATTTGGGTTTGTTGGTTGCACTTTGCCATTTATATTTCATCTAATATGATTCTAAACCCTCTTTTTGAGCTTGTACATGTTTGAAAACAATGCTCACAAGCCTAGGTCGACTTAGGTTTGAATAGCAATCACATTCACATGTTGTAATGTCAATTTGTAGTAACTTTGTCAATTAAATAAATACCATCTAAAAATTAATATAAAAAAATACTAATTTCTGTGAGGAGTTGGAATCCTACTTATATCAAAAGGGATAATGTGACTGGGATGGTAATCCACTAAGGTTGATGTTGTGCGTATGAAGTGTACATTTAACAAACTATCAGTTTTTCTTAATTACCTAAGTTAACATAACATGTTTGGGAAGCAATAGGAACTACAATGAAACTAGTTAAAAAGGTAGGTGTATGACGAATAATTATTCTTATGCACTTATGCATAGTTTGAATCATAGGATTCATGATTCATACTGTACGATACCTTACAATTACATTTTTTAAAACAATACAATTCTTGAAGTGAAAAGAAGCATGAAGATTTAGCTCCATTCTATATGATTTTATACAAACCTTATACTATTTTTAAAATAAGCAAGAAATTGCATTGAAATCTAACCAACTAAAAGGAAATCTCATTAAGAAATTAAATTAATTCCATCATAATCGAAATTAAACCAAATTCATTAAAAAAAGAAGAAAAGGACTAATACAATTTATATTAACTATAAAGCTTCAATAGATTGGAATCTCGAAGTCAATGATAATGAAAGATATGAAGCGGTATATTTTGTTATGAATTAGCATCATGTTACTCCATCTATACTATTATGCTAGTAAATGAAATATTATATTATTTTTAATATTTTTAGATTTTAAAGCTATCTTGAATAAGATAGAATTATTTTTTTTAACATATTGTATCTTTTTTTATCTGAATCTTACGATTCACATTTGAAATTTCATCAAAATGACTTGTAATGCCAACCTCAAGTGAACAATATAATTTCTCTAAAAATGATATTGACTCACATTGAAAATGCAACTATAATTTCAATATTAATCAAGATGTTCATCTCATTATGGTCATTGAGAATCCACATTTTTGACCATTTTCCTAAAAACTAAAGTTTTGATTTTTTTTTCCATGTTGATGTTCAAGTGACTAGCCAAAATAAGAAGTTCCTGTGTCAGTATTAATTGGTGCTGGTCTGTGCCAACCAAGTGGAGTGGAAGAGGCAAAAGAAGAAGAGGAAGTGGCTGAATGCAAGAGGAAGAGGCAGAGGAAGGAGAGGCACAGAGAAAGAAGAAAAAAAATAGAAGAAGAAGCAATGGAGCTAGCATGAAATGGTATTTCGGTCCATCATTAATATATATTAGTGTCGATATCCTAGCCTTTCCCTTTGAAGTCTTTAGACTTGTGACAAAATGGAAATAGCCTTAGTAGGTGTTTTGTGTGGTTTGAATTGAGAGGAGAGGGACATATAGTAGTAGCCTTGAACTGGTAGTATACTCAGTTGATGCCAAACTGCTTGAAACTAGGTAGCCCTCCTGCTGGTCCACAGATGTGTAGAACATTTCACACTGCAAGAAGTTTTCAAACATAACTCAATGTGCATGGCCATGAATTATGGAGCTGATTAGATCTGTATCTATTCATGAGTATTTCCATGTTCTAGGAGTTCTAATAGGTCATTGATTTAGGGACAATTACTGTGGTTTACAATTTTAGGAAACAAATTAATTCCTTTGGCCTTTCAAGTTGAAGGCTACACGAGGCGAGCTGTAAAATAATGGGGATCATGGTATTGTGGAAGGAGATAATGGACTGGGAGGATTCAATCAGTGAGTATATCAGGATGAACTACTAAATTCTTGTATTTTTTTTTATAATTTTGAGAGGAAAATTATTCTTTTAGCTGTCATTATACAAATAGTTATGCTACAACCCAAGCTTTTGCAACAATTCTTTTTTTTTTTCTCTGGATTTCATGATGTATCTTAGGAGGAATCATTTGAAAATAGTTCTTAGCTATGATTTTAAAACTATCAAAGCTTTTTGCAAAAGAAGTGTGGTTATGACCTTCTTTTGCAGAATAGAGGTACAATGAATACAATCCAGATAAGCTAATATTGATGGACTGAAACTCTCTTTCTTACATTTTAATCCATAATTGGTACCAAAGTGTAAGATGACTTAAAGCCATGTAAAAATTTTAAGCAAGTACACTTGGATAGAGTGGGCTTTGCAAAATTCATGTTTTGTAAAATTGTCATGTGCTCCACGAAAGGCATTGCTGTATATGTTGTTTGCCACTTGATCTGATGATCTTTTCTCATTCAACTACATGCATAACAATAATGCAACAAGGTTCTTTATTTAATTGCTTTCTAACTTTGTAATTCCTACTCTTCCACAGATAATTAGTGAAGGGCAAGGATGGGAAACTCCTAGAGAACCTTATGAAGTTAAAGCTCGGTATTTGTCTTTCTATTGGATGCATATATTTGGAGAGAAATATACTTTCTTGCTTGGTGCAAATTGTCCATGCTTATTACAATAGAAAGTATAACAGTAGTGTGATTGACTTATTTAAAATGGAAATATGTGGCTATAAACGTTAAAAATGACTCCTAATTTCCAACTTAAATAAAACTTCATTGTCTAAAAGTACACTGGCAAGTCTTGTTTTATCACTTTCTTATAATAATTGCCATGGCACATGGCTATGTTGTTTCAATTATGGTAGTAGTTGCAAAGAAATTTCTCATATGCATATTTTTTATCTTCATTACCCTAGTGTATTTCAACTGCTCATGAATCCATTTTATCTTCTGATAGCTATGCTTATTTTGGCATAGGTCAGATATGATGATGCAGCCTTCATCTCCTTTTTAGAAGAAACATTTGATACAACACTAGGATGAATCATGTCTCAATTAGAATGTCACAGGGTTGCATTCCTTAGAAAATCTCCTATGCAGGTATAGCAAGAGGAGGTTTGCTAAAAATAGTAAAAGTAGAGAGAATAAAATTAAACAAAGTAGTAATGAAGACAACCAAAATTTTAACTATGAACTGATTCATTTCATTTGAGTGCGTCTTTTTTCCAATTTTGTTTTATTTGCATAATCGTTTCGACTAAGCAGAACTTCACTCCTAATGAACTGAAGTTGAATTATCTTTAAGAAATTATGCGCTTGCATCATTAGTTTTCTCTTCTAAAGAATAAGCAAGGTTTAAAGCTACCAGTGTACAAATACTGTATGCGCACCTGCTATCTCTTTGATACTTGAAAATGATGGATATAAAAATGAGAGTGCTAAAATCAGGATCGAAGAATACCACTCGTAGGAAGGTCAAATAAGAAAGACCGAAACTTGGATATCTCCTAGCTTCTTAAAAAATGTTTAAGTGAGTTGGAAAGTTAAACAAGTAATCATTAGGATTATTTTATTTTATTATATTACTATTATTTTTCAAGGTTTAAAATCTTGAGCCATGTCGGCGTTTTGATATTTGGTTAGAATGATATTGTTTCTGTATAGTGCCGACATTCCGATGTATGGTGTCAGTGGTAAATTGGAGGTTGAACGACAAAAAAGAAGAAAAAAAGATAAACAACTATATAATTATTCAATATGTACTTTTCATCTGAAATATTACTATTTTAACATTATCTTGTATGCAGAAAAACTACAACGAAAATAATATTATCTTAATTTTAGCATGACAATGGATGGGGAGTGTTGAAATGATACTCATATATATGATCAAGACAATGACATATGACACATTGTGTTGGTACCGAGTAATATTGAGTTTTGGTAATTTATTGGAACACTATATTTCGTTTGCACGGTACGAGATTTTAAACCATGTATTTTTTGCAGCATGAGTTGTTAGAATAAATGTGGAGGTTCTTAGAGCATTAAAGGAGATTCTCAAGTATGCACATAGTCATAAGGATCTGTATTTCTTTTAGGCTAGAAAGTACATTAATATGCACGTAATAATGGTGCTATTTTTCTTCAAGAATTGCCATGTTTCTGTTGTATGCGCTTATTAGAGCTCCTAGATTGATGGAGAGAAACAGTTCAAGAAAACTGAATAATTAGGGATCAAAATTTGAGACCCATAAGCAATTATAAATGGGCATATATTTATAGATATGTTAATAAAATTGACAGATTTGCCTTTTAGCAAAAAGACAAAAAGGGAATCCTGTATTCTTGAGTGTTCATTCTATTTATTTAGTTTAATTTATTCTATAAGGTAGTGCAAATGATTCAAGAATCAGTTTGAGTATATGTTGTGGCAAGTCATTGAAGAATAATGACTCTTCTCGAGTTAAAATTTTACTCATTTAAAAGATTTCTTTAATCTCAATAGAAGTAAATGAGGAAAGAAAGAGGATAGAGGAAAATTTTCATTGGAAAAGGATCAAAAAATATTTTTCTAGTTATAGCTTCCTTAGAGGGAAGGAAAGAGGGAGAGATTTTTTTTTTTAAATAAAACTTTATTTGTTGAAAACATTAAAATATTAATAAAAAATAATTGAAAAGAAAAATGATATCACATTTTTTAAAGTTATATTTTTTGAGCTCCGTTATGAAAGTGAGTTATCTAAATTAGAGAGAAGAAGCAGAATAAAAGATAACTAAAAAAAGATTCCACTCTTCTCTCTTTTTTTATAAAAGGAAACAAATGGAAAAGAAAATCTTTGTTGTAAGTTTGTTTGGTTCTTTGTTTTTTCGTTCTCATTTCCTTCTTTCTTATGAAACACACTTTGAGTTTTCTAAGTTCTTCCTGAGACCTATCAGATGATCCTTTTTTCTAATTGCTTGACACCAATTAGCTTGCCTGCCCTCAAATTTTGGATAGAAATAGAAGTTGCTTCAAATATGATAAATTAATTCAAAGATAAGTAAGTCAACTAATAAACAACAAGATCAATAGAAATGCACGAAATAGATAAGACATTAGCAGGAACTACTAGTCACTTGGAGCTCAAGAAGCTAAGAGTACTTGTATGAAGGAGCTGCAATAGTAGAACCTCTATCAGACTAGGTGACACAAGCAATTGAAGATAGATGACCAGGTGAAATCTATAGAGTAGCATGTATCTTTGAGGTGTTTAAACTTGTCGTAGTAAATGCATTTAGGTTTGTTTTTGCCCCTCCACGACTACCTCTACCTTGTTGTCAACCTCCACGACCACTTTTTGATCCTTCGGAAGGTGAGTTAACTAGCAAGACACAACGATCTACCACAAGATCTTAAGGGTTGATAAATGATAATATTACATTATTTCATGGAATCATGTAGTCTTAATATTTAAAGGTCGAAACTCCCAAGATGGTCTTGAAGATTGATATTCATACGACATTTGGTCCTTTGTGGTGAGTTTTTTTATTCAGTTGCTTCACTATTTTGGTTACCCTAAGAAGGTTCTAAGTTGGATTGAAGCATGTAACTCTGGGCATGTTTTCAATTAATTTGAATGAAGATCTAGTTGGGTATTTCTCGGGTAGAGGGTGATCAATCAAGGTGTCCTTCCTTTTTGATATGTTGAATTCTGAGGTTGAAAAAGGCTCCTTTACACGTCATTGGAAATGTGGGATCCTTTGATTATCCATCTATTATCTATGGGTGATCTCATTATATTTTCTCACAAAAATATTGAATCAACAAAGACTATAATGGATTCCTTGAATTTCTTTGAAAATGTATCCAGATTGAGGGTAAATGTCAATAAATCTTATGTTTATTTTGCTAGTTGCACTATTTTATTACAAAATGAAGTTTATATAATGCTTTGGGTACCTGCTGGTAGTTTTTCTTGTCATACTTGGGCATGGCTCTTATAGGCTTGCTTATAATATAATGGTTATGCCCCCCTCATTTAGTTGGTGCAAGCTTAGGATGGTGATCGGAGATCAAATGTGCTCTTTTATACAGGAAGATTGGAATTAATTACATTGGTGATGGTTGGCAAATTTAGTTTAATATATTAAGAATTCCTTGTAAAGTAGTAAGCAAGCTGGAACAATCAATAACAACAACAACAACCAAGACTTTATCCCACTAGGTAGGGTTGATTGTATGGATCCTCATACACTATTGGGCTTGATGCCCTATTATATCATCATCTATATTTAAATGAATTTTATCATGATTTATCATTGCTAACCAAGTCTTCTTTAGTCTCTCTCTTCATTGATTAATGTGTGTATTTGTCAAGATCTCACATAGCCTAATCAGGGCATTTATTTGTCACCTAAGTATATATCTATTTCACCTTAAATATGTCTCTCAAAGTTTTATCTTAATAGGTGTATTCCTCATTTTCTCTCTAATGTTCTTATTTCTTATCGTATTCATCATTGTATATTTGCACATTTACCTTAATATCCTTTATCTACTCTTATCTTCTACTCATGTACTTGCTTCATAGCTCAACATTCAGTTCTTTATACTATAGCATATCCAGTTGTTATTTTGTAAAACTTTCAGAGAATAACCTAGCATTAGCGTAATAGTTTGATAGATCCATATGTAACATTTGCCTATGTTTTAATGTTGGTTGACAACCTAACGCAACCCTCCTCCTTTATCTGATTTGGGACTAGCCACGGAAGAGAATTTACCATTCTTTGGTAGGGCAACGATAAGAAAGGCATTCATAAAATCTGTTGGGTTGTAATATGCTCTCTTAAGAAGTTTGGTGGTTTGGGAATCGAACAACTATCTACCATTAATTTCACTTGTCCTAAGCATATTTTCGCTATCAACCTTGAGAGGTACACATCATGAATCAAATGGATTTCCTTGAAATATCTTTGTATCGAGTCTTTTGGTGTGTTAGAATCCCTTATTCTTGTTCTTGGTGGTGAAAAATATCCTAAATTTGAGAAGGCTTCTCTTCACATGTGTGCGATACTTGATTGGTGTTGGTTGTAATGAATGTACTAACGATTCTGGCATTGTCATACCCCTTCTAGTGGTTGGGAATGAATCATTGATAAGAATGGATAGTTGATAAGCAGGGATTTTCTCTCAATAATGCATATGTTGATCTTAAAGGCACTATTACCCAGGTTAGATTCTGTAATCTTGTATGGTTCAAAGGACTTGTTCCTAAATTTTCTTTCATAACTTGGATTCTATTTGATGTGAAGTTGCCTACAATGGATAGACTACGTAGATTGGGGATATTAGCTCATAACTCATGCTGCCTAGGCAATTGTTCTTGTGAATCTACAAATTATTTGTTCTTTGAATGCTCTTTTTCAAGGTGTGAGAAACCATTGTGGTTAGTGGAGGTTTTGTTCATAAGTCTCTTGGTATTTTGACTTTGGAGAAGGAATGATTATGTAATAATATGGTGGGAAAAGGATAAAACTTAACCATGGGTGACTACTATTTACCCCATTCAGAGGGAACACTATTGTAGGTGTTTCAAAGTAAAAGGGTTCTTGTTTAGTGTGGTTGGTCTGATTCATCTTGATGTGAGGATGAAGCTAAGACATCTATTTGAGCTTTTGCTATTTCTGTTCAGATGGGTTGCAGACTTGGGAAATGCGGATTTGAAACTCTCAATTCCTGACCACTGAAATTGTTGATATGTGTTTCTGTTTGCTGATTTCAGATTGTGTTTCTGTTTTACCATGTCTCTTAATATTGGCTTGTAAGCTTCTAAACTGATTGTGATGTTACAAATTGTTGATACTTTTAAAGGAGATTCTAAAACTATACTGATCTGTAGATTTCATGTGTTCAACAATTGATGCTATGGTTAGATACAACTGACTGGAAGTTTGGTACTCTTTATGCTGTGTTTTTGGCTGGTTTTGTTACAGCTTCAAAACTGGACTGTGCTATGGCTGGGTGCTGTGCCTGTAATTCCTAACTTCAGAGCTGCTTTTCAGTAGTTGTAGGTTTGAAGGCTGATCTGTAGGCTGTTCTGCTGCCAATCTGCAGTTGGAAGAAACTAGTTGATGTGAAGCTATTTTGTGATCTGTTTTTCAGTTTGTTTTTGATACGTGCTTGTGTAGATTATCTCAAATTGGAGCTTATCAGGAGGCTCTATATCCAAAAATCTGCTAGCTGTGAGGTTTCTAAAATTAGCTGCAGAAATGGATCATGATGAATTATTTTGTCCGTGTTACAAAGGCAGAAAAAGTAATGTGGTGTTCTGATTGATCTGTCCTGCAAACTGATTAACCAGTTATGCATTACTACCGGGCTGTATTGAGACTGCATAGTTGCAGTGAAGTTGGAAGTTGCTGGTACTGGAGCTGCTCTCTGTCCGAGTTGATACCTACCTGATACATGATATATGATAACTAGTTAGATTCTAGTTCTGAAAATCTGT
Organism: Curcuma caesia; assembly: GCA_037834155.1. Lineage (NCBI taxonomy): Eukaryota > Viridiplantae > Streptophyta > Magnoliopsida > Zingiberales > Zingiberaceae > Curcuma > Curcuma caesia. The sequence goes on from JBBMKF010000112.1 coordinate 1,905,562, forward strand.
GATGCTCATCACTTTGGTTTTTTTTTTTGTTATTTTTCTTTAGTTTTTTGCTTGGGCCAAAGGCCTAGTATTTCTCTTCTTGATAGATGGAGAAGTTTTATGTTTTTAGTGTTTTCTTTTTTGAGATTGGACTTTCATGTAAGTAGTTTTTTGTTCATCAATATATGTTCACTTGCCTTGTGCTAAAATAAGTCTCATAACACAGGCAAAAAATAGATACGACTTACTAAAATAGTAAAAGTAAAAAATAATAAAATCAAACCAATTATAAATAAAGTAATTGTGCAATTTAGACCTTGAACTGGTTTACTTTTATTTGTATCATTGCTCTAATGTAAATTTAATGTTTAAATGATTGATTGTGGAATCTATTTTGACTCTCTTGTACTTCTAGAATCCATTACTAATCGGAAACAGGTTAATAAATAAGAAAAAAGAGATTCTTGAATATCTTCTGCCATACTAATCAGTCTTACTGTAGATAATAGGCATAATATTACTTTGACTAGTTCACTTTGTCTAGCTTACGATTAATGTGAGAGCAAATGGCTATTGAGATAGTAGGATCCAAGTGTTCTTGCAAGTATCAAGGAGATTTGATAGTTCTTCCTCCCTAGTCGAAGAGTGAAGTTCGCTGAAACTTTCATTTTTTGGGGAATCCAGCTCCCAAGCACGATCCCACAGGAGCAATTTTTGTTCCCTAAGAAGTAAAATGTTCTATTATCTGTTTCCGATTAGTAATATTCCATAACCGTGGAGGTAACAGCACGATCCCACAGGAGCAATTTTTGCTGTTACCTCCACGGAGGAGGACTAGGGGTTGGAAATGTGTCATATGGCACAATGGTGGAAAGGGGAGTGAGGACTGAAGAGTAATAGGAGGACAAAGAGGACTGTACTGACCAGAACAATGGTGGAAGAAGACGAAGTAGAAGAAGAGCAAAGGATATGATATATTTTGTTATCACTCTGTTGGTAGCTAGGGTTTGCTATAGTAGCATGCTGAAAGGTTGCTGATGAAATGAACAGAAAGCTTATCATGCTACAGCATTCCCTGCAGTACCTTTCAGTGTGGGAGCCAATTGAGACATTTGCTAGATATAGGTGAGGCAATACAGATACTTTTAAGTATGCGTATATTACAATATCCATTGATAATTAATTAAAATGGTTATTTATTTACAAGTGCATATACATTTCGTGTGTCCTGCACATGCATAATACTATGTTACCTCTCTATTATTTTATACTCTTTGATCTATCAGATTCAAATATTGTAGTGTAGAATATCTCTGACATGGATGTTTCTTTGAACCATCTGCTTGCAATTGCAGGATAGATGTCAAGACAGTTGATGGGAAAATCATTGTGTCACATATTGATGAACCATATTCCTTTACTTTTGGTAAATCTGAGGTTAGTGAAAGCTTCTTCCAGGATGTTGGGGGTTCAGCTATGAGTTCTGAAATTATATTTAAGATGGCTAAAGGATGCTAAAAGGAATTTGCCACTGTTCCATTTGAAGAAATATTCCAAGTTTGACTTGTTTTGTTTCGTTGAATGATTTGCTGATTCTGAACAATTGAACTGTTGGGTTCTCTGTTTTTGATTGAAGCTAAAGTAGTACATTATTGGAACACCATCTTCTTGATTCACCTTTCATTTTAACATCACTTTGTTCAATTTTTTTAATTGCAGTTGCCAAAAGGGCTTGAGGTGGGCATTGGGACAATGACACGTGGAGAAAAAGCAGCAATTTTCCTGAGTAAAAGCTACATGACAAAATCATCTCTTTGGCCGATGATTGAAGGTTACGATGAGATTCAGTTTGAAGTTGAACTGGTCCACTTTATTCAGGTTTCTTATATACATTTTAACTTAATAAGATTATCTAATCCTAGACAATATTGTGGTCAGTGATGTTATAATAGTTATAAAGAAATTTATTTCACTGGACAGACTTGGTTGCCTTTCTGCAATTGGTTCTCTCATAATTTATTGAGATAAAATATATTTAGTAACTTGAAACCACATTATTTTGGCTATGTATTATCAACCTCTTTACAAAGGACTAACTATAAACTGTGTCCAAAATTTGGCTGTCATGCCATGTGTGATAATTTTTGTGTCCTCAACAACTGATATTAAATTGAATAATACTTTTTACATCCTCATCAACATGAAGCAATTTCTATATTTTAAATTTTTTTTAGTTGATTGCTTTCATGGTTATAGTTGCGATCTTAAGATATATTAAGATTAAGAATCTTTAATATGTTTTTAATTAAATGGATTATGGTAGAACTGAAGCCATGCTATTTTCTTGACGCTGAGATGTTTTTCATTAAATTGATTACAAGTGAATCGAAGGCATGTCATTCTTTTGATGCTGACTATGTGTTAGTTTTCTTTCTTTTTTATTTGCTAAGGGTTTTTGTTTTAAGACATAAAACTAAATTTTTGGTGAACCAAATAATTTATTACATGCTGATATTGAAATTTAGGAAGCACAATTTACAATTTACTTAGTACAGGGTTTCTTGTGCATGGTCCTTTTAACTTCGCAAAATTTTATCTCTAGGACCTCATTGCATTTTGGTTGTTAGCCATTTACTTTTGGGTCCTAAAATTTCTGCTTTATTTAACAGGTAAGGGACATGCTTGGTGATGGTCGTCTCATAAAACGCCGTGTCGTTGATGGACGAGGTTCTACATCCATCTTATTGAAATTAATTTATTATAATATGAAAACTCATTTTTTATTTTGAAATAAAAGACTTGTCAATCTGGCTGCTAAAATGTCTTGGTTTGGGTAGTTACTCTATGAGGATTCTCTTATTGGGTAGTATTGCTTCGAGTAAATATTTTTTGGCAGTACTCCTTATAAAACTTCTGTTGGAACATGGTTTTAAAGGTTTAAATGACCATAATTTTTATTTTTTAAAATTCAAAATTTAATGATACTAATACTAACCTTGTGCAGGAAAAGAAAAAAAAAATCTTATAGTGGTCATGGGCCATTAACAACCAGTCTGTTTCACTCTACAGATCCTTTTCTATTAAGTTTACAATTGTAGCAACATTACTAATATCATGCTTGGTATGATGTAGATAGAAACAATATTTGTTCTTCTAAAAGATGAATGTTCATGTTAATAGCCACTCTTTTCTTGGTACTGAAATGACTGCCAATGTCATCCTTCATTCTTATGACTCATCAAACTAACATACTATGTATGCCTTTTATATTAACTACTAATTTATTAAACCATGATTTCTAGATTGAATCCATATAGATTCAATTATGCGCTAAATTGTTGAGGTGCACCATGAAACTCTTATAGTGCAGTGGCCCTGAACTGATTTTATAATCTAAAGTATGCAAGACAATCTAGTTGAAGGTACTTCACTTTGAATCTCCTGCCAGCAGATTGATTACGTAATCATTTTTATAGGTAAAGACACTGCTCAATGTTAAAGCTTGTTTGCTACAATTAAACTGTTTCCGTCCTTAAGTGACTTTCCTCAAAAAAATATTTTATTTGCATACTGTTACTGTAGACATCATTTGATGTTTCTCGAATAACTTTTTGTAATGTCAGTTATTGTTTGAAAAAGATTATTATTCAACTAATTTTCCTAATATTATTTGTCTTTCTTTATGCATGCTTGTCATAAAATGTCACTAGTGATAGATTTTTAGTGCAATAAGTTTTCTTTGATTTTTCAAATCCATTAGGTGATTTTCCCATGGACTGCCCTCTTCATGATAGCTTGTTGCGGGTGCATTACAAAGGAATGCTTCTTGATGAAGAAAAGACCGTGTTTTATGATACTAGAGTTGATAACTATGGCCAGCCTTTGGAGTTCAAATCTGGAGAAGGGCTTGTAAGCACTTTATTTCCATACAGTTTGTACAAAGTTCTTAGGTTTCAACTTCATGACATTATGCTGGATGCTAACTAGATAATTAACATTTGCTTTTAATGTTTGTTTCTTCATATTCTATTTATTATACGAAATGCTCCTTTGATCAAGTAGTTTCATCTAGTAGAATTTTTTTAGTTTTCAGAGTACCCTGAATGAGTTTTGCTGTTATTTCTAAAGTACACATTCAGATAGGTTTAGATTGACCGAACATCCACTTAACAAGTGCAGGTAAATAAGGGGTTTGCAGTTGAGAGGGATAAAACATTGTATTATTGTATTCAAAGATAAAAATTGACTAAGATAATGGATGACAATGCAGATGAAAGTACGATACTTGTGTAGCAGCTTGAAGATGCAAGACTTTGAATTGTTCTAAAGAGTTGATAGTTGGGGTTTAGTTCATGAAGATCTGTAAGAGAAATACTAATATATGTAATTTCACATAGAGAACTCATAGAAAGAAATTTTTTTTATTGAACTGTAGAATGGAATTACATGAGAAATTCAAGCCCCTTTGTAAAATGGAATAAAGACTAATTTTCTTAAATTTTTCATAGTTTGTAATGCATAGTAAAATATAATAATTGCTTGACAACTTTAGAACTTAAAATCATAAATTATTTAAAATTGTAAAATTATGTCATATTATTCTTCTCAAGTATGTCCAGTGGGACAATAAGGATCTATCAAGTTTTACGACATCTTATATAAGTGCGAGTGAACGGTTAGAAGATCCTAATACTTGTGCTTTTACTCTCTCTTTAAAGATGCTTTATTTTCCATCCTTTAACCTCCCCCACTTGATCCTAGGAGCCACACATGTTTTCTATTAGCTATTATAAGTTTTTATATTATCACAAAATTCAATATAGTTTTTCCTTCTTCATTTCTTATTCCAAAACCATAACCTCCTATCATATTCCTCATTTCTTACTTTCCATTTAGTTCTCTTCTTATTAAAATCATCTTTTTTTTATACTACTTCTAGATCTTCTCAAAACCTATGTTGGGGTCTCCATCAAATCCTGCTTGAAGTGCTTATATATAATTAAATTAATAGTTTCTTTTGCTATCACTATCTTGAAAGTTATAATCCTATTTCCATTTCAAACTACTTCTACTATTTCATTCATTAACGAACTATCTACAAAAATACTTATAACGTTTCTTATTTTACTCTCTTGTATACCATTTCTCTATCATCTTTGTCTTCTCCTAATTATCATATTTACTACTTCCAATGCTTTGTCAATGAGTGTTCCTACGTTTCATGTTCCAAATATAAGATAATTGGTATTCCTATAATGTATGTTGTTATCCAACCTAAGGTGTGAGAACTCTCGCATCCTCAACACTACACCTAAATTCTTATGGAGATGTATTGGTCTTTTTTGAAACATTTGTAGTCAGACTGTGCATGCATTCCTTTCAGATAACAACCTAGTATTAGAGCAATAGTTTGATATAGAGTCATAGTATATGCATTCATTTTACCTAAAAAAAAACATATGTATAAGATATACATATATGCATGTTGTTTGCCTTCTGAGGATATGAGCTGATCAGAGTAGAGGAGGATTGGAGGGGAGGGCAACTTAGAGAGAGTTGCGATGAGTGTGATGACATAGACTCGACACATTGCGGAGGAGACATAAGAGGTTGGAGCTCATTCGCTTCAGGAAGACGGACACGGGATTATTACACATGGGTAGATCTACTTTGTAGGGGGGTTGTTGGATTATGTGCATCACAGGACCACCACTCACAAGTGGAGACTGGAGAGGGCGCGGGTCAGCTGGACACACATTCATGGCACCAGCAGAGTATAGTGGATCAGGTAGTTGTTGTGTCATTCATGGCTCATGGCAAGGGAGGGGTCAAGATATGATGGTATGTTGGATGGAGAGCATTGGACTAGGAGGAGTCGGACACATGCATCGACATATCATTTCACTGGAGTAGGATGGATGGGATACATACGAAGGAGGATACATGGGATCCACAAGAGGCAGGAGCACTTTCTCTCCAGATGGCTGGTAACATGACTGGCAGATCAACGCTGACTAGAGATCAAGTGTACATTGTACGCTTCACAGGAGGAGAATACGTTCGTCACAAAAGGGGGCTGCAGATCAGCTATATCGTGAGCAGAGGAGCTTCAAGGGCACATTTTCTCTAGACTAATGGATATTGATGTCCATGCATTGGAGGACCTACGCTATTAGAGGTTTAGCTGGCGGTGGCACACATCACAGGAGGAGGCTTCATCACTTGCATGATGGAGCCACTTACATAGCCCTAGTAGGTTGCGATATGATGGCATGTTGGATGATGATCGTTTGATTGTAAGGTTGGTATTCATGTGAGGGTTGGTATACATGAGGGTACAAACATATG
>JBBMKF010000112.1:1911988-1922383 GCA_037834155.1 Curcuma caesia
CATGTTGGATGATGATCGTTTGATTGTAAGGTTGGTATTCATGTGAGGGTTGGTATACATGAGGGTACAAACATATGTATATGATTTCATATACCTCGGATATCTACTCAAATCTGATACTTCATCAGGAATGAATAACTACCCGAGGATGCATGTATGTTTCGTACATTTTGATGATCTATATGTACCTTTCATAAAATTTTTTTGATAGATTCATATATAACATTTATCTATGTTTTATTTACTAGCAATTTAATGCAACCCTCCTTTATTCGGGCTTGGAACCTGTTATGACGGAGTTTATTTGACATGGGCGGAGTTATATATAGATTATAAATGAGAAAAATTCAAGTTTAATTAGTTTCATGGATATTTAACTTTGTTAATTAATAAATATAAAAAGGAGCAAACATATCCTAGCAATCTAATTAATTATTAAGTAAATTAATTATAATAAGATTTTAATTGATATTATTAATAATTTAATAAATAAGTATTGGAATGACACAATTTGATAGTTTGATAAAATGGTATCGGTTAATATTTGAAACTTTGGCATGGTTTGAAATTTTAAAGCTCGGTTCAAGGTTCATCTTATGCATAGTCTACCTATTTTTGTTTCTTCCCCGAAGGTGCACCCAAGAATCAAGAAGCCATTGATGCATCAGATCCATAACATAGTGCAGAACTTTCTTATGTGCATGTATTTATTCCATTGTCATTGTGTCAATCTATGGTCAATTCTTAATCTCGGAAAGTTTTGGTATTGATCTCTTGGATGTTAGAAGAACCAATTTTTCCATCCTATGCGTGGTGCTATTTTTTTTGGATGAACATGCATGGTGCTATTATTGGTATTAATAAAGGTATCATCATTAGTCAACATTTTATTATATTTTTTAATTTATTATTTTAAATTGTAACTTAATTTTTTATTTATATAAACTTATATTTAGTGGTATCAAAGCCAAGTTGAAGAGGATTGTAGAATTAGAACTGATTTGAATTCAAACATGTTGATTTTTGGCATGGTACAATACCAAAATTTTATTTATTTATTTTTTCAATCAATGATTAAAACTCCTACATGAAACAAGTTTCAACTTTTGACTTAAAGTACTGGATTGGTTTGATGAAGGTAGGGAAGTAACAAAGGCAGGTGTGTATTTGGTGGCTTTAGGGAAAGCTACACAAAAAGAAGTGTTAATGATGATGTATGAGAGTATGAAGAATCATGTTATTGCGAAGAGGAAAATTAACACTTTTTTTGGTTGTTTTTTCTAATCATAATGGAGAGAGGGGAGGTTATACCATCATATCAAAGTTATGGCCTTTTCCTAATGAGATTATTTGAGACAATCCTAACTCTAGGACCACCTGTTTAAATACTGAGTTGAGAAAGATAAAATATTCTATTATATTCGGAGAGAACTATCACATCACATACTTGGGACTCCAGACATTTATCAAGTGGTTCAAGTCTCTTATATTTGTCCATATACTTGTATACCATCCATAAAGCTCAACTCCAACGTTTCTTGCTAAATACTTGTACTTTTAGATAATTAAAGCAAGCATTTTATTACATTGCTACAGTAGTCTCCTTGATATTCAATCTTCCTGAGTTTAAACTAACGATGCTAATTCAGTGCTTTACTTCAGTTGCTGAACTGATATCTTTTACTAAAATCTTATACTCTCTTCAGGTGCCTGAGGGACTGGAAATGTGTGTTCGACTTATGCTTCCTGGAGAGATATCACTGGTCACTTGTCCTCCTGATTATGCATATAATAAATTTTCAAGGTAACTTTCTAAATTAAGTCATTTATTTCAGAAAGTGAGTTTCTGAATTTCATTGTATCATTTCATTTACAGGCCTTCTAATGTTCCTGAAGGAGCTCATGTCCAGTGGGAAATCGAGTTGCTTGGCTTTGAGATGCCCAAGGTAACTCAATTCAGATCCACAGTTCTGTAGCTCAAGTGACGATATGCCCGTGATCCTTATGTGCATGTTCATCTCCTTATCATTCTTCGAGCACTTTCTTAGTGTTTCATTTTAGGAATTATGGAATTGTTAGGTGTTTTTCTGAGATTAGCTCCAAATTTTATTCTACTGTTTAAATTTTGCACTCGTTACATTAACCCACATTTGATTGCTGAATACAGGATTGGACTGGTTTGACATTTCAAGAAATTATGGATGAGGCTGAGAACATCAAAAACACAGTATTCATTTTTGACCTATACATTCCCTCTTGCGAATGGATATTCTCATAATTTTGTTTAATCATATATTTGGTATTAAATTTTTGTTAATCCATCCATCTGTGAGAGCTTTCCTTGTTAGCATTGAAGGATAAATAGTTTTGATAAATTTTAAGCATATGTTGCATATGCTTTGTGGCACATGAGTATGATAAGACGATGAGAGACCATTTGCATATTCGTCAACTCTGCATCTACAATTTTGTAGTCTGTCCACCCAATTTGTACCTGTCTACCACTTCTACATCTATGTCTGACATTGAAACTCAGACAATGATACTCCCAGTCTACACATACTCTTAATGATCATGTGTAAATAAATTTAGAAATAATTGTATTGAACGCTAGGATCCACACCAGTGTCAAGCAAATGTATTGTCATCCAAGTGGCATAGGGCTTAGAGAAATTGTTCTGGCAGCTACCTGTTGCACTTTCCTCATTTCATTGTGATGAACTGAAAATGCTGACTAGGTTTTTTACTTTTTTATGTTTGCTGCTCAATATTGTGTTTTTCTAGGGATTCACACACTTCTTTGTTCTTCCATCTTAACATATGAATGCATTGCTAGTTTGCTGGAGAAAAACCATAAGTACTAGTTTTTTTTTGTCTTTTAGGGAAATAGGTTATTCAAAGAAGGGAAGTATGAACTTGCTAAAGCGAAGTATGAGAAGGTACAATTTGAATTTTTTTTCATGTTTATGTTCTTAACAGGTTTCATTGAAATATTGTTGTACTCCTATGGTGTATTTAGTTCATGGAAATGACTAGTTTGTTCCCCTTATGAGTTTTCACTGAATAAAAACTTTCACATGTTTGATTTTTACAAGGACCTTATATGTTTATTATTGAGTTATATTTGAGATGTTGAATATTGAGTTCAAGTTTCAATATTATTTCGTGAAATGTTTGATGCTTATTGAGTAAAAGTCAATTCAGGGTTAGTTGAAGTTCACTAAATAGACATGACATAATTAAGTAGGTTTAAATTGGATTTCTTTGATCAGTTTTAAATTAAACTAAATTTATATACATAATAATTTAATCTATAGTAGTATATTTTATAAGGTTAAAAAATATTTTATGTATATATATATATATATATATATTAACAATCTGCTTCCTTCATCTTATGGAAGTTTTTTTTTCTCTGCTTACTTTGTGGATAGATGGAGGGAAAAATAACTCCTTTAAGAGGTTTTTTTTTCTTTGTTTATCTCGTGGACCAATGGAGGAGGGAAAAAAATCAACCATCCTTAAAAAAGCAAAGAGGTTTTTTCTCTTTGTTTATTCTAGTGGATTGAGGAAGAAGGGAAAACAATTAACACTTTAAGGAGGAAAAAAATTAAGAGAGAGAAAGGAATTGAAAATAACTTTCTAAAAAAATTAAAAATGGAAATTGAAAAAAATGCGACCTCATGGAGGCCACCATGAGGTTGCAATTTCCTCCCCGATCTTGCGAGGTCATAGCTTCATGCCAATGTTGGTTGGCGGGCAGGAATGTAAATTCATGCCTGTGTCAACCAGTATGGCTCGGTATACTTGGCTTAGAATACCAATTTCCATGGAAGTGACTCGCAATATATAAGGTCTTACTCTTGTTGTCCTGAATGGCTCATCTTGGCTAGGCATGTCTAAGGGACTCTGGGGCCAAATGGGCTAGACAAGCATGCCAATTTGACTTGATACATCTGATAGAGCAAGCAGAGTCATTTAGATTAGGCAACATGAACATGTCAACTAGGTTGGTCGAGATTAGAGGTTCCATTGGGTTGGATAGACCAATCAAATAAGGAGGGAGGACCAACAGGTCAATGTTCTTTGTTAAGCTAGACAAACAAGGTAGATCAGTTCCATTGGACTAGGCAATCGTACGAGTTAGAGGTGGCAAAAAAAATTCATGCATGGATACTTTTTCCTTGTGAGAATTATTCTTTTGTTTATTCTTTATAACATTCCTACAAACAATAGTTAAATGCATGAACCAAACTAAAGAATACTTGTTTGATATCCTATTGTCTATGTTAACCAATTGGTCGAGTAGACCATTGTAAACAAATTTTGTAACGAATTAAAAATTAATATAAAAAAATTATTTGAGTTATGGAGGAGACTATGATATTCATTCATTTGTTTTGACTTGATCATAAGAGGGCATGAGCTTATACATGAGCATGGTCCATGGACGCAAATGCTTGAATGTTAACTCAAGTATGCACAAATGTTAGTTTGTGTCATTAAAATCAAGGACTTTTTAAGAGGGCATTAATTGCACGTGAAAGAATGGTAGTGCCAATCACACTTACTAGCATGGTGCGAAATGACAAAATGGAAATCATATCATCTGACATTGTCTAAATGAGTTCCCCTTCGTTAAGAAAAGAGAAGAAAGATTTGGTGATGCAACATAAGAAGAGAGATTGAGTGTTGGAAGGTTTGCGGAGTAGAAATTAGAGACTAAAGAACTGTAGAAAAATTGTAGAAACTTAAGTATCACGCCTAAGGGTTTCGAGGCATCACATCATAAGGAGATTGCATCACACAACCTAAAGAATTGTCAAAAACGCAATTTATGTTTCATATTCCATCATTACACTAGCATACATATTTATACACTAGTAGATGAACTCATAGAAATCATAAAGGACTCGTAAAGATTCACATAGGAAACATAAAGGACTTATAAAGACTCACATAAGAAATATAAAGGACTTTTAAATAATCTTAATATACTCTCATGTTCCAAGTGTTGGAAGTTAAAACACATTAGAATTGTTGGAAATTTATAGATGACTTTTGACTTTCAAATTTTAATCATTTGTAATTGATGAACTTTATATCATGTCCCAAATAGGCTCATCATTTTCTGAAGTATGTCAAATTTCTTTAAAAAAGCAAAGGGTTTTATGCCCTCACCACGGCCTTAAATTTTCTTATCTGAGAGGTACCAAAAGGATACCTCTCCCACCTGAAGTGGCCCCTCAATAGTCGAAGGGGTGGGTCGAGAATCAAAAGGGGACATGATCCACATTGTCATACCGATGCTCCATTTTTTTGATATATTGACTTGCCAATGAGTTGATTTACCAGACCTAACCTGTTAAACCAATTTCAGTAACTGAGAGAAATTTTAACAACACTATTGCTTAGCAATAACTATTCTATTTCTTACCTCTTCCATTCTATGAACCAAGTGCACTATTAGATTATGACATCTTGGTTAGAGATGAGCATGATGATTTTCATTTGCTCATAAAGTGTTCTCAAACACCATGTTGCATAAGCATTTCATCAATCCATAAAGTGTTGGAAAATTCCATGTTGCACACTTCACATTGTCATTCCATATTCTTACTTTCCTTGCCTTTCACTTATAGTTTTTTTTATAATAATTTTTTATCTATACTTCAAGAGTAAAACAACGAAATGCTCTCTTTGGGCATTTATGATCATTCATCGAGAAATTTTGTTTACAATGACACTCATTTTGATTTTGTTATATGGAGTTGAATATTAGATTATGAAGCAGACCCACAAGCAAAAGATGAGAGTCACATAGATGAGGATAGTAAAATGGATATATAGACATATGAGGATGGATAGGATAAAAATTGAGAACATGAGAGAGAAAGTCGAGGTTGTACCTATTGAGGAAAAAATCCAAATGACATTTAAGATAGTATAGGTATGTATTTAAGCATCTAATAAATGTACCAGTTAGATGATGTGAACCATGATAAATATGCACATTAATAGAGGAAGAGGGAGACCAAAGAAGACTTGATTAATAATAATAAAATAATATAAAATTCATTTAAATATAGATAAAGATATAGTAAAAGATTGAATCCAATAATGTAGGAAGATTCATATAGCCGACCTCACTTAGTAGTATAAAAGTTTTGTTGTTATTGTTGAGGCTTTTACTGGCAACATTATAAATTTTTTTAGTGTTTCTGAACTATATTTCATGACTAAAACAATCAGATGTTCTTTTGGGCCATTTATAATCAATCAGGAAACTTGTTTACAGTGAGGTTTTGTATTGGTGACTTTAGAAAAATTAGATTGGTCTCCCACCATCTTACTTCAGCAATATTTTCGTTTCTATTCATGAAAATTAGAATTACACTTGCATCTTGGCAGTGCCTGCAATATTTCTATAAAAAAAGGTTTAAACTGTTGTAGTTGGTTGTAGTATTCTTACTTCTTGTCATTATCTTTCACATAGGTGCTTCGGGAGTATAATCATGTAAATCCTCAAGATGATGAGGAAGGGAAAATCTTTTTGAATTCAAGAGTAAGATTCTATTTCTTTTTAACTTCTGAAAAGTTGTACTTTAATTGAAATTCACCTCATCAAGAGGCCACTTGATAATCTTATCACTAATTTGGTGACGCTTGCAGAACACATTACAATTGAATGTTGCAGCCTGTTATCAGAAAATGGATCAACAGAGAAAATCTATTGAGACTTGCAATAAGGTAAGAACTTTACATACTTTCAGAGTTCCATGAATAATACAGACGAAGAAAGCAGTCTGCTATTCAGCACCACTGTTGTAGCATTTCAAATAGATTTTTGATCATTTGTGATGAAATATGGGAAGCCAAAGGAATTAAATACTGACTCATCCTTACCATGGCCTTTTTTGAGTTAAAGTGGTTAGAAAGGATGGAGTGTGTTAAATTACTTTAAAGACTAATTGAGCCAACCAGACATTAGAAATATGGTGTGTCTCCACTGGTTTATTCCTAGGATGCATCTACTGGACTGACCAACCATCACGAGTTCAGCAGGAAATTGAAGAAGATGGATTCACCGATTAGGGTTTTACATGATGAGGGATTAGTAATCCATCCTCTTGATCTTATCTTGTATGCTGAGCTATTGAATGAGGGGTTTGCTTAGAAACACCTAATTGGGAGATCAGAGAGGCCATGCTAGGACTATTCTTAATTCCTCTCACCAAATTCCTTATTCTATTGATTTTTTTTCTCTGTTGCATTTCCTAGTTTGAGCATATTTATTGGTTGGATACTTTGCATAAGATAACTGATGTGAGTGTAAATGAAATAAACTTGAAGCTTGAAATGAGAGAAATTTTAAAAACTAAAGTTGCATTTGGTTGTGGGATTAACTATTGTGTTCCTATGAATCTAGTGGAACAAACATTTGTTTGGTTGCAAAAATAACCTTAGGATTTTAATTGCTATGGCATTGTGATTCCTAATTCAAAATAGTTGCTCTTTATTCTATTGCATGAATAAGTATGTTTCATTTATTACATCCTTCAACTAGATGGGCCTACCTGCTTGGGTTAGATGTGCAGTTGAGACTCAACTATCAATTGAGACAAGCAGACGGGATAGATTGGTCAAGCACCTCAAGTCAGGCTACCTGATCGGCTCAGATGTGCTGCTCGAGCCAGTCACACTAGTCAAAATATGTGACCAGATGGGCTAGCTAGTACTAAAACTGAATAGATGAAATGTAGATGAATGTGGAATTTCTACCTACAATTTTTTTATTCAATGAAAATATAATATCGATATAGATATCATCAATTAGATAAAAGAGTGAATGATTGAAATGAAAAAGAGCTTTTGTAGCCTTGTGTAATTGTCATGTGCCCTCTAGACTAAAAATAAGATTATAAGACTAATATGATCCACCATAGTTTATGCATGAGAGTGTCGTGGGGAAGAGGTGAGTAAAAATATTTGTGTAGCAAATATGATAATGCTATAAAATATATAAAATGATAATATAAAAAAATATTTTTGATTTGAGAGTGATTAGGTGCAAATCAAATATAGCATAAAATGAGAAAATAGGTTAATATTGTACATACATGTTCAAAGGACTAACAGACGCTATAGTTACATAAGTTATACATTGATTAGAGTAGATGCGTGGAACTATGGAGATTGAAGAAACTCATACTTATGGTAATAAAAGTGACTTAAATGATTTACATATTAGTACTAATATAACCCTTAAATAGAGTTCAACAGGCTGATTTATGTGTCTCGTCTTGAATGATGATATGGTGTGGATAATTGGGATAAATTGCTTATGCCTTTACACATTTTTGGGAGTGTTAACATGAAGTAATTGGTGATGCAATTTGCTGATATCGTTTCATTCCAAGGGCAGGTGTTAGATGCTAGCCCTGCACATGTCAAGGCCTTGTATCGACGTGGCATGGCATACATGTTGCTTGGAGATTTTGTAGAAGCAAAGAAAGATTTTGAAATGGTATGTTATATCCCTTCAGGATTTACATACTTCATTATTTTGATTTTATCGGAAAGCATGTGCTAATGTTTCTAATCATCTAGATGATGAAAGTTGATAAAACTGCAGAACCTGATGCTACAGCTGCCCTTCTTAAGCTAAAACAAAAGGAGCAGGTACAGGCCTTTGTTCTACCATATCTATTTTTAACCTATCTCTGACTTGATCATGATTCACACTTTTTTCCCCTTCAACTAGGAGACTGAAAAGAAAGCAAGGAAACAATTCAAAGGGCTATTTGACAAGAAGCCTGGAGAAATTTCTGAAGTCGGGAGTGATGTAAAAGATGGCAGCACTCCTGATGACTCAAAGCCTGAAACTCAGAACACCATGTTGGAAAAAGAACCTGGTGATAAGGATCACATTGATGGCAATGCTGCGGAGAGTATATATGAACCAGATAGGACAGGGCTCCTCGGCCGGTTATGGCCATCTGGGAGGCGGATCTTTGCTGCTCTTGGATTGAACAAATGCTCAATACTGTGAAGTGATGTTCTGTGAGTGAATATTTCAAACTTACAGATAGCTACTTAATTACCTTGTTGCCTCTCCAAAGTTGACCTTGTTTGGAGCTAGTAATGTAATTTTATTGCAGCTTCTGTTGTTGTTGGTTGTTTGTTCTGTTGTTTCTCTAACCTCACAATTTATTTTACACCAGTTAATGTAATTTATTTTGTAAGTCTAATGTGTCTTGTATTCTATTCACATACTGGTCTTATATTGGATACTTCATGTAGGCAAATGTTAATATAGTGCAACTATTTGCCTCGTCGAAGTCAAGGTTATCACAGTCTAACCAAAAACACATCAGCTGAGCTATGCCGGCCTTGTACACGATTCAGTCGTCCCCGATCCATCTCGATTGGATTCCATCCACCTCAGGTAACTTAGCTAACTTGTGGTCTAGCTTGATTGAAGTGCATTCCGGACACTATAAGGTATTCATTGGGCTACAAGTCTTAAATTGAGGTTCAAGCCATTTTTAATATATAATTGACATAGTTCTATAATCTATCGTAAAACAACCATGGTATAATTGATGTATGCTAGAATTGGATGGTCGACCCAAAGTGGGTGAATAGCGATCGTACAATCTTCAAGCTTGATTCTATCTACTCGTGATCCAAACTAGCAAGGTTTTAAACACGATATTAGTAGTGGAAATAAAACAAACATTCAATCAAACTTACCAAACACGAGCACATTAGCTTTAACATGTCGTAGCAGACAATTTTCTTTCTTAGTCAACTATCGGAGGTGGTGGAACATCTTACAAGCCTAAGATTACAAATGAATTCAATTCTATTTCATCAACTTTAGGAGTCTTTAGAATTCTTTGTATAGCCTTTGAAGTCTTTAAATTTATCTCACTTAACACTATCAATCAATTGGTCTTCACTTTTTGATTTTTGTTGTGTTGTAAAACTATTATCATTAGTTAATTTAATCATGAATAAGATCATTCATTTATTGGTTCCTTGTGTTGGATCATATTTTGAGTTTGTCCACCCCTCCCTCCTCCCCCTCTAGTCATGATATACAATCCAACTAGTTCACTTGTTGAAGGTTTGTTTGAACGGATCAAAATCAATTGGTGGATTTTGATTGGTTTTATGACATATGACGAGGTCGATGAAGGGAAATCATAGTAAAAGCTTTGGGTTTCCTAATATCTTTAATGTAGGAGAGTTTTCTTCTTGAGCAATATGCATCGTCCGTTTATCTCTTTTCTTTCTTTTTCTTTTCTATTATTTTATTTTATTTTATTTTTTCCTATTTACAAAAGAATTGATCTAAAAATATTGAGAGTACTAGGACTAAATTACAAA
>JBBMKF010000112.1:1942209-1957973 GCA_037834155.1 Curcuma caesia
CAATAGAGGCACAAGGTTTGTTAGCTGATTCCAAATAGTTTGGAAAAAAACAACAATATAGATTGCAGGCACGCGCGACGGGGGCGTGCGGAGGCGTCGCCGAGGCCGCGCGACGCCTCTGGTGGCGTCGCCGAGCCAGAACTCCTGTGCTGGTGCTAGTCCGTCGGCGGAATGAAATTTTTCGCCGGTATCGCACGATACGACTCGAAATTTCAATCCATTGTTAGAACCAACCATAGCAGAACGTTCTATTATTTTATGGGGGGCATGTTACATGAATGAAATAGGAACAACATTAAGGCAGTGTCGCATATAGGATAAAATTTACATGAACGCGTCATTCACACATGACAGGTGATGAGGTGAAGATTGCATGCATCGGTGCTACACAAATCGATAACACCATCCTTAAAGCATCTCTATTAGTTTTTTAATGAGGTGGATGTGTTTTTCATTTTTATTAAAAGAGATGTCTTTTCTAGTTATGGCAAGTGCCTTCATTTTGTAAAAGAAAAGATGCACTCATTTTATTTATAGCAAGTCTAAAGTCTCTTTGCTTGGTTAGCTTCATCGTCACTCGGTACAATCCTTCCTAGTTTGGCATCATCTTCCTATGCTCTTGGGGATGGGTAACCTCCAATATCAGCAGAATAAAGTCTCCTCACAGTTTTATTGTAAGATCTGGTGTTTGCTTGTTTGAAGTGAGCGATTCTCACTAATTTTGAATTGGTTCTGGCAAGTCTAAAGGCTCATTCAGAGTGCTTTTGTTGCAGCTTCTTGAATGAAGTAGTTTGTTTGAACTGACGGCACTTTTACTACGACTGGAATTACTAGCTCAGATTCGAATGTTAAATTGAAGGTGACTCCCTCATTCCTACTTGAGGCATACTCATGTATGACCACAAGAGTCCCAGCAGCTTGTCAACTCATGACATGCAAAAGTTAGTAACCCATTTTTGAGCCCTTTGAGTATCATTTTGTTTGTGACTTTGGTTTATCCATTTATCTGTGGGTGGGCTATTGAGGTGAATTTCAAGTTGATGCCATGACTTGCACAATCTGTCTTGAACTTGTTGATGAAATGAGTTCCATTGTCAGTCACTAATTCTGAAAATAGTTGAACCTCACAATAATATTCCTTCAAAGGAATATTTTTAGTTGTTGCTCCAATAAAAACTAGACTGGCTTAGATTCCACCAGTAATTGGCGGCCATGACTTGGAATTTCTTTTTCCCTCTTTTCGAAGCAAAGAGACCTATCCATTCTCCATTGATCAAAGCATCAAACATCGCCGATGGGTTTGAAAATGTAGTCAATGGGTGTTAGCTCTAATGTTGATAGTCGACTCGCCCTTGCAAACTTCTAACACACCTCACATTTCTCCACTAACTTAGTCACATTGTTTCGAAGCGTACGCTGGAAGTACCCAGCCCTTACTACCCCCAAAGGAGAGACTTCGCCCTCCGCTATGATTCCACAAATCCCTTCAAGTATTCTCTTATAACTAGTTGGACCTCAAAGGGGGTAAACATTTCACATAAAGCATAGAATAGCAATGTTTGTGTAGGATCCCATTGATCAAAGTGTATCTCACGGCTCTGGCCTTGAGCAACTTCAATGAGTCTGACCTTTAACAATAGGTAGCTCCTCTTAAGGATGCAGGTGTGACTTCTTTAATCCATCAGTTTTAAGATTCCACCCCAAGAACTGTTTCAATAGTGTGCTTCTCCACAGATTTGATGATGACCTCCTGGGCCCCTTCTAGTGGAATAAAAGTGGTCACTTGGACAGTACATTGGCTCTTGCATTATTGATGCAGGGGTGACGCATGAGGAGTCAAACTGCAACGGGTCATAACTTTTGAATCGGATATCAAAACGAGGCATAATCAGTTGCAAATCGAACCTCTTTCAGAGACATTTATTTGGTACTGAGTAAAACCTGTACCGACCCACTTTCGGATCCATCCGACATCGTTTAGTACTTCGTCGGCGGTTCTGAACTTATTTTTTACTATTTATAATAATTTTTTATTTTTAAAATTTTTGGATATTTTTGACTTTTCAAGTTAGGATTTGATTTACGGTCTATTTATATGCATGTTTAACTATTTTCGGCCAGTTTGGATGATTGAATAAAAATTTTCTTTTTTGGCAAAACCCTAGAGACGGCGTCATTACGGCTTTCTCTTCGTTTTTCCCAATTTCTCGTACTTGTTTTCTCCACAATTCTCCTCTAATCTTCCGCCTCCAAAATAATCGTTATTCTGTTCGGCGTCAATTATTACTCCAGGATACATGTTCTATGTTAAATTCCATATAGTTCTATTAACTTATGCAAGTAAGCTATCATGTTCCTTTCTTTGCCTTCATACCCTCCCAAAATCAGACTTGCTATTGCCTTACAAGTCAATGAACACTCCCATCATCTCTGCTGATACCTCAACCACTATTGTTAGACCCATAATAAGGGACTTGCACTCGGCCTCATTGTTAGTGACTAGAAACATAAGATACTTTTTTGAAAGAGCTACTGTCAAGGTAGGGGGAAAAGACATGTTGTCAAATAGGGGATTCTCAATTATGAGTTAAACTCTAAATCCTGACAAGGAGATGAAACCTAAGCAAGAAAGAAAGTAACACTCCACTTTAGTCTCTTATAGAATTTTGGGGCTAATGTAGGGTGTTCATCACTATCATAGATTACAATTAACTTGAGCTTATACGTCCTTAACTAGTAATTAGGTAAAAAAAAATTGTATAGGTATGTTGTCTTTTCTAAATAAATTGACATAGTTGATCACCTATGCTTGTTAAGATGTTTAGAAAGAATTCTCTAATGATGACAATTTTGAGTGCTTTGCTACTGAAAGAAGTAACTCAATTGAACAAGAGAATTGATATATTGACTTTATTGCATCAATCCATCAACTCAAAAAGCTCAAGTTCAAACTATATAGTAGTGCATTGTATAATTCTCTTAAATTAGCCCATAACTCTTTGTTAGGACTAAACATAAGTATCCTAATTATAGAAGTAACATTTCTTTAGTATATCCACACTCTCAACTACCTGACACTAAATTTTTTCTAGTCACCCCAATTCTAACATATAAAACTCATCTTATTGATTTTAAACAGAAACTATAGCGACTAAACCAACATATGGAGAGAAGAGGAGAATATAATGGGATACATATGATCTTAAATTAATAAAATTCAGTCAAAAACAGTGTAAAATGAAAGACATTAATCTATCAATACATATAATTCATAGTCTTAGCCTTCCAACAATAAATGCAATACTAAATTAAATCAACTAATTAATTAAAGGGTTAATACATAAATCTAATACAACCTTTAACTTTTTCTTAAATCTAGTATATCCTTTCATTTTCTTTCATATTTAATATAATGTTTATAAATTTGAATTTAATTTTAGATTATGTTAAATTTTCATGCATTTGCCGTTAATAAAGCTGACCTAGGACACCGACACGTTAGTATGTTAACTGAATAAAGTGTATTTTTAGAAGTTTACATAAATTATATATGAGCTTTTGAGTTTCCAATGCAAACCACGGATGACCTCTAGTATCTTAAAAAAATTGAGAAGTCCACATGTAGTACCTGTAGACATCCAAAAATATTTTTTAATGGGTTGATATACTACTCATGAGTGTCACATCAACTTGTTTACCGACGGTTGTATAAATTTTAATAGCTATAGAATGTTGATGAAGGGAATTCTAGAAAGGTATGGAACTGTTCCCATAAGAAAACTCATGTGCTTTGGTGCAATTTATTTTCACCATAACCAAATAACCAAAATTATGGCTTAAAATGCAATCGTCCAGCAAATGATGAGGAATAGCACTTTAAAAGTATCAAGAAGTCTGACACCAAAAGAATATATAGAATCATCATTGTTTAAGGCACATAGTTTTTAGCAATTCAAAAAGAGAAATCAGTACAATTTTGAATGTACAGGCTACAACTTCCAATAGGAAATAATTCAGTTACCTGGTTAACCACAACCTTGTCAGACCAGTTATTCTCATTGGTGGGCATTCATCCTATCCCCTGATGCATTGCAATTAACTCATCATCTTTGCATTTTCTGATATATATTTCCATAACCGTTGCAGATGATGTTTGCAGAACCTCACAGCATTCACGTCGCAATGGCTGTAGCTTGAAAAATCAAAGCATTAGGAAAACCCACCACAACATAACTTTTTAAAAAAGCATATCAAAGAGTAGATCAATTAGTGAACCAGATAGTACCTGCCTAGGCTGAAGAAATTGTGAGAATATAGTTATCTGTTTAAGATTTTTTGTGGGGCCTTTTCTTTCTTGACAAATTTCTAAATCATGCATGGTGTAGTTGCTCTGTACTCTCCCCTGGTGCTGAATAATACTCTCAAAAAAGAAAACATCTGGCTTTTTGCATGGATCTTTGTTGAACTTCCTGGTATTAAACATATATGATAGTATTAAAGAACTGCGACCTCTCTTCCAATGAGTAAATGTTTCTGGCACAGAAAGCAGATCTATAATAAGTTGATTGCCTTCAAAAATCTGGACTGCATAGCCCCATGAGACTGAAACTGTAAGCAATTTTGAATTATCATAACAAATAGTTTGCTGCAAAATCCTGCCTGGATCGAAGTGTGCAGATCTAAATAGATGATCAAACGCTGACATCTGAGTCATGCCAGGAAATATTGGTTCGATTTGATCAATATGATGAAGTGATATCAGAGGAGTCAGTGGATGTGCAGACAGAATACCGAAAATATCTCCACGTACATCAACCTGATGTTTAAAACAATCGAGATATTTAACATATGGAATTCTATGAATAAGTGAAACTGCTAGAACTTGAGAACACCAGTCCATACAAATGATATGATCCTAGTAGTTTCAGTTGAAATGAAAATCCTTCAAGATTCATATATATGTTGGATGTTATCTAATATTAAAGGCAAAGAGCAGAGGCCTTTCTGCTCAAATTGTCAACATATCAAAACATGTCTGCAGTTTTGATCTTCTCCTTTACTATTTCTTCTGGTTCAAAACAAAATAATATATATTCAATGTCCTCTTTCCTAAACTATCTTAAACAAGAAACCATGTTTATTTCTCAAATCAAAGAAAAAGAAATTTTCTGTCAGCATTAGATCTTTTAGTATAGACCATGAACCTCTAAGCCAGAATACGTATTTAGGACTACGTTAATTAGAAGTTTGAAGTGTCAGCTTAGTTGGTAAAAATCTTATTGTTGTCGCACAAGGTTGGGATAAATAGTTGGGTTGTTGATTTCATTATTTACCTTTTTTAAAAGAGAGAGAGAGAGAGAAATATTTTGAGGACTATATTTTTCCAAATGTCAGTTAGCTTAACTGGTAAAGGCCAATAATGGTTTTTAGAAATTTCATCCATCCCTAAGCTCCAGTCTCTCTTCCTCTTCCTCTGCTTCTCTACGATGTAGCAGTTTTAGTTAACAGAGCTTAAGCACATGTGGCACCACTCCCTCAATATTATTTTCTACTTCCTCATCTTTACTCTCTTCATACTTCACCGCTTTCCTCCCCTCACTTGAATTTTGGTTTCATGAAATTCCTTCCTTCCCTAAAGTAATATATTCTCTTCCTATTTCTCTACTGACACTAGCATCTATTAGTTTGTTATCAGAGTTCAGCCCAACTGACACCAACATTCCCTTAATCTTTTCTTCCTCCTTTATACCCTCTAGCTTCATCAGAGTTTGCTTTTTGTCTAGATGAATCTATATAAGATTTGTCTAGGTGAAACCTATATAATATGCTTATTGTATTGACACAACGTTAGCTTTGATTTTACAGAATTTAGTTCATTTCTACATTTTCTCCCTTTTGCTCCGCATCTGCCCATCTATCTACTTCACAAGAACCTTCAAATTTGAATAAGGTAAATTTACATAAGATAAATGAACGGTGATAAGTGACTAAACAGTGGCGGTAGCAAGATCTATGCATTTTTTGTTTTCTGTAGGGGTCAGGCGTAGGGATCAAATTTATATAAATTCATCAAATATTAGTTAAGGATGGCAAAAACTAAGAAATAATCATTAAATACTTTTTAGATATAAATTATATTTTATGTGAGAATAAAAATTTTAAAAGGGCACACACACCCCAGCCGTCCTGAGTCGTGACCAAGTACAACATAATAAAAAATGGTAAAACAACAAATACACATCAAAGGATGATGAACAATCGTTGCATAGCCCCTTGTAACACAAAACAAACTAAGAGATAGCCAGTCCGCCAGTTCTCGATAATAGTGTGGAGGAACATGTAGGTAGAAAAACGGCTGAGATAAATTGGTACATTATGCTCCCTTTAGAATGATAAAATGCATTTTTTCCCCCTTTTTTCCTAGTAAATATATCTATATCCTTGTGTAAAAAAGCTACCGCATTCACTTATTACCTGAGAGAAAAATACTTATGCAGCCAATAAATAACAATAAAAAAGGATAATAATGAAGCATGAACAGCTACAAAATGAACAGAATTAAAAGAACAGCAACATAAACCATCGTGAATAAGTAAAAGGAGATAAACAGAACGATGCACCTGATGGAAACCTGGCTCATGTGTCAACCCAACTCCAAGCTCAGCCAAGCAAGCAAAGATCCTATCGTCGCTGGCATATAGGTGGGCATACCTTACGAGGCATGAATCTAACACGCTAGCTAGAACCTTCGCTAACGGATAGCTGATCGCGATCCCGCCTCCTCCGTACGCCATCGAGAAGGAATGCTTCGAATTTTGCCAAACGCTCTCCGACTGTCCGCCGACGTAGTACCACTGCTCCCAGTCATACTTCGCCAGGGTTCCGACCAGGTTCTCCGGGAAGAACAGCGTGTCGTCATCTCCCAGCACAACCCACCTGATGTCCGCGTCGGATGAGCCATTCCCCACGGCACCCTCGACAAGCTCCTTGACGATCCTGGCGATGCGGATGGCAGATCGGAGGCCTCCTTCGAAAGTGTAAGGAAACCGAGAGGTATTGGAAGACACGCGGAGAGTGGGGAGGCCAGGATCGTCCGTCTCGCCGGTGATGGGGGAATCGAGGAATACCGCGCCGCGCATGAGGCCGGAGCGCCACCAGAGGCGGACGTAGGGCTTCCTGCGTGGCCAGGAATTGGAGGAGGAAGCGATGCCGAAGAGGAGGTGGCGGAGGGAGGTGGGAGCGGGCGCGGCCAGGGGAGAGGATACGGCTGAGGGGCAGATGCGGGGAACGGGTGAGAAGAGTAGGAGGGAGATGACGATGAGGAGGGAGGCGGAGACGAGGCAAGTGCGGAGGATTGAGGAGGAGGAGGAGGAGGAGAGGCGGAGGCGAGGCGGCGAGAAGGAAAGTGCCATCGGCCGCCTTTGGCTATAGCGTAGCAGAGGATGAACACGAGGGAGACGGAGAGAGAACATGACAGTTGAGTCGACTCAAGTCACCGCCCATTCGATTTAAATAGTTCGCAAGATCAAACTACAGCAACTTCGGACGGTGAAGTTACCGAGGAGGGCATCTGATGCTCATGCCTCACTCATATCGAAAGTAAATCGAGAATCAAAGCGAATATTATCTCGATTTCATTAAAATTAACCACTATAATATATCTGCCACCGACTGTAATGTTCTGCACTTCTTGTGTAAGGAAAAAAAATAATCTATCATTTTAATGGTGTCATGCGAATTTTATTATTATTTATAAGAAAATAAATTAAAAAATTATAGTTCATATCCTTACCTACTTTATTATAGCGCCGCATTGAAAAATTAATATCACCCAAATGACTCTTTTGCCATCGAACTTGTATGAGTGGATCGATCACCCCTAGGGATTGAGTCCATAAGGTTGATTGAGATTTATCATTTTTTTATGAGTGAAAATTAAAATGACATCCTAATTCTTTAAAAAGTTATAAAAGACGTCCTTTTTTAAAAAATTATTAAAATAATACTTCCTTTATAATTCAATTTACCAAATACTCTGTATTATCATTTTCATTAAGGCAAAGATCATGGAAGATTTTTATTTTTGGAATCCTATGTTTAATTTTGATTTTTTATCATAAGATACATCATCTTTATATATAATTACCCAACTAATCTATACTATATTATTATCATTATTATCTTTTTCTTATATTTTTCATTTAAATCTTAAATCGAAGATACATTATAGTAGTTCTGATATCATAATTAATTATAGCAGTTACGATTTTATAATTACCGTAACTATTAATATTAAGTAAACTTTAAGATGTTATAATTTTTATCTTGGATTGAATCAGAAAATGCACAATATATCAAATCGAAGTTCGTTTAGAGTTTTACATTTATTACTAGGTGTAACCCATAACGACCCAATTTTAGGCTCAAAAAACTTCGTTTAAAGAATTTTCAAAAGCTTCGAAGAATTTTAATCCTCTTTATTTAAAGTTATTTTCTATATTGTAGCAACTACGATTTCATAACTACTATAATTATTGTAGTTGTAGCAGCTACAAAATTATAGCTACTACAATATGTATAGCAGCTACAGTTTCATAATTACTATAATGTGTTCAATCAATTCAAGATTTAAGCTAAAAATATAGGCAAGATAATAATAGGAACTATTGCAGGAGGATCCAAAGATTTTTATTACTAATTTTAATAATTTTTATTATTAATAATTTTTGAAGTTTTTGGTATTTAGAGGGGTTTTGAAAATTTATATTAGTTTTAAAAAATTTCTATGTTTTTATTTTAGAATTTTTAATATTTTGAATCCATTAAGAAATTTTTCTTTCTATTAAGATTTTTTCTTTCTTTTATAAGTTAGGGTTTTGGGTCTATATAAACATGTTTAGGGAATAAATTTTTGATTTAATAATATTTTTTGATAATGTCAATTATTTTCTATCTCCTAAAATTCTTTCGAATTAACGGGTTTTAAAGATTGATTTCCGATGTTTAGAGTCGATCAACGGAATCAATATTGCCTGCAGAATAATCGTTATCCTACCCGACGTCAGTTGGTATCAAAGCTCTTAGATCTGATGGATCGTCGTCATGATCGTGATCGTGGTCATGACAGGCAGGCTCCAACTGAGGAAGTCTCACATTGTGATCGTAGCACCCAAGATAAGATTCTTGATTTACAAACAAAAGTTACAAAGTTATCCCAGCGTCTAATGGTTCAAGATCTAAAAAATCGTAAGTTCTCTTATCCTAATTCTTCCATTTTTAAAAATTTTTATCACAATTACGAAAGCTATGTTCGAAAGAAGCGGTACGAAGATATTGGATTTCCAATTGATCTTTCCAAATTTTCTAGGACTAAGGAATTTATTAATTATCTTAACGAAGTGGAGAGAATTTTTTATTATGAGGAAGTGTTCAATCGTGTAAAAGTCAAACTGATCATCATCAAACTCACTGACCAAGCATCAATATGGTGGGAGCAGTTGTAACGCTCACGAGACAGACAAGGTAAAGTCAAGATCACTGATTGGGAGAAGATGAATAATTAAGAAGATAAAGAAGAAGATAAAGAGTCACTTTCTTCTTTTCGGCTACACTCAGACTATGTTTCAACGACATCAAGTGTTAAGGTAGGATGCAAGATCGGTTAATGATTACATGGAATTTTACCAATTGATTGAAGGATTTGGGATCAACCACCCCGCCGCCTACAACTTCAAGAGAACGTCAGCTCTGCATCGCCTCTACATCCCCCCTTCTTCCTACGGTGGCGAAGATAATTATGAAGATGCGGATCTCAATAACATCGAGTACAATCAGTCCTACTCTGTCGATTGTCCAATCACAGGAGGCACCGAAGATGATGATAAGATCAAAATATTTGGTGATCCAATTTATGATGATGCTAACAAAGAGGAGATAGACATAGATGAAGCATTGATAGAAAATCAGAAAACCACTTTGTCCAATAGTAATCAGTAGACTAGTTCATCTATCGTTGAAGCCCCAATTTCTATCGTCTCACCTTGCATTAATTCGGCGTCCCAATTTATTCATCATGATGAAGATGAGACCGAGTCAACCGACAAGCCAATATATGACGAGGATGAAATTGTCGATGAAATAGTCAGTGATCCAATTTTTATCTCTGCGTCGATGTTGGCAGGTTGCTCAATCAAGCACTTGTCAATGCTTTCGGATACGATGACCCTGCCACTACACAGGAGGCTTCTCTTTCAAAGAAAGCACTAAGCCCTATCTAGAACTTTGTTGACTATTCAGATGAATTAGTTTCAACAGATATTATGCAGTAGCAGACAGATTTATCCAAGGATATAAAAATATAGATACTTCGATTGTATTAGAAGGAAATGAGCAAATGCAAACAGAGATTTCAACTATGAAACCAAAGAAATAGTAGATGATTTTGATTTAAATGAAGACATTCTTGTGGAAGAAGGAAATCAAGGGAAGCGAGCCATCACTTCAACAATATCCCCCTCTTTAGTACATATGTCTTGCCAATCTTTTTTCTCAAATTCTTTGTCAACTAATTTACCAGCTTCAATTACTGTAGATGCTCCAATTTCTTTTTGACATCCTACGGAAGGATCTTAGAAGGCAGAGCTTTGAGTCTCGGTCATTGTATTACTTGGGAGGTTGGTGGCGGCTTGTTAGATACGCTAGGCCCGGCTCTAGTAATCATGAGGAAGGTGGCAGTGACAAAGACGGTGATAAGCACTATGATTGCATGAGCGGTGGCGTTGCTTATTGTGCATCACCGTATGCTAAATTCAAGCTTGTGGTCGTGGGTCATTGCAATGATCAAGGAACTAGAGGAGCAGACTACTTCGTCTATCTGGAAGTTGCGACAAGTAACAGACACGATATGATAGTAGAGATGACGGTGGATTCTGCTGAATTGATATCAGAGGATCTTTCTGTTGGACAACCACTTGACACTATTCTAAACTCAAGGACGAGTTCTTTCAACCTAGGCGATTGATGCAGGAGGATCCGAAAATTTTTATTACTAATTTTAATAATTTTTATTTTTAATAATTTTTAAAGTTTTTAGTATCTTGTTTTAAAATTTTTTATTAATTTTAAAAATTTTTATTTTTTTTATTTTAGAATTTTTAAGTCCATTTAAAATTTTTAGGATTTAGAGTGCGTTAAGAAATTTTCTTTTTTATTAAAATTTTTCTTTCTTTTATAAGTTAGGATTTTGAGTCTATATAAACATCCTATGAGTTGATATTTAGAGTAAAATTTTTTAGTTTAATAATATTTTTTGATAGTGTCATTTATTTTTTATCTCCTAGAATTCTTTTCGAATTAACAGGTTTTAGAGATTGATTTTCGAATTCAGAGTTAATAAGTGGAATCAATATTACTTGTAGAATAATTATTATTCTATTTAGCATCAAAAATCGTATTGAATGATAGTTGTGTCATTTGGTGAGGTACATTTTTGATAAAATATCAAAGTAAGCGTCTTTTTTTGACTATTTAGAAGAAAAAAAAGACGACTTTTTGATCTTTGCCATTTAATCAATTAATAGTATATAACTTTATCAAAGTTATTTATGCTTTTAAATAATATACGGTCGAATAATATATATAAGGTGAAATAATTGTAGCATGATATTTTAGATGTCAAATTATGAGAAGATGTTTTAGAGGTGTCATTCTCTTCAATAATTTACAATAATTTATTGAACTGCTTATGTAGTTTTTTCATAATATCCAAAATCTGTATCTCACTTTCATAAAATATGATATCACATAGTTATTTTTAATTATAATCTTACTTTATAAGTAGTCGACTGACTGATGTAACAATTAAATTTATTGATCAATTTTTAAACTTATTATGTATGATTTATGATCAATAGTCGAATGTTAGGCCTATTATACAAGCTCTTAAGTATTTCAAAGTTATATTAATTTTAAAAATTTATAGTTCTCTATCAAGGTTATGAAATATATATCTAAGAGCATAATTACACTCAAAATAGTATAAGTAATATGATAAACTTAATTTGAAATATTTTTGAGATATTTAAGGTCATTAAAGAGTTTGTCCAATACTCACTCTTAACCTTAGGAATATCAGAATCATTTTAAAACAATATCATTACACTCTTGAGAGCCTCTTGAGTGTAATCATGCCCTCATATTTGTATTCCACAACCTAGATTGACAAATGTGAGTTTTTAAAATCTTTACAACCTTAAGATAATTAGACACAAGCTCATTAAAGGATCTAAGCCTGTCATATTTACTCATCAACACTATCAAATTATTTTTAAGAGTCTTTTGGTTCAAATCATGTCAAAATTTTAAAATTCTGAACATGGTAGGGCCATCGGCGAGTTTTGGGCAAAACTCTTTGATGGACTTAGAAACTTCAAAATTACCTCAAACCTCAAACTAAAACTATTACACTTTTAGGAACCTCTTGAGTGTAATCATCCTCTTAGATTGGATTCCATAGCTTAACTTGAGAGATGTAGATTTTTGAAATATTCACAATCTTAAGATATATAATTTAGCACAAACTCGTTAAAGGACCTAGATCTGTCATATTTACTCACCAACACTACCAAAGTGTTCCTACGACTCTCTTAATTCAAACTATGTCAAGATTTTAAAATTTAAACATTATAAGGTCATCGATGAGTTTTGGACAAAACTCACGGATAGACTTAAGACCCTTAGAATCGCTTCAAACCAATATCATTTATACTCTTAAGAGCCTCTTAAGTGTAACCATTTCCTAATACCTGGATTCCACAACCTAGCTTAAGTTAGATTGTTTTAAAATTGTGAAGATTTTAAAAACTCACATATCTCAATGTAGGCTAGGGAATTTAAGTGAAAGCATGGTTACATTTAGAAGACTTCATGAGTGTCATGATCTTGATTTGAAGTAATTCTGAGATTTTTAAGGTTATTAGCGAGTTTTGGATAAAACTCATTGATGACTCCATAGTATTCTAAATTTTAAAATCTTGATATAATCTAAACCAGGGAGTCCTAAGAACACTTAGGTGGTGTTGGTGAGTAAATATGATAGGCCTAAATCCTTTAACGAACTTGTGTTAAATTGTCTTACTATTGTGAAGATTTTAAAAATTCGTATCTCTCAATCTAAGTTGTGGAATCCAGGTTGAAGAGCATAGTTACACTTAGAGGCTCCTAAGAGTGTAATGATTTTGATTTGAAATGATTCTGAGATTCCTAAAGTCATCAGTGAGTTTTGATCAAAACTCTCACTTATGAACCCTACAGTGTTCAGAAATTTAAAATTTTGACATAATCAATTAAGGGAGTTCTAAGAACACTTTGGTGGTGTTGGTAAGTTTGACTAAAATTTACTGATGGTATTATTAAAAAACACTTTAAATCAAATCATTATTGTCCTTATATTATCTTAAGTGTAATTATGCTATTAGACATAAATTTCATATCGAACAATGAGTTTTTGAAATTGATGCAATTTTGAAATACTTTGAAAGTTATGTAATGATCCTAACACTGATGAATTATAGACAATCGATTATTGATCACAAATGAGTATAGTAAATTTAAAAATCCATTAGTAAAATTGATTGTTATATATCAGTTGACTAATTTACTGCACATAAAATAGAGGTATAATCGATAATAATTATACAATTTAATAAATATGAAAGTGAATTTTGGATATTATGAAAAATTAGTTACGCCGTGTAATAACTTGTTGCATTATCTTTCTTAATAGTCGTAATGTTGCCCACAGAAAAGAATTTTAAAAAAATCAGTAGAAAAAAAGTCCTAGTTTGACTTTTGTTAAAATGATGTATCATCAAGTTTGAGTATTTAAAAAAATTGATATTTTTATTTCTATCTGAAGCTTTGAGTTAATTAGAATTTTCTATTCTTTGGAAGGATTTGAATAATACTACAGATTTCAAACATTTCTTTGAACGATTTATGATATTTTAAAAGTTTATTGATTACAATTCTGGGTTTTAAAATTTTATTTAAACCCTTTAATTTTTAAAAGATTTATATAATTTCACATTCAAATTTATTATTAATCAAGCACACAACACACTGGGCACGTGCATCACAAATGGGAATCAATCTCTCATTCATAGAAAAATATTAATTACAAATCACCTAAAAACAGAAGACTTTAATTATAAGACTATCTTGGACAATTAATGAAGCAACGGCAAGATGTAGGATATTTTATTCAATGAAATAAAAAATCTAAGATGTTTGCTGTTGGACGTGGAGCTTGCTTTCGAATTTATCCTAATAGTTAATAAAAAAATTTTCATAAAATTAAATCGATCATCTTCAAAATTACTTCAGTAAAAAATAGAATCTACCATCCCAAAATTCCACACGATTGACTCCACAATCATATGTGACGAGATAAATTAGAAAACTATAATTAACCACTATGGGAAGGACGATCACTTTCAAAATTACATACTATAAGTACATTGTCAATTATATGTCACATTGAATGCATAAATTTTATAAGTGATGCTATCAAATTGTATCATAGGTATATAGATGTTATCAAATTTTCTTTAAAAAAATAATATTTAGGAGTGATGCATAAATTAGTTTTAAAATTTATAGACACAAAAAAATATTGCTTCACAAGATATTTGGACAAAAGTAAAAAAATACCGAATCGTTAATAATGCATGGATTTTTAATCAAAAAGATATCTCACTCCTATAAAATAAAATAATGACACAAATATTATTCAATATTATTTTTAGTATCATTCTATTTATATCTTTCAATTAAATTTGATGTATCATAATAGTTGCTATATAATTATAGCAGTTACAGAATTATAATTACTATAATCTATAAGATGAATTTTTTAAGATTAAAATTGTTCAGAACCTTCGAAAAGATTTTAAATAATATTTTATAGGTTTTCATGTAATAATTAATTATATATTTTTGAATGAATTTCGATTTGATCTATTATATATCACGTAATTCAATTCGAATTAAAAAGTATGACCTCCTAAAATTTAAGATTTAATATTAACATTGTAACAATTACAAGTTGAACCATATAACGCATAATATCAAATTGAAATTGATTTAAATATCTACAATTGATTATGGGGTGGAATTCATAACGATCTGATTTCAGACTCAAAAAATATTATTTAAATTTTTTTCCAAAGCTACGAATAATTTTAATCTTAAAAAAATTACATATTATAACAGCTATAAAATCTTAATTGTTACAATTGTATAACAACTACATAACCATAATTATTACAATTGTACAACAACTTAATTATAATAATTATGAAATCGTAACTACTACAATTGTATAACAATTACAATTTTGTAACTGTTATAACATATCTAATTTAAATGAAAAATAAAATAATATTAAAAGATAATATAAGAAAATAAAAAAATAAATCTTTTTTTATAAAAAAATCAATACATGCTCCTTTGACTGTCTGACTTTTGTCTTTTAGATTTTGTACACCAAAACAAATATATTTTTCTTATAAACACATGAGAAGAATCTTCATGCCAATTTTAATAGTAGTGTTTTTTTCACTTTTCCAATATAACAATTGTACTATATATTCTTTAGTAGATAAAATTTTATTATTATTAATATTAATAAAAATGACATTGAATTTCTAAAATTTTCATTTATTTAATTACAATAATTGCTTAAATTTGAAACTTTAATACATGGA
>JBBMKF010000112.1:2003077-2013119 GCA_037834155.1 Curcuma caesia
ATCCTGTATTGACCAAGTACAGGGTACCCACCTGATCAGATGTCTGTCAACTATAAAACCTCCCAGAAAATATACTCCAAGTGTAATAAGACCAATCCAATCAAGGTCCTGAAATAAATGACAACACAACACTAATTAAAACGATTCTGTAGCAAACTATAGTATCAAATTCTATAGTTTAATCCCACTCATCCAATTAAACCCTAGCCAATTAAAATAAGTTTAACCTCATCCTAACCTGGAATTAAACTAATCTAATTAATTGAATCCTATTAACTTCAATTATCTTTCAAATCTAATTTAGTTAAATCCATTCCTAACTTTAATCGGTTTAACCTAACCTAATACTATCATTAAACCAATCCAACAATAATGAAACAACAATCACCAGTATCAACATCAACCATCCTTAATCCTACATTAATTTCTGATCAATACATCAGAAGCTTCCTAACCAAAATTGATCAAACAGTGTCATGCCTAATCCCACACAAACAGAGCACAACCCATCCACAAATCAACCCCCAAATTCAATGCCCATCAAGAACCATTAACATAGCATCAGCAAGGAAACTCACTTTCGATAGCAATAGATGCCCTAGATCCAAGCTTCGGTCTCTTCTTCTCCATGGCAAAACAAGCAAGAAGACTCCCTATTACAATCCAAGTTCAGAGAATCCAGAAAACCCTAGATCTAGGCTTCTAAACCCTAGAGCAAAGAAATCTCAGCTTACCTTTCTTCTTCCTCCCTTTGCAGTCGAAGCTTCCTCAAGCTCT
This sequence comes from Curcuma caesia, assembly GCA_037834155.1. Taxonomy (NCBI): domain Eukaryota; kingdom Viridiplantae; phylum Streptophyta; class Magnoliopsida; order Zingiberales; family Zingiberaceae; genus Curcuma; species Curcuma caesia. The sequence continues at coordinate 2,003,855 of JBBMKF010000112.1, forward strand.
GATCGGGTCAGCTCACACCAATGAGCTATGGGAACAAAATTGGTCAAGATCTAAGAGGAAGCGAAGTAATCCACAGAAATTCAACTCATAAACCAAGCAAAACCTGAACCCTAGCTCAATCCCTTACCTATTCGACTTCCTCACTTCGATCCACCGCTGTAAGCCATCACCACACGCGATGAACCAATCCTCCTCTGCAGAAATCGATCTCCAACCACTCCAGCAACTGATCGCTGGCCTCCTCCTTCGGTTTGGCACCGCTATTGGAGCTCGATCCATCGACGTCGACGGCGATGAGACGAACAGAGGAGTGACGAAGATGAACAGAGGCTTTTATCATGATTTTTAGGTTTACTATAGGTTTCTCAACTGAGCTCTTTATTCGGCATTAACAGCTTATAGGTTTAGGATCCATTAGTGTTAACGGGGTTGCCTCCATTAACCCATATTAAACCATTAACCAAACCCATCATTAGTTTCTATAACCCATTTACCATTTAATCCATAATTAACTTATAAGGTGAGTTAGGGTTTTTTATTTAAACCCATTCAACTTAGGTTTAATTTAAATAAACCTTCCTAATCTTCCCATAAACCCCTTCTATTAAGGTTAATTGTATTTACAATTTAACCCCTAATTTCTGGTATTTTACAGGTATACACTATTAGATAGGACCTTATTTTGTAGTTTTTTAACTTGTACAAATCTTTCACTTGGATCGCTCGAGGGATCCTATTTTTGCTGTGATTTTAATTTTTTATCGCATAGGAATCCCAACACCTAGAACACCACAGTGGAATGGTGTATCCGAGCAGAGAAATCATACTTTATTAGATATGGTACGATCGATGATGAGCCAAACTGATCTACCTACTTCCTTCTGGGGATTCGCTCTAGAGACAGGTTGTCTTCACACTTAACCGCGTTCCATCTAAAGTCATCATAAAGACACTATATACAATATGGACTGGGAAGAATCCCAAGATATCTTTTATGAAGATTTGGAGTTGTGAGACTTACGTTCGATGTCAAATCTCAGACAAGCTAGGTCCTAAATTAAACAAGTGCTACTTTGTAGGGTATCCCAAGAAAACAAAGGGATACTACTTTTATAATCTCACACAAGGTAAAGTGTTTGTTGTAAGAAATGATATTTTTCTAAAAAAAGAGTTCATTTCTAGAATAACTAGTGGGAGTAAAATCCATCTTGAAGAAGATACAGATAACATTGAGGTCTCGATGAAAATTGAACAGACACGACAAAGTATTGTGGATGATGAGATTGTTGCATAAGAAGATGTGGAGCAACAAACTATTCAAGTAGACCAACCTCTTCGCAGGTCTGATAGAATACATCGTTAGCCTGAGAGATATTCATTTCTATTATCTGACCATGATGACGTTATGCTTGTTGAGTTAAACGAGCCTACATCCTATCAAGAAGCTGTGATGAGTATAGATTCTGATGAATGGCTAGAGGCCATGAGGTCTGAAATTGAATCCATGTACACTAATCAAGTATGGACTTTGATTGATCAAACTGAAGGGGTCAAACCCATTGGGTGTAAGTAGGTCTTTAAGAGAAAGATTGATATGCATGGTCTTATGTATACCTATAAAGGGTGATTGGTAGCTAAATGTTTCAAGCAGATTCATGGTATTGACTATGATGAAACTTTTTCACCAGTTGTGATGCTTAAGTCTATTCGGATCATGCTTGCTAGTGCAGCTTATCCTAATTATGAGATCTAGCAAATAAATGTCAAAACTGCATTTTTGAATAGAAACCTACTCAAGAATGTATACATAACACAACCTAAGAGTTTTATAGACCCAAAGCATGCTAGAAAGGTATGCAAGCTGCAACGGTTCATCTATGGGCCAAAGCAAGCTTCTCGAAGCTTGACTCTTTGATTCAATGATGCAATCAAAAAGTTTGGTTTTATTAAAAATAAAGATGAATCCTGTGTCTACAAGAGGGTTAGTGGAAGCACAATTATCTTTCAAATCTTGTATGTGGATGACATACTCCTCCTTGAAAATGATATCCCTTCATTACAGTCTGTGAAGATATGACTTGGGAATTGTTTTTCAATGAAAGACTTAGGTGAAGCAGCCTATATTCTAGGCATCAAGATCTATAGAGATAAATCTAAGAGATTGCTTGGCCTAAGTTAGAGTATATATATCGACCAGGTGCTTAAACGTTTTGTTATGTAAAATTCCAAAAAGGGATTTCTGCCAATGTCACATGTTGTAAGTTTTTCGAAGACACAATGTCTTTCTTCTAAGGAGGAAAGAGATCGCATGGATTAGATCCTTTATGCATCTGCTATAGGGTCTATCATGTACGTCATGCGTTGTACTCACCCTGATATCTCATATGCTTTGAGCATGATGAGCAGATACTAATTAGATCTAGGTGAAAGTCACTAGACAGTGGCCAAGATTATTTTTAAGTACTTACGAAGGATGAAATAATATTTCTTGATATTTGAAGGCGATGAGGAGCTAGCTGTAAAGGGTTACAGTGATGCAAGCTTTCAAACTGATAGGGATGAGTTTAGATCACAGTCAGGGTATGTGTTTTGCCTGAATGGTGGCGCTATGAACTAGAAGAGTTTGAAGCAAGACACAGTCGCAGATTCTACAACAGAAGCCAAGTATATTGCTGCGTCTGATGCAGTAAAGGAGGCTATTTTGGATCCGCAAGTTCATCACTGAACTTGAGGTGGTTCCCAACATAGCGGACCCCTTTAAACTTCTATTGTGACAATAATGGGGCTATTGCACAGGCTAAGGAACCTTGCTCTCATCAGCAGATCAAACACATACTATGACGCTTGCATCTCATCCGAGAGATCATCGATAGGGGAGATGTGAGGATATACAAAGTACCGAGGAAAGCTAACATTGTAGATTCTTTGACCAATGCTTTAGCATAGAGAAAGTATGATGGTCACACTAGGTCATTGGGTATTAGATATTACAATGATTGGTACTAGTACTAGTGGGATATTATTAGTAGTAGCCCTAAAGCCAATTATGTGATGATTGATTATGAAATTTTGCATCATAATCTATTATTGATAAATGTAAGATTTTTAGTTATTATACTTACTTTATGTTTATATCAAATAACTAAGTATAATAATGTCCTTGGTTAGCTAGTTCTAATCTATATTATATCAATTGTTTGAGTTGATAGTGAGATGACGTAAAGAACACTACTCTTAATCATTCCTAGTCAAGCATTAATATTCAGGGATGATATTAATGTGTTGAGACTAGCATGTAGGTCAACTGGATGACTTGATCTCACAAGTCATGGATATGAGATTTCGAGTTGACACATGGGTATACATTAAAGAATGTATACTGAATTGACCAGCTATGAGAAAGTTTCATGGATCATTATATGAGTGTCATAAACTTTCTCATATGATTATTGGTCTGAATAGTCCTTAGACCTAAAGTCACTACGGTTCCCTACATAAGGAGTTTGTGTACTATGGTGTCGTCAAACGTCACCCGTAACAGGGTGGACTATAAATGCGATCATTGAGTATGTAACAAATTATGTGGAGGGATGTGAGTGATGTAGATGTGATCTATCTCTTCCATATAACGGGAGTGATATCTTACGACATATTGATAGAGTAGGACTACGAAATGCATGGTCATGCTCAAATGAATCAATATGAGATATTAAGCTCATTTGCTTGAGTAAGTCTACTTGGGGATTAAGAAATACAAAGATTGATATCGAGGATGACATGGTCTATGCCTCATTGATCAATCTGGATATCGAGGATAGAAGGACAAGGTCATACATTATATTAATCATAGAAAGGTTAGTTGGATTTCGACTTTCTCGTCACTTGGGTAGCAATGATGCATTGCTAGATGTCACTCATTGTTTATGTGTCTAAAGCAGTTAGACACATTACTAACGTTACGAGAACCTATTGGGTCACATATAAAGGATGCGATGCTTCGAAGATTGATTGATTTAGTTTGACTAAAATATGATTCGAATTGGATTAATTGAGTTAGACTCAAGTGAATTTAATTGGATTATAGGATCGAGTCTAATTTGAGTTAGACTCATTTAGATTAGACTCAATCAAATTTAAATGAGATATTAATTCATTAAGATGTTTAATGAATTAATTATAGAGGAAGACCAAGAGTTTTTCTCTTCATTGGATGAAGAGAAGATGAAGAACCAACATGAGAAACATATGCTTTATTTGGGTTTTAATTGGCTTTAATGTGGAGAAGCTAAAGACGCAAAAACCTTTCATATTCATGAGATGAATATAAAAGATTTTTCTTGCATTTTTGAAAGAAGACAAGCCAATTGAGCTTTTTTCTCCCTCTTGGTCTAACACCCTTTTTCTTCCTCCTCCTTATTTTAACCGAATCACCTTGTGTGGATAGCTTTACAAAAGGTGATTCTTCTCCGAAGCTTGAGATCGTGTTCGTGTGGATACGTATAGAGGCACAGATACTTGAACGTGCAAGAGATCCTGCGAACCGAGGACGAGCAGGATAAGCGAAGGGCACACAATAAAGGTATACCCTATTAGATAGGATTTCATAGATATAAACTTATACGAATTTTTCGCATGGAACACGGAAAGGATCTTATTTTCCGCTGCAAATTTTATTCTTTTATCACATATGATTCCCTACATTTTCTAGCATCTTGGCATTGTCAAGTGGTGGATGCTCACAAAGAAAATGCAAGAATTTAGACAACATTGAGTTATTTGCACTTGGCGCTATGCTTTAATTTTTTGAGTAAATATTAAAGGTCTAAAGTTGTGTGCAAAGACATCATCCAATATTGCCGTACTTCTTGGGAAGTTTTGTTCACTATTCCCTCCTTTGATTCCTCATGCACATCTTGCCCTTGTTAGTTTTGTAACTATCCCTCAAATTATCCATTGTTTCTTGTGTTAGTCTTGATAGTATAATTAATGACTTTTTAGGAAAAAAAATATAACAATTTAAGATTTATTTCTTTCTATTACAATTATTTGAACATTAGAAATTCTTAAATAGATTAAGATTATTTTTTAAAAAATATATAATATATAATTAGAAATTTATATTTAGTTTTGTTTAACAGTCGGGATATTGAAGACTGTTGGAAAATTATTTTAATTTATATATTTATTACTTTTACAATCAATTCTATTGATTAATATTTATAGGTATATTAATTGATTCTATGAATTAATGGTTGACGTTATTAAAATAATCACGATCACAGAGATTATAATAATTACATAATTGCTTATCTTTGTAAGAGAAATTATGATAATTATAATTTATGTAGTTGCGTTTCCTAATCATAAAAACAGAACACTTATTTTCATAAAGGTGGCTGGAACGATTTCAATTATATTTTTTTAGTTGATATTAGGTATCCAACTTAGATTGACAAATCGTGAAGTGATCAATTCGATTTTTCTCTTGCATACTATACATTGGAGGAAAATAATTACTACAGTATGCTGCAGTTGGGTCTTGAATTTGAAATCCTTAGAATTTATCACAGGGCTTTGACTGCTGCACCATTTTCTTAGGGCAACGATTTCAATTGTGTTGATAGCATGTGATATATATGGTGCAAAATTAAATTATATTAGTTGAGATAATAAAATGTGAATTTAAATTTTCTTGAAAGTATATATCATTAGTGCAATCAATCTTTAGGAAGTTAAGAGGGAGATTATTGATTAATATTTCAGTTGGAGATTATTGATATAGTTGTATTTGATTTTAATGTGGTTGGTAAAATCATTGACATAATGATATAATGTATGAGTTAAAGAAAAATTTAAGATGATATGAAAATATACTTATGTGACTAATAAATATTTCAGTTAGATGATAGTGAGTCATAACAAATTAATATATATATTAATCAAGAAAAAGAGATAAAAAACTTGATTAGTAATGATAAAATATAAATTTATTTAAATATAAATAAAAATATAGTAAAGATCAAGTCTAATAACATAAGAGAATCCATATAGCCAACTCTACTTAATGGGATAAAAGCTTAACTATTTAAATTAGATATTATTGATATTCTTACTTATGTCAAGTATATGGATGCAAGATCTTGACGCTAAACTACAAATGTAGTTCAGCTAATTTGGATAACAAGAGTCCTAAAGGAGTAAACTCTTGACAAGTGAAAATCCAAGAAGCCTTAGTAGGTAAGAAGTCCTAAGATGGAACTCCTAGCAGATAGAAGTCCTAGAGAAGTGAACTTCTAGTAAGTAAAAGTCAAAAGATCTTGGCAAATTAAAATATCGAGAGTGAACTCTTGGCAACTAAAAGTTCAAGAGGTGGCCAATGAAAATTCTAACGGAGTGAATTATTAGGTGGAAGTTTAAGAGGTCTTGCAAGATGGACTCATGAAAATAAAATAGCTAGCAGCTGATATTTGAAAAAAAAAAATAGGAGACTCATGAATTTTTTTCTTGGTTCCTAACCTCTCAGGTTTAGTGTTGGGATCAACTGAGTGCATTGCACGTGTTTATACATTTCACAAATGTGCACAGTGGAAGAAAAATAAATAATTATAACTAATTATTACAACATTTACAACACACGCATGCAAAATATAATAGGTATAAATATGACTGAAATTTAAAATTTTAAAATAATAAATATTCTACGCATACTTGGCGTGTGACACTTAGCGGTAATGATAACAATTGAGCGGCCCTTGTCGAAGTTCCACCTCTATTGGTGATCAACACCAAGTTCGACTTCTATATTCTCATGGGACCATGAGATTAGGGAAGAAGAAGCGTGATCGGGAGGGAGGAGTGATAGTTGATTCCTCTATTGTGTGGTCGGATGGCTTCTTGTGGAGAAGGAAGCGACGACGAACTTTGCTTCTCAGGCGGACGGTGTGAGGAAGAAGGGAATCAGGTCTTCGGGTCTCTGCTCACGGCCAAGGGCCGACGCTCAAGAGAAGTAGGGGTGATGGGCGGCGACTACTGCCAAGCTTGATCCGCTCTCTTTTGTAGTTGGCCATCGCAGCCCAAGAGAAGAGGTGTCGAAGACGCACATGATAGGCTTTGTTCTCACGCGGCGAGCATATTTGCGAGGAAGAAAGGTGGTCGCAGAGCGTTTAGGGTTTTGATGTTGCTTTTCTTCCACGCGTGGGGGGGGGGGGGGGTGTAGAAACAAAGGATGATGCTCGGGAGAGAAGCCAGGTGGTGATGGCTAGGGCTTCGACGTTGCCTTCTTCCATGCAGCTGAGCAAAGGTGGCTAGGGATTTAGCTCTCCTTTTCTCCCATACGCCCAATACCATTTAAATCGTGCTCCTTGGACCTTCTCGTCGATGGACGTGGGGCTGTGACTCTGTCTCTGGCAGAATCGATCACAAGAGAGAAACACAGGCGTGCGGTAGCCGAGAGAATCGGGAGAATGTGTTGGGATCGTCCCAGTGCAATGCGCGTGTTTATATGTTTCGCAAACGTGCACAACGGAAATAAACAAATAATTAAACTAATTATTATCACAACACACGCATGACAAAATAGGAAATAACATGTACAAGGCATGGCAGGAAATTAAAATTTTGTAGAATAGTAAAATTATTCTATGCGTACCTTTCCGATGACGGTTGAGCAGTGTTGATATCAATCGAGCAGTCCTCGTCCAAGTCTCGCTTCTATTGGTAATCCATGCTAAGCTCCTGTCTGGACGGCTTCGGAAGCTATGAGTTGCGTCATCGTCTTCGGTACTAGCCGATGATCGATGACGATCAAATCGAGAGAAGCTTTATTCCGGAAACTACGTAACAACGTTTGTCGCGATTATTTCTAGGGCTTTTTAACTATCATCGAGAATCGTATTCTCGATGTAGTTTTCGGTGGTCAATGGTTGACCACCGATTTAGGACAAATTGATCGGAACCTTTTCGATGTTGATGGAAAAATCTCCGGAAGCTTCGTAAGCTTCCGCGAAATTAACAAATGGTCGTTTGACGATCGGGATTTGATCGATAACAATTGAAAAACCTATCCAACGGCTGAACACAATTTCCAGCGATCGGATAATGAATTCCAATGTACAAAATTCCTAATACAAACAAACTTCCTTCTCTTCTCCCACCCCTCTTCCATGCGGCCCAAAACAAAACAATCCAGCAGCATCAATCTCTCCGGTGAGTCAGAGAGATCCGGCGGCGGGCAGAAGGAGCCCTAATCTGGCATGGAAGTATTCTCTCCAGGCATAAAGGAGGGCGACGCCACCAGTGGAAGGAAGAACAGCAACAATTCCTCTGGTTGCTCATCAATCTCTCTGATTAGAAGGAGGCAATGCCACTGGTGGAAAGAACCACGATCAAAGAGGAGGAAGAGTCGCGATCGGCTCTATTTTTCCGACGGCCACACGAGTAGAGACGCCGGTAGAAGACAGTGCATCTCGAGGAGCTACCACAGATGGAGACACCGGCAAAGGGTGGTGCATCGTGAGGAGTTGCCACGGAAGAAGACGCCGCACAACCTTCTGCGCCAGCTGGAAGCAGCACCGTGCCCATTGGAAGCAGCGTCACGCCTGTCGGAAGCCATGTCGTGCCCGCCGTGCTATGTTCTTCTCGCTGGCAGAGGAGACTGGTGCCGAGCAGAGGAGAAGGCGGTTGCACAAGGGAGAAGGCTGCCGCGGTAGAAGATGTCTCACGGTTGGTGAAGATGATGAACAGCGTCGCCTTTAGGGTTTCCACGAGCCAGCCTTTCTGCGCCGCGAGGAAGGAGCTTGGAGCCGCGCCTAGGGGAGAAGACCTCAGGGGAAAATCGCGATAGTAGTTATATTGTGAAACTATAGTAGTTTTCTCGCGGCTACAGTAACCAGCTACAATGAACCGATTGTAATGAAGAAAATCAAGGTTAGGGTTTAAGCTGAACCAGCCCAGGTTACTGTAGCGTGCCGGTTCACTTTTGGTTTGCTTAGTTCACTAACCAAATGAACTCCGATTTGGCCGAAACTAATTTTGTTCATTTCATCTTTCCTAAACAAAGCTTCTCATTACACTCGTTCTACCAAAATTTATTCCATCGCGATCCAAATCAAGTTGGTTCAATTTAGTTCAAAATGAAATCATTTGATTCACTAACCAAATAACCTCTAATTTGAACGAAATCAGTTTCGTTAGTTTCATCTTCGTAAGTTGAATTCCATCATTTTGTCCTTTATCTGATCCAACTAGATTTTATTTCTCTCATTCT
>JBBMKF010000112.1:2028661-2042924 GCA_037834155.1 Curcuma caesia
CATTTTAATTTCTGAATCATTGAACTATTTCAAGGTGATGGCATTAGATAATTCATTAGTTACTGCATCTTCTTCTTTGACCATATTCCTTGGTTTATTCCTTTTTGTTTCAGTGTTTGAATGTCAGCTGATGACCTCACTGTTGTGCTATATATAGATGATGTTTTTTGGGAACTATATACTACTGAATTACTGAATCTGAATGCCATTGGGAAAACTTGTTTAGGAGTTAGTTTTCCTCAAGAATTTGTTTTCTGCCGTATGGTTTTATGTTATATGTGCAACACGTGCTGATTGAAGAATAGCCAACCATTACATGTGTCAATGTACTTAGCTTCTACTATGTTCATTTGTCATGATGAAGCACCATTTCGACATTGGTATTGAAATAATAAGGGATGGATACATTTCTAATTCGAAGTATGCATAAATGGGATAGTGTTTTAAAACTCTGTTATAGTCTAAATCATTCAGCTTAGTAATCAACACTGAAGCAACACCAAAACATGGCACTAACAGAACCATGTTGGAAAGCAACCCAAGGCGAGATCTCAATTGACTAACTGTTGACTTGGAAGACCAATTTGATGGAAATATGAGAATTAAGAACACTGGGTTAACTGACTAAAATAATTGCGAACTGAATGGTGGATTTCTTCTGCTTTTGGTTCTTCCTCTTCCTCTCCTGTCCCCCTCCACCAATAAACCAATCAACAAGGCCTACCCATGCCGATTGGCACCATGTATTGGCATAGGTTGACACCACGATAAAACCTTTGGTTCAATGATGAAACTGCATTTTAAAACCTTGGTTGAGATTTAGAAATCTTGTCCTCTGTAAACTTCTAATATGTAACAGACTTTATATAGCCAAAATCTAGTTTAAATAACCTACACACATTTCACACTTAACAAATTGATACCTTGTTTGTCGTTTGGCCAACGATGCCCGAAGCCTATGCCTGTTAGTTCCAGCCATTCAATGCACTATGAACAACTTGGTTCTGAGGAAATCAGCATTGTCAATCTATTTAGTACTTTTGTGTGATATTTCTTTACTTGATTGCCATAAATCTCTGTGAAAATGAAAAAGTAAATTATTTCATTGTTTGGGATTAAGATATTGTCTAATACATGTTGTTCTTCATTCTGTTGCTTCTATGATTTTACACCTATTTCGGTCCAAAATATTATAGTATGTTAAGAAAGCTATAGTTTTAATTGAAGAATATTGTTGATCTACTGCAGCATACACATGGAAGAAGGGGCGGCGGATTTATTCCTATAGCTGAATACGGATCTGAATTTAGCAAGAAATCGAGGAAAGGAAAGCAGAGCGAACCCGTTAGATTATTATTCAGTGGTGGGAATCATTATGATTTACTGGTTTGATAGTTCAGAGTTGCCCAAGTTATTTCTTTCTTCGCTGCTGCTAGAAAATTTACAAAGTGCTTTGATGTGATGAACATCTAATAAAGTATTAATGGCTGAGAAATCATTTGAATGTATTTTTGGGCTGTTAAACATCACCAAATTTCTTCTAGTTTTCTGCCATGAATTTGGAGAACGATCATAAAAGATTGTAAGCGAATAATGTATTTGCTATGTTCATGTTTGTGAAATACATTTTGTTTTTGCCACCAAATAGTCATTGTGTTATAAAAAAATATCATTAATCATTAAATCTGCTTTTGTAAAAAGGTGAAATTAATCATCTTAGTGGTCCCATACAATCGGGTTCACGATCTTCTGTGAGGAGGTAAATCGATAAATTACAGTTGGTCACGACGTAAAAAGGTATTGCCTGACTTCGTTAGGATTTGAACCTTTGTCCTCTTTTACAACTCTATTGTGTCATAACCAACTTACCTATGGCTCAAGGACCATTAATCATTAAATCTGTGCACTTTATTCACTTGAAGAAGTTTAACATATCATACAGTGTATTATAATTGCAGGATATACACTGATATACAGTAATATTTTGTAAAATAAGTAAGATTGAGTTTAATTTGACTGTGCATGATGAATCTATGATTGTCGATGTAAAAGAAAATGAAATTTATAAATATCGACAACTCATTAATTTAAAATTTATAAAATAATAATAATTTTTTTATTATAATCCAAGTGTTTTCTTCTACTTAAAATGGTCGTGTCTTTTCCTAGTAAACCGAAAGCCTTTTCATTTGCCGTTCGATCGAACGATCGGACGATCGAACGATCGGACGGTCGAACTCATTTTGCCACGACGATGGCTAGTGCCTTTTGTAAACATAACATGGTCCTTGCCGTTCGATCTAACGATCGGACGGTCGAAATTGTTTTGCCACGTCTATTGCTCGTGGCCTTTTCAGTCGGCGATCCGCCGGTCTCCGTTGATTTGCCACGTCAATCACTAGAAGTTTCTCTCTGGTTCTTCGGTCCTTAGCTGGTGTGTGTGGAATTGAGATCGAGATCGAGATCGAGATCGTCCTGCGAAACCAAGGATGTCTTCTCCCGCTGAGTATGAACGATAACTTGGGCATAAGCCCTAATTTCTTTTGTTCCGACAACAGATGCGTTCGTCAATTTTTGCTGTTTGGATTTATATTTTTTGTTTTCGGTTCATATTTGTATTGAATTTGGTAATAAGTTAGGTTCTGATCGCTGTCTGTTATTTTCTGAAGTTTCTCATTCTGATTCTTATCTTTGATTTTGGTTCATATGCTGTTGGATCTGTTTGATTGCTGTCTTTTGTAAGACTTTGATACGATTCCGAAGTTGACCCGCTCCTTCGTTTTTCTAATAGGATTTGCTTCAAGTGTAGGGTATGTTATCTCAAATATTGCGTTTTATTTTTTCTTAGTAATCTGAATAAATTGATTTTTTTAAAGAAGCTCGTACATAATTTTCTTTTAGCTTTTGGCTAGTCCAAAAATATATTGATATTAGTGTTCATATGGTATGAAGCATGAGAGACAAACAACCTCTCATGGAGGACAGACTTACTGTAGTGGACAAGGATCGAATATCGACAAAACTGAGATAATGCCCTCTTCGTAGTGGTCAGCTGTAACTTCCCAATTTGTATGGGACTGCTGAGGTAGCGGATTCCACTTTTTGCTGCAACAATAAGATACAAACAAATTGTATTTTTTGTAACTATACTCTTCCACATCCAACGATAAGTGCAGATCCTAGAGATTTCTGTTGTTGGTGTTTCTCTCGATTAATGAGATCAGACTACCAAGTTTAGGTTTGTCATCTTGTTGGTAAGTCGACAGGTTGAATCGGTGAAGCATTGGTATGACGACATAGATTGAGTCCCTTTAGATTCTTGACACATCTCTTCGGTTGTTGAGGTACCCTTTTGGATAATAGATGTACTCTTTTAGTACTGATGTCACTGACTTAATTTATTGGTCACTGACTTAACACCGTCGCTTGTTGAATCAGTCTTTTGCATGTCAACATAACCTTTCGGGTAAGAGAGAGTAAGATCAAGGTGAGGGTATGGAAACCCTTTGCTTTCTTTAAGATAATATTACCCTACTAGGTGCTTACGATTGATCGACAATTGTCTCCAAGATACAACGAGCTTTGGTTTAGAATATGAGCACTTCAAATTTCATGTTCTAGCGAACTTTTAAAGACTTAGAACTCTTTAGAGAGGAGAGAAAGAGAAAAAACTCAAGAGGTCACAACTTGAGATAAAGGAGATGGGATTCATTTATATAGATGAAGGATCATCACCAAAGGGTGAAAGGATTAAAAGTCGCTTTTGTGTCTTTTCAAAAAGTCAAGACACTGTTGCTGTGGAGCCAACATGATGCACCTCTTTTAATTTTGATTTAGTGATAAAAAAATAAGGAGCTCTTCCCTTTATTCAGCACTGAGTTGAGTTGTTCTGTTCTCCAACCTAGGCAATAAGCATGACTTCAATTCCAGTCTTTGATTGGCCAAATAATCAAGCCAATTTTAAGCTGTTGAACTCAAATCCGACAAATGTGATTTGGCCATGAAAACATTAAACTGAATCAGTCTATTGGTTGTTAATCTAACCCTATGTTGGGTTGAATTAGGCTGTTCAAATCATAGGCAGTCCAAACCATTGGTTGGCCCATGCACATGCATTGTTGTTTTATTTCCCAATTTAGCTCAGCCCAATTAATTTTTGTGTAAATCTTATTGTCCCTTCAAATTAGTCCACACAAACTAACGCTCGTGCATACTCGAGTTAGCGATTATGTATTCGTGTTCATGGATCGCATTCATGTACGAGCTCATGCCCTTGTACGATCAAATCGGATCAAATCGATGAATATCATACTTACCTAATTACTTGAATAACTTTTCAATCAATTTGTTATAAAAACCAATTTCCAACAATTCCAACTAGTTTAAAGTAATACCTTGTTTGGATTTTAATTAGCAAGGCAAAAAAAAAAAAAGAAAAGGAAAGAAAAAAGGAAGGGAAGGGAAGACAAGAACAAGGACGTTCCATTGTTTGGATACTAATTAGTTAGCAGTGAAAATGAAGGAACAGATAGCTTCAGAGAGTTTGTAACTCATATATAATGGAGAGATAACTGCTGGATGTGGGATCGTGTATGGCCATTAAAGGGGGATGAATAGCAGAATAATAAATAATTGAGTCGAGTTATCAAAGTACGAAAATAAAATCGGAGAGTATGTAGCTAGTACAATAGAAAAGTAAGAAGATATAATTAATGCAATGGAGTAAACTTGTATAGCGAAAATAGTAAGAATGATACATGTGATTAAGGTTGAGTAATCCTATATAATGAATAGTTGCAATAAAATAAAATTGCAGATAAATAAAGGAAAAAGTATTTTACGTGGTTTGACAGTCCCCTGGACTCCTACTCCACGGCCTATGGACCATAAAGTGAGTCACCCTTTGCATCCACTAATTGTTTTTCTTCTTGGAAATCTTCTAGAGGTGAAGAATCCTTTACATAAACTGTTTTACAACGGGGATAAAGAATAGAGAAGGTTAAGACCTTATGTTTAAAACTGAATTGAAAAACAACTTGAGAATAGAGCAGAAAACAACAAAAACAAACTAGGAAAGAAAATATTGTAGTGGAGAGTGTTGAAGATTTCTGTAGCTGAAGCACTTGTAGTTGTAATTGATGTTCTGGTTGAAGTGTCTTTGCTTAGATTTATAGACTCAAAATGGACGAGGTTAGCTTGTAGCCTAGGAGGAGGATTTAGTAAGAAGATCCATGATTAGGACTTTAGGAGGAGTTTGGGAGATAGAGGGTCACCTTGATAGAGGTTATGGTGCAATTGGCAAGTGAACCATCGTCCGAAGCATTTGTTAAGATGGTAAACTAATTTGTAATCAATCCTTGGGATTGGAATCCATCCAAGTGTGGGATTAATCCCAAAAGAGTGGATCATTAAGGGCTCTTATATTCTTATAGCATAAGCTTCAAACATTTTGTGTGTTGTCATTTATCTTGTTCTATCAAAAAAATAGTTTGCTCCGACAGTCTGACTAGTGATCTCATGAAACTTGTAATTTCTCATGTACCCATTCGAGATATTTGAACACATTTAGATATTTATTTGCCAATGTCACATAAGACCTAGAGTCTAGGGTAGATTCAATTTCTAGTTGACTTAGAGGTTGCATAGTTCATAATTGCAAGAAAATTCCAAGTTTTTTCAAGTTTAACTTGAAAATGCACTAGATGGTATCATGCAAATTTGCAAGGTCAAAGCATTTCATTGATCACATAATTTATAATCCTTTGTGCTACTTACTAAGAGCTACCACCTCATCAATAGAAAAGCACCTTTCAAAATTTTTAATTCAAAATCATCCGTCTACACAATTAAGCATGCCATTCTATTGTATATGAAAGCAAATATCAGGACTTTTGAAATGAAATCTCAACATTGTCCTTATGCCAAATATTCTTAAGAAACATTGAGGTCATGGTCCAATGCTCCAACTTCCAAGAAATATGTAATGAAATTACTTAGGTGATTCAAGACTTAGAAATCTTGTTTTAGAGAATAGGGGGAAACAAAGTTGGGTGAATATAGATTGTGGTCACATGGTCCTCATATTTTTTTCATGGTCCAGGAACAGATAACAAACCATTTAAAGGATCTCTTTTATTTTTTAATTTCTGATTATTATTGTGTTTGAATAGAACATTATACATTTATTTCCTTTACATGACCTACAATAATAAGAGAACTTGATAAAGGATTGTTAGCTGCTGCAAATATATGCTAGCATAAGTCCCTATCCAATAAAGAGAGGGCATACTGATGATCCTACTGTTTTGAAAAACAAATTAACAAACAACTGAGTTGAATGTTTGACCATGTCCTTTTCTTCATCTTTAACTACAACTTTCTTTAAAGCAAAAAACAAAGAATCTCCTCAGGTTAACACTATGACTGGGTGAATCAAATCTAATGGATTGAATGGGCAAAATCATAAAAGGTGGAAGTGTAGGAGCTGGGACCACAGAGTTCTGTCGGTACTTCAGACTTGTAACTTAAACTATAAAAGGTACAAGGTTCAGTTACTCAAGCCCCCTTATTAAGGTATAATTGCACTTTGCAGTGTATTCTCTCTAGATTTCAGAATTGAAGGCGACACCTGTGGAGCATTATTTTATTATATTTTTGCTTAGTCAACCAAAAATTGATTTGATGCGGATTGGTTTTCATGAACCAAACTTAATTAAAACTCTCTGATGCCTTGGCAAATGCTTGGATTTAAGCTGTGATTGATCCAAAAAAGTATTAATCCAAATTTATGTTAACAAAAAAATTTAGACAATTTCTTTTTTGTTGACCAGGTGGAGATGACGCTATTTTTTTTGACTCTTATCCCTCCATTAAAATCTTTGCAAGACCACATGACAAATATCCAAATCAGTTAATTACTTTTTATTAAATTAATTAGAGCTATCTTTGATTTCCCTCTACCTCCTATACTTTCAACTCTAATTATTCAACTTCTCTAATTATAGAATCCATTCCATTGATTTTCTTTGAACATCTAACATTTTCCTCTTATTTTATCTCAAAGAGCGATACTTAATTGCTCACACTATGCAATTTTGAAACTAAGGATTACATGTAATAGACCTTATTAAGGAGTCCTTGTAATTTATCCAAAATGTAAACACGAAAATATTATGTTCTATTTATTGACACATAGCTGTGAGCATACATAAATATGTCACCAATTGATGAACTATATGCTTTTGCAATAGGAATGATGTATTCTGTAGGCTTATTTTCTGAGTGTTTTTCTGTTATATATGCATGTTGGTCCATGGCCTTGTACTTGTTAACAAGTTCAAAGATATTTATTCTCAAGTTCAAAATGCTTACTACAATTATTCACAGCAACTGAAATGGTTGTGAGTCTTGAACTTATTATCATGCATTTGATATATCATTTACTAAGTGCATCTCCTTCCAGATTCTACAAATCTCTTCCACCATTGAGCAAGGCTTATGGTACTCTGTGCCTTTTGACTACTGCAGCAGTCTCATTTGGTTTATTAGACTATAGGAGGATTGCCTTGATATATCATCCAGTATTTACTAAGTTTCAGGTAGATTCTGCCCTTTTGCTCCTTTGCTAGGTACAATCAATTATAGTTTTTGGTTGTTGTTGGTTATATATCCATATATAACCAACATTTTATTGTGCATTATTTATTGTGTATTATTCCTTGACCACCTCTACTAATGACTTCATATATCCTATCTTAACATTCTCATCTCCACTAAATTATTTTGTGTGTATCATTCCTTTACCACCTAAATAATTTAGTAGAGAGGAGAATGTTAAGATGGAATATATGAAGTTATTAGTAGAGAGAAAAGATGTTACTTCTCATAGGCTATTTGGTTAGGAAAAAAATGTCAAAATCATGGTTTAAAATTTTGACTTGTGCCGGAGTTTCGATTTCGGACCGGAACGATATGGTTTCGATACCATATTGTGCCGTGCAGATACAATTTTGGTACTTTTTAAAATTTTTAAATACAAGTGTATAATAAGTTTATTAATATTTGATTTTTAGATATGCTCGCTATTCATGTTATATTTTGAAATGTTAAGTTCCTATTCCAATATTTTCTTATAAGATAATAAAAAGGGCAATCTGGTGCATGAAGTTTCCATCAATACTCGGTCTCGGAGAAGGGTCGATTGTATGCATTTTTACCTTGCTTTGTAAGAGGTTGTTTCCGTGATTTGAACTCATGACCTCTTAAGTCACATGACAGTAACTTTACCGTTGCGCCAAGACTTCCCTTCTTCTCATAAAATAATGTTTATTAAATTTTTATAAAAATTATTTAAAATAATAAGTAATTCTCAAAATTCAAACTAAATCTAAAATTATAAAATTATTTAAAGATTCAAAGATAATTATAAAATTATTTGAAGGTCTTAAATTATTTTTTGAATGTATTTGTAAATTTATAATTTTTCAAAATTTATTTGAAATGTTTAAGAATTATATTTTAGAAAATTTTTAGATTATTTTAAATTCACATTCAATTTTCAATATATATTAAATTTTTTTAATAATTTTTAAAATTATTTTAAAATAATTCTTAATATTTTATAACGATTATTAATAATATTATGTTTATAACTATTATATATAATTAATAGTTATATAATAATTAACAATTTATTTATAATAAAAATACCTATTTAAAAAATAAAAAAATTAACCTTAAAAAAAAATCACAGTAGCAGTTCCAAGTGTTGTGATCCCACGGTGGCCATGGCACCCTCCGTGTCCCTCAAAGGGCTACAGCACCCTCCACGAGTTCGCGACGGCCTTGTAGTCACAGTGCCGCTGTGAGGCTGCGACGACCTCATGGTCGTGGCACCAATAGGGTATCAGTGTCGGTCCCATGTCAGAATAGTAAATACTGCCCATTTCAGGTGGCACGGGTCAGCATTTCAAACTATGATCAAAATTAGAAAAGATTGATTAAAAAATATGGCTGATGAATTTCAGAGTTAAGTAGTGCTGAAGGTGTTTGGAATAAACAAAGTTCAATGACAACTCTGCCTAAAATAATAAACAAATGATGCAAAATGAATTTGGTTTTTCCAATGGTATATCCTTACATTGAGTAGAATGGTAGTTATGGCACCGATTGATGTTGGTTTGTTATATGCCTATAGTTTTTCTTAACCTTTTTGCTATGCTTCTGAAAGTGATGTTTTAAAAGTTCACATGTCTTTATGTTTGTAAAATCTTTACTTTCAGCAATGAAATTAAGTAATTGTCGTTTCTCTTTCAAATGTAAGTGTATTGACATTGTCTCTAAAAAGTTTACTTTAGCTCGGGTAGTTTTGTTTTTCAAAAAAGAAATTGGTGCTATAGTTGGCAAGACCCACAACAAAAAGATTCATCCATATGACTTCACCAACACTGCTTCTTTTCTGATGCTTCTGTTCCTGTTAGCTGACATATCATTGGTCACTAAACACCTGTAGTTATTCCCTATGTCAATTACTGTGATCATATCATTGGTTACTAAACACCAATTATCAGTCCAACACTCTAACATATTCCTTTCCACTTGTAGTTTGTGATCATGTTAGCTTAACAACTTCACATGCTTGTTGTTCCCTTGTTCCATTTACATAGGAAACCTCTCAATCTCTTTTCATTTTCAGATATGGAGGCTTCTTACCAACTTTTTCTTCCTCGGTCCATTTTCAATGAATTTCGGCATACGGCTCCTAATGATGTATGGTTGTTTCAATTTGAGTGAGGTTTCCTAAGTGTATTGTGATAGTTCATACAATTGTTGTCAAACTTGAAATGTAGAGCAAGATATGGTGTACAATTGGAGAGGGGTCCATTTGATAACCGCGCTGCAGATTTTCTATGGATGATGTTGTTTGGAGCATTTATCCTACTGGTCAGTGCCTGTTTACCTAGTTTTTATTCAAATCATATTGGTTCTTTTTTGTGTACAATTGTTTGATTCACAGTCTCTGTTCAATTCTTCTGTTAGTTTCCAGTAACAAACATTAAAAGTTAGTGAGTTCACATGGCTTTCTTCTAGGTTTTGTCTGCCATTCCTTTCTTTTGGTCTCCCTTTCTAGGGGCGTCTATGGTCTTCATGCTTCTCTATGTTTGGAGCCGAGAATTTCGAACTGCACAGATCAATATGTACGGCCTTGTCAGTTTGAGGGTACCATATGCTGCTTTGCTAGATTCTTTTATACAATTAGCAAATCAGAGTGTAATCTTAATCATGTTTCTTCCAATGTGTAGGCATTTTATCTACCATGGGCAATGCTTGTGTTAGATGTCATATTTGGCTCACCGCTTATTCCAGACCTCCTGGGAATCTTTGCTGGTCATGCATATTACTTCTTAACAGTGTTGCATCCACTTGCTACTGGAAGAAATTTGCTGAAGACTCCGTTATGGGTGTATCCTTTTATATTGACTAATCTTACAGAAGTTATCTTAATCGAGCCAAATTAGAGTCGGCAATGGGTACCTGATAATCAGGTATCACAGGTACCCAATTCATTCAATTCACATTTGGGAATTCGGTTATGCTTAATAATAGGTTCACACATTTAAGGGGCAGATACCAGTTTAAATCTAAAAGTATGCATTTAAGTGACTAGGATAGTGGATACTTGTCTAGATCTAGATCAGGTGTCTGCTAATGAAAAATTTCCATATAGGAACCCTTTTTTGAGAATGCTCAAATAAAGCACCCTCCTACCCATTGTAAACAACTCGATAAATGAGATTTCGTATCAAATTAGCGCGAACATTGACCTAGATGATACCGATAGACTTAAATATGTGTACAAACCATCAAACATGTAAATATAATCTTTGTATTGATTAATTTTGGCGGGATTCTGTTAGGTAGTTGTCCTTCATGAATATCATACGGGTCATTTGATATTCTTTAAGTGTGCTCGATCATGTTGATTGAGAAGCATCATCACATAATTATTTTTGTTAATTTTCATTCAGTTCTTTATTTTCTGAAAACTTGGAAGCCCTGAACTCATTTATTCATGAACTAACTGTCTGATTAAACTTTGATTGATCAAGAATCAGAAATTTTGCTGATTTTTTGCTTCAGTTTGAACCTTGACCATCTGATTCACAGACATAGATTAGTCGCTTCGTTGGGTTGGGGAGTACAACCAAATTTTCGCGGTCAGCCCAACGCGTCTAACACCACCGGTAGCGCGGCCTTCAGAGGGAGGAGCTACAGGCTTAACAGATGAAACCACCCCCTTGTGTTTGTTTATCCTCTTTGCAGCACTTTCTATCAACCTGATCAAACATTTTGGTGACAACTTTGATTCTGACTTTGCATGTTCGCGTGTAGAAGAAATGAATGAAAGGTGGAACATTTGTTTGAAATGCATTTGATTGGGATAAGAATCATATATGGCCTATACCAGATCACTATGGCTGACATGATTGAGCAAGGATGGTGCAATTTCCTACTGTCAGCTGTGGCTGGCTGTTTTAGCTACTCAACTTGGATGATTTTAATGTTTGAAATGAATGTGGTTGAATCATATACAGTTAAATTTGAACTTGTACATGAATAAATTGGAGATTATTTGTTTAAAATAGCTGCAAAATAATCCCCCTTTAATTTTGATATAGTATTTTTTAACATTTTGAAATGATATTTATACGTTTTAGATTGGTACTTCTAAACTAGCATAAAAGTAAATGTCATACTTTAGTGATGATAAATATAATATTTGAAATTTTCATAATGGTAAATAAATATGTATTTGTCCCTCGTATTTCGTTATCAAGTTTTAAAATTCATCCATTAAAAAGATTCAAGTTGTTTTTCGACTTTCTTATTTTAAAATTATTTGTTTTGATCGATTCGCTTCAAATTATTTCTTTTTTAAATTATATTCGGCAATTATTATTGGTAGAATGAGAATTCAAAAAAAAAGCTAAGAAAGAATATTCATTTTAGGAATATGATAATATATGTAAATGATATACAAGAAAAAAACATAATTTGCTCAGAGATTGGGTTTGGTAAAGCTTATCGATCTTAACATGACACAACCAAGTTGATGTTGGCTCAGAGGTCCACTAGAGAATAACGAAGGATGAGATTAATCAAAATAAATTGTGTCGACCATATCATGATCAAGAAAAATAGTTCACGGTGAAAAACTTCTGTGGAACCGGATCGGCCATTCTTAGAGATTGAGTTCATGAGACTGATTGAGATTTATTATTTTTTTTTGAAAAATAGTTAACTAGGAAAAGGGTGAGTCAATTGGGATAAAAGAATGATAGACTAAAGCTTGTCGAAGACAACTCGAAGATTGTTGTGCTATAAACATTACTTTATTTATTTTATATTTTCAGTGCACTTAACTTTTTTATATGATCTCTTATAAAGTATTCAAAAGGGATTTAATTTTTTAATTTTTAGGTCAAGTGTAATTCACCCGTCTTTAATTCTCCAATTCAACTATAACCTATCCTACACAACCTTCCTTCTTCTTCTATATCTCAAGTCATGTCAACATGATAATAGAATGAAAAAGCTTCCATAATGGTCAATTACAATTTCTTAATTTATCTTTTTATAAATGATCGTAGGACTAACCGTGTGAGACCATTGCAATGGCGGATTCCTCTTTTTTGCTACAACAAAGAGGACTTTCTTATTGCAACCACTAAAATGAAATCTAAATCATAAGAGAAACACCAATGGAACTCAATAAATGTGACACAAAAGGTGAATTACTTGAGTGGGTTGATGAATTGACATTGTTAAGTTGGAAGGTGGATTAGATCGAGTGAACGATGTGGTAAAATATTACATCTGCGCTAACTCATCAAGTTAACAAATAATTACTGTTTTCTATTTTTCAATCTTGTATTAATATTAAAAAACTTATAAATTTTATTATCAAAATATATCAAGTTAACAAATAATTAGATTATAGGTTAAATTTGATGATGGAACAAAATTGCTATGAGAATTTTATTGTTTAAATGTTATGATTAAATTAAAAATAATAGGGATAGATATGAAATACTTTTCAAAAAGAATATAAAAAAGAATTCTATTCTATTTTTTATGCCAAAAATACTTTTGTTTAATATTATTATAATAATTACAGTCACAATTATTATAATATAAAGTAAAATTAAAATATTTATCAACTTAATTAAATTTATTTAAATTTATCAAAATAGTTTCAATTTCATCAAAATTACTATCAATTATTATAATTGTTAGTGTAGTCATGCAAGGTAAAGAAAGTTCAAGAAGAGCGAGGATCAGATTATATTAAAAAAAAGTTCGTGCAGATCGAAAAATCGGATGCAAGGTAACGAAAGTCCAAAAAAATCAAGGATTAAATTCTTAGCAAAAGGTGAAAACCTGAGCAGATCAGAATGTAAGGGTAGATGAAAACCCAGAGACGAAGAAGCTCTAGACACAAAGATTCAGGAAATAGAATGTGTTCATTTGATATGAGGTAATTGAGAAATGAGAATCAAGAAGCTTAGGCTAACTTCGACCATTAGGACGGATGAAATCAATGTATTAGCAATGTATTAGTCGATTGGTAACATTTAACAATTGATCGATACATTGTATACTTGAAGGGGGTTTAATGTTTGAGGGTCAAGTGCAAATATCCTGAACTAGGGTTCAATAATCGATTACTGAGACAAACCCTAAATCAGATTTTGCCATAATAATTGATTAGCTGAACAAAGCAATCGATTGCTGAGATAAATCCTGAATCATGATTTCACCACAACAATCAATTGGTTGGACAAGCAATCGATTGCTGAGATAAACCCCAAACTTAAGATTTGCACGGTGACTCTTAACAATCGATTGGTGTGTTGCAGTAATTGATTGATAAAAAATTTCGAACAAACGGAAACTGCCTTGGTGGAGTTGCCGCCGACCAAAGATGCTGATTAAAAAATTAAAATTAAATATGTTCTTTCAACTCTTAAAAAAAAATAGAAAAATTGGCACCATTTTAGCAAGAGATGTTTACAATTCGCCTGAGACAAACGCTACAGTCAACGCCTCGCATCCTCGCGTGCCCCGCCTCGCCGCTGCCGTGCCGGATCAGAGGAGTCTCTGTGAAAAAGAGAATTTTGGTTTTCTAGTGTTTTTCGTCTGGATTGTTTGTCCAGCGTTTTCCTTCCAAAGGTCTTTTCTTCGGTTCTGCATGTAGATTCTT
>JBBMKF010000112.1:2051340-2068984 GCA_037834155.1 Curcuma caesia
GGGGGAGAATATGAATATCAAACTGCTACAAACCTCACACCAACCTGAAGTCAGGGGAGGATATGAATACCAAGCTATTGCAAAACCTACATCAACCCAGAGTCAAGGGAGGATAAGAATATCAAGTTGCTACAAAGTCCATACCGACTCAGAGTCGGGAGAAAATATGAATATTAGACTGCTACAAAGCTTGCATTGACCCAGAGTCAAGAGGTGAGGGGAGACAAGGAATACCAACATGCTACAAAGGCCATGCCAATTCGGACCGGAGGGAGACAAGGAATACCAAGCTGGTACAAAATCCACGTCAACCTAGAGGCGAGGGGATTAGGAATACCAAGACACCAATATTGATCTAGACCCGCTCGTGGAGAGAAGCTTGATCCTGCGAGATCGGGGAATGAAAAGAACACCCTGATGATAACCTCGTCCCAACCGGAGAGAGAAACTCAATCCCATGATTGTGAGGATACACCCAAACATCAATCAAGCCCCGATTGAGGAGAGAAGCTTGTTCCCGTGATCATGAGGATACACCCAAACTCCAATCCCGCCTCGACCAAGGAGAGAAGCTCGATCCTGCAGTCGTGAGAACACACTCAAATTGAATACATTCAAACTCCAATCCCACCCCGACCTGGGTGAGAAGCTCGATTCCGCGATCATGAGGATACACTCAAAATCCAATCCCCGCTCTAACTGGGGTGAGAAGCTCAATCTCGCGATCATGAGGATACACCCAAACTCCAATCCTGCCTCGACCAAAGTGAGAAGCTCGATCCCACGATCATGAAGATACAATCAAACTCCAAACCCACTCTGATCGGGGAAAGAAACTCAATCTCACAGTCATGAGGATACACACAAACTCCAATCTCATCTCGATCAGGGAGAAAAGATCGATCTCACAATCATCAGGATACACCTGAATCCATTCCCACTTCGATCGAGGAGAGAAACTCGATCCCGTGGTCATGAGGATAAACTCGAACTCCAATCTTGCTCTGACTGAGGAGACAAGTTTAATCCCACGATTGTGAAGATACATCTAAACATCAAAATAATACGAGAACATAGATTGTGACTCGCCCGAGGAGAGAGGCTCGATCCCACACTTGCATGTCAAAACGCTTATCTCGTCATCAGAATACCAAAACATGGATCCAACCCATCTAGGATGAGGGACTCAATCTCATGAAGTTGAGAGATAACTAGAATAGTAGAACATAGATCTGATCCATCCTAGGATAATTGAATGTTAGCATACAAAAAAATTGATCTTAATTTACTCGAGGAAAGGAGCTCAATCGAACAGAGTTGGGGTAAAAGATGTGCACATTGTATTATATCAAAATAGTAAAATAGTAATCCTCACCCATCCGAGGATAATAGAGTACCCGCATACATGAAAATCAATCTTGACTCGTTTGAGGAGAGATAGCATAGCATAGCATAGTCCATAACCACTATTTAGAAGAAAAAGCTTGATTCGAAATGGGCAATCGAGAGAGATGACTTGAGCCTAGATGGATGGTTAAATGGTCGAGTAGAGAATTGTCTAACACTATCAAGTAAGATATCTCAGTTCTAATTAGGAAACTAGGATAGAATGATCGCATGACTGAGCAGTGAATTATATTTGACACCATCAAGTAAGATAACTCTATCCTAGTCTAGAAGTCACCATCAAGTAAGATAACTCTATCCTAGTCGAGAAGCTAGGAGAGAATGACTATGTGGCAGCATGGTTGAGCAACAAAGTGTCTTTGACATCACCAAATAAGATAACTTGATCTTAGCCGAAAAACTAAGAGAGAATGGTGTGGTCACATGGTCGAGCAGCAAAGTGTCTCTAACACCACCATGTAAGATAACTTGATCCTAACTAGGAAGCTAGGAGAAAATGACTGTGTGGCTGCATAGCCGAATGGTCGTGTCTCTAACACCACCAAATAAGATAACTTGACATAGTTGAGAGGTCGAGAGAGAATATTACTGTATGTAAGTTGAGTAGCCTGGACGGGATGACTGACCCAAGTGAGTTCCCCTAGGTACATCAAATGCTTGATTTTCTCTTTCCACACTTCATTCATACACAATGATAGTAAATCAAGACTGGTTGAAGAAGATCTAGTCAATGGACATAACAATGTAGAATAAAATATAACTACAGGTGATGACGTTTTAACAAGAAGGAATGATGACGACATCGTCAGTAAAAACTCCAAGTGAGGAGGTAAATATGGTTGGGGCACGGTCAAGGCTACTATCGAGCTACTTTTGCTACATTGATGAATGCAATCCTTCTAAGTTTGATTGTTTGAGCATATGGATGTAAAGACCATTAGAACTAGCTGACACATTTACTTCAAAACCCTCAATATTTGAATTCTTCAACGCCTTTCGCTCACCTTCCCATAGACGACACCATTTTGATGGGAACTGAATCCTTCTCCTCACTCCCGGGCTCGACCGTACCACATCCTTTTGGTTCGAATCCGGTAGAGCTTCTGATCCACTTCGGCGATTTGCTTTGAAATATGTAGGGCGATAACTCCCATTCTTCTATGCTTGAGCTGAGTCTTCACTTGAGCTAGTATTCATCCGAGCCAATCTTCACTAAGTGGCGTCAAAAGTGATGCAGGTAACCACCACTCTCCCTGATTGCATGATCGTAGTTCTCCATTTCAGTCCAAATTCAACGGTGTCTGATCTGGCGCACCCAAGTGTATCTCTTGCCTGCAAGAATCTGACAAAGCTTCTGATCCCGCGCACTCGAGCGGATCGCATGCATGTAATAATCTGGCAAAGCCTCTAATCCTACGCACCCGAGTTGGTCTCCAACTTACGAGTCAACATCGGTCAGCGGAGGTTGACGTAGATGACGTGAACTCTCCGTCAATCAAGTTAGCATAGAGCTGAAAGAAAAGTACATTCTTCGCGAGAAGGGCTTTAGCTGAAAGAAACAGTGTCTTTTCTGAAATAATTACTTGAACTGAAAGAAATAATATTTTTTGCTGAAAAAGGACTTAAGTTGAAAGAAAGAATATCTTCTGCTGGAGAAAGAATAAGAATAATAGTTGGCTAGGTCAACTACTATTTTAACTTGGAGCTACTCATAGCGAGTGGTTGATTTTTCAGTTATTTCGATAGGCACCCTTCTCCTTATATAGGGTTGAAATTGATCTCGACGTGAATCATCCCATGCTTAGGTTGTCGGCCTCCTGTGTGGGAAGATGTGAACCTCACACATGGGTAGAGTTAGGATTGCTATCACCTCTAGTCAAAGACAAAATCTAACACCAGGACATGTACAAATGATGGTTCACAACTGACCTCTCCTCACCATACAAAGTTTGGTGTATGCCCAGTCCGCTGACGCCACTGACATCAACCCCCTTCTTCTCCTACATATGGGGCGTTGTACAACAAGTTAGGTGGCATCCTCCTCCTTTAACTAATTCATGCTACAACCATATTTAGGATATTGTCATCTGTCAAACTGTTAATCAAAGAATCATTTATGAGAATGATTAATTAAAATAAGAGCAAGGGTCAGAATCTAAGGGAGATATTCCTAAATGAAGATGTTCTCGCAGTCTAGACAGTGTGCTGAGGATGATCTCTAGCAGGGATGCTCATGCATAGTTAGTCAATTATGAAAAGAAGGGGCTGGGAGTTTATCTGAGAAGATACCCGAGCGGATTTTTACCGAGCGAGTAGAACATCACTTCTTCACCTAAATAGATTAGCTACTATCTCATTCAGGGGATATTCTCAAACCACAACACGTCTTAAGCTGTGCACTTCTTAAGCTGCGAACTTTCTAAGCTGTGAAACTTTTCAAGTCGAGAAACTTCTCAAGTCATGAAACTTTCAAGCTGCGAAACTTTCTAAATTGTGAAACTTCTCTTGATTTGTCCTTCTACTTGTTTGGATACGTCTTGGGTTGGCATGTATAGACTTATCCGGATCTATATGTTAGGCGGAAATTATGAGGCACATCAATATTTTTTTTACAATGTGAATGAATTTTATTTATGTAGGATGTCAAAGCATCAAGAATCCTTCGTTTTGAGTACGATGCACAACTTCCAAGCATCAAGTATTGTGTTGTATAATGCACAATACTTAGTTTCAAACTTTTAGTTGTGTACATGTATTATATTCAAATAAATTGGGTACATATATTATATTCAAATAAATTAAATTAAATTAATTAAATTTGAATCATATTCAAATAAATTTAAACAATAATTTAATTATTTTATTAAATAAGTTTAAATAATATAAAATTTAATTTAGTTGATCTCAGTGACTGTTAGGTCATCAACGGAGAATGGGGTATATGTTTGATAGCATGATCCAAAATAATATTATATTTTGGAGAATTGGGCTTGCCTTTTATAACGGCCATCGCCGTCTCCGTTTTTGTTCCTGAGACGTCGGACGTAAGGCTTCGCCCATGGCGTCTCCAAGCAATGCGAAGCACAAAAGGGTAGTCGAAGAGGAGGAGGAGGAGGACGAAGAGAAAGAAGAACTCACTGAAGAGGTATGTTTCTTTTCATCTCTTCTTTCTACCATTTACGTTAGATCCCGCGCTCTCAATAAAATTGGTTCAACTCCTTTATTCTGGCTCAACCGTTCTCTTGATTTGTTTTCTTTCATTAGGATTCTGTTTTAGTCCTCCTTTTATTTGGTTGAGCATTCTGTTTTTCTTTGGTTTCTGATGTAGGTAACTTAATTATGCCAAAAGACTTCATTTTTTTTTGTGAATAATTCAAGCTTTAGATGGTAAGGGTGTTGTATTAAGAATGAGGACTTTTCTTCTAATTTGGTTTGCTTGATGACCTGTGTCGTGACAATCTGCTCGTGAGTTCGTGAAGAATGGCGTTGATTCATGGAGAATGATCTGTTCAGGGGCCTGGAACTTGGTCCCGGGCCCTGAAAGCATATTTGTTACGACCCTAAAAGGAGATTTTATTCAAATTAATTCTTCAATTTAGAATTATCTTCTACAATTCACTTAGAATAAGTTATTTCATTGCGACAACCTTTATACTTAAGAGCTAGTTATTCCTTAATTTATCTGTAGGTTAGTTATTTTATTGTTATAAGACACTTCTTAGATGCCTATAGATTAACATCACGTAGTCCTTTGGCATCAAACAAGATTTATAAATAAAAAACCTTTAGCTATTGGAGGTTGATCTCTTAAAGTGATAATCCTTTTCCTTCCCTTTTTTCTCTGATTTTCTAGTTCCTATCAACTTGGTATTGGAGCTACTGTCCCTCAAGACCATCAATTATCTTATTATCCTTAAATCACAAATCCTCCTCTTCCACCACCACCACCATCCCCCTATGTGATATGCCTCTTATGCCAAATCTTTCCTACACAAATTACTCCACTACTAGCATCCCCAATGATTATCAGAACTTTGGTTCGCAATGGCTGGTTGTAGAAGACAAAGGTCAAATGGTGATGATCCTGCAACATGTCAAAGAGACCTTTGTGATATCGAGTTGGATGACTTAAGGAGACAAGTGCAACAACTCGAGCAACGTCTCGCCTATGGCGAACCTTTGGAACATGATGTTGAGGATCATGATTCGGAGGCTGATTATGCAAATCATGAAATGAGTTTTAATCCATTTCATGGTAATGAAAATGATGATTCTAGTGATAATCCATCTCGGGGTTGAAGATATCGAATGAACCATGTTTGTGAGAAATCTTTTGATTTTAAAGTTGGCATCCCAGATTTTAATGGAAGAAATGATCCTAATGAATTCATTGATTGGCTCAACTCCGTTGACAAAGTCTTTGAATTCAAAGAAATTTCAGAAGATCGTAAAGTGAAGTTTGTTGCCATCAAGTTGAAGAAATATGCATCCATTTGGTGGGAGCACCTAAAGAAGCAACGAGCTCGTGATGACAAACAAAAGATTAAGACGTGGGACAAAATGAAAAAGGAATTGTGTAGGAAGTTTTTGTCGGATAATTATCGTCAAGATATTTTTTTCTCAAATATCATAATCTAAAGCAAAAGAATTTGTCTGTGGAAGAGTACATTGTTGAATTTGAGAATCTCATGATGAGACGTGATATTTTAGAGCCGGAGGAGCAAACTATCGCTCGTTTTCTCAAAGGACTTCGATATGAGATTGGAAATGTTGTCCAATTGCAACTATACTAGACTTATAATGACGCATGTAAGTTGGCTCTCAAGGTGGGAAAACAACAAAAAGATTCAAGTCGATTTGGTGGTTGTTTCTCTTCAAGTGGTGGTGCTTCTAACCAAGGGACTGCATCTACTTCAAAGAACACATCAACATCAAGAGGCAAATCAAAAGGCTGTTGCAAGCAAGGAGAACAATGCAGGTTTTGTTAAACCAAATGGTCCTAACAATCAAAAAACATGTTTCAAATGCAAAGGTTTGGACACTTTGTTGCAGATTATCCAAATCGCAAGATTATTACTTTTGTTGAGGAAGAAGACGAGGAGAAACCTTATGAGGCAGCACCTATCTATGATGAATCCGATGAAGACGGAGAGATTACTTATGAAGATCATGGAGAATCTTTGGTGGTATGACGTAGCCTCAATGCTACTTATGTTGAAGATCAGTCATGGCTTCGCAACAATATCTTTCACCCTAGGTGCAGTTCTCATGGTAAGGTGTGCAATGTCATCATTGATGGAGGAAGTTGCAAGAATGTTGTGACTACTACGATGGTGGAAAAGATGAAATTAAAGATCGAAGATCATCCTCAACCTTATAAGCTATCATGGCTTCGTAAAGGTAATGAGTTGAAGGTCATTGAAAGGTTTCTTTGTTCAATTTTCTATAGGCAATAAGTATAAAAATGAAGTTAGGTGCGATGTTTTTCCTATGGATGCTTGTCATTTGCTTTTTGGTAGACATTGGCAATTTAATAAGAAAATTCATCATGACAGCTTCAAGAACACTTATACTTTTGTTAAAGATGATAAGAAGATTATTTTGGGGCCAACTTTGATGGAAAATGTTCCTAAACCCTCAAAAGGGGATGGAAATAATTTATTCTCCAAGTCTCAAGTTGAAAGGGCAATTTGTGAATATGTTGAGGCATTTATGTTGGTAGTTTTGGAAGAAAATGAAGAAGGTTATGCTGTCCCTTTACAAGTGCAGTCTCTTCTCTAAGAATTTCAAGATGTGGTGCCTAAAGAAATTCCCTCGGGACTCCCTCCAATGCGAAATATTCAACATTGCATTGATTTAGTCCCTAGTGCTTTAATTCCAAACAAGGCAGCCTATAGGATGAGTCCTAAGGCACAAGAAGAGTTGCAAAGGCAAGTTGAGGACCTTTTGGCTAAAGGTCTTGTCCAATAAAGTAAGAGCCCATGTGCTATCTCGGCCCTTCTTGTGCCGAAGAAGGATGGTTCTTGGTGCATGTGCATTGATAGTAGAACGGTGAACAAAATCACTATCAAATATCGCTTTCCTATCCCCTGCCTTGATGATCTTTTCGACCAACTTCGTGGGTTCAAGATTAGTTCCAAAACTGATCTTCGAAGTGGCTATCATCAGATTCGCATGAGACTGGGAGATGAATGAAAATCAGCCTTCAAAATAAGGGATCGTCTCTATGAATGTTCTAACCTGGAAGAACATTTGGAACATCTTCAACAAGTTTTTGAAGTGCTAAGGGAGCAAAAGTTGTATGCTAACTTGAAGAAATGTTATTTCCTCACCAATAACGTGGTTTTCTTAGGCTATGTTATTTCCTCAGATGGCAACAGGATGGATGAGAATAAAATTGGAGCTATTCTAAGTTGGCCAACTCCTAAATCTCTCCATGATATCTGAAGTTTTCATGGCTTAGCTTCATTCTATCTCAAGTTTATTAAAAATTTCAGCACTATTATTGCACCTATAACTGAATGTTTGAAAGGTGGCAACTTCAAGTGGACGGAGGAGGCACGACAAAGCTTTGAACTTCTTAAAAGAAAGGTTACAGAATTTATCTTCTTGTTATTTCTCTTAACTCTTTGGTGGATTTCCTAGAGTGGTGAGCATTGAGAGTGCCTTGTATTACCTCCTATTTCTCCTACACCTTCCGGTGTCAAAATGTAACCATATAAAATTAATACAACGTATGGTACTATAATAATCAGCAATCTAGAATATATCATATATATGTAGCATGCATATAATTGAAACAAATGTTCCAAGTAACACCCATATATTCACACCATACCTTACAAAGTATTTCACAATCACAAGATGACCACAATTTCATTTTTTGTATATTATTAATATTACTTTGTATGCTGCATATATGGCCCCACAAATTGCATATGCATAGGTAGTGTGGTTTCGTATATCAGATCCAACTGAATATAGCATTGGATATATGGGATGTGGTGCAGATGCCTATGCAGTAACCGTGTAGGTCACTTTTTAAAACCATGCTATCAAGTTATGGTACTAATTATGGATGTGATTTCACATTTCAAGTTTGGATTCTATCGTTTTGAAGTTGTTACATTACTTCATGATGGGAGAATTTTCAAATGTTTATTTAGATCAAAATCTAAGGAAATTGAATATGCCAGCTACATAATTATGCTACAAGAAAAAAATAAGCAAAGTTTATTGGAAGCAGTTGCAAACTGAAGCTAGGGTGATTTGTATGCAACTTCTATGAGATTAATTTTGAAATCTTTGAGATCTGAGACTTGCAGAAAATTGAGTTAGGCTTCCAAAATATCACAAGTTTGCCAGAATATAGTTTGATAGGGTAAACAACAATATGAAAGTGTGGAAGTAAATGCTATAATTTTATGGAAGCAATCAGAGAGAACTGTATTTTAAATAGAGTTGAGAGCATGGTTGATTGAAGGATCAAGATTATGCCAATAAGAATGAAGCAAATTCATGCAAAATGTTGGTTTTCACAGCTCAGTCACCCATATTCTGTGTCGATTCAGCACTGATGTAGTATCCAGGCTAGGAGTAGACTAGCACCAAAATCGAGATTAACATTGTATCTAGGAAGTTAATCAGTGTTCCAAGAGTTATTTATTCTTTCTGTCTTAAAAACCTCTTTTAGTTTTAGTGTGGTAAAGCAAAGAATTTATGGTAATCAATTTATATGGAATAATTGATACTTGTTTGGCTATCTCAACATTCATAACTGACTTAAATATTGCATGTCTAGATGATTTCACTTACTTTCATCCTTTCCTATCACCAATGGTTTTACCACTTAATTGGAATTCTATCCATGAACCTTCTCTGCATGACTTAATTGAAATTCTATCCACCTGCCACATGAAAGGATTCCATGAATGATGGGCTAGTATTTTGATTTCAAAATAATAACCATCAAAATTTTGCAGAGTTTCTGGATGGGAAAATACCCTCAATCTAATTTCCTAAATATGGAGAGAGGCATGCTGAAGCAAGAGTTGACTTAATTTAAATATCTCTGTTCTGGTATAAAGGCATAATGTTTTATTTCTTTGAATTCTACACATGAAAGGATACCATGAATGGTGGGCTATTATTTTGATTTCAAAATAATAACCATCAAAATTTTGCAGAATTTCTGGATGGGAAAATACCCTCAATCTAATTTCCTAAATATGGAGAGAGGCATGCTGAAGCAAGAGTTGACTTAGTTTAAGTATCTCTGTTCTGGTATAAAGGCATATTGTTTTATTTCTTTGAATTCTACTCATGCCAAGTTATTCTAGTTAGAACTTATTTGAAATATTTTATTTCATAAAATTACTTTAATTTTTTTTATGTTTCATATTTATTCTGTAAATTTATCAAGATCTTAACCATTTGATGCATGAGAATTTTGACATATTGTAAATTCTTGTGTACAGAGGTTCTCTGGTCAATTGGAAAGAGATGTCCTCTCATCCGGTATGATTTCTGTAGCTTTTCTTTGGTCCAGCGATTTTCTTCTAGTTATTGATATTCATGTTTATATTTCTAAATTAGTTTCTTTTATTTATTTTCAGTTCCTTTTGTATGTTTATTCTTTTCAGTTTGGAATGAAGTAAATGTAGTTCATTGATATTTGATAATTGATTGCAATTTTGTCTTCACTTTTCATGATAAGCTGTTTTTTCTAATTTAATATCCAATGTGATATGCTCTTTTTTGGGACAGTAGCAATGAAACTATGTATCCTTTCATCCTTTTTGAGTCAGCTTCATAATCATTTCTCTCTGTATAGCTTTCTGCACGGCAAAATATGTTAAGCTTAAATCAGTCAAACCTTCTGGTGTTCCTTTTATTCTACTCTTCCTACTATTCTTATCTAAGTCACTTTGCCGTCCTAGAGAAAGTATCTATAAATTCGAAATTCATGTTTGGATTTTTTAATATTTCATGTTGCTTGATTAGATATGTCGGCATTCAAGGCTGCAAACCCAGATGCAGTGTTTGAAGATTTTATCCGGTGGCATTCACCTGGTGATTGGGAGGTTAATGAAATGGAAGGACGTTCAGGTGAACTAAATGACTGGCCACCACAAGGAAAGCTTTCACAACGTATGTCTGAACATGGGAATTTATGGCGGCAGATTTGGAATGCTTCCCCACCTTTGCCTGTTTCTGAGCAGAAGCCGCTTCTTGATCCAATTCGAGAAGGAGAAAAGGTACTTATTCTATTGAATATCAAGTACTTGCTAAAGTTTTGTTTTTAGTTGCATCTTCATTAAAAGAATCTTAGTAGGGAGACAGATTGGTGTTTGTTTTCTTTTTAACTTTCTACCATTAGGCTCTTCTAATCCAATATCTAAAATTAGATTGTTGAGCTTCATGTAATATATTGTTAAGTTACTCATTTATGCATTGATGTAGATTATAGCCATTGTTTGTATGGTACATGTGTTTGCAGAACTGCTGCATATGTTTTGCACCTTCTCAAGAATATGCAGGTCATGTCTTAATAGCTTAAACTTTTAGATAAATGTTCATAATTGGCATACTCGAAGTCTGAATGAACTATCTTTTAGTCAGTATCAATTTGTAGGTTAGTTAGCATTTGAAGCTTATAATATACTAGAGTTGTTAACCTTCATATTGATGTTATCAGAAGCTTCAATCACACTTCGAACCACTGATACTTGTCCTAAATAATGTTATCAGAATAAACTATCTTATAGACGGTATCAATTTGTAGCTTAGTTAACATTTGAAGCTTATAATACACTAGAGTTGTCAAGCTTCGTGTTGATGTTATCAGAAGCTTTTGTCGTACTTCAAACTACTCACTACAAAAATACTGCACATTTGGGACGAATTTTGCGACGAAAAATTTAAATATTTTCGTCGCAAAAATAATTAGCGACGATCTTGGCGACGAATTTTTTTCTGTTGCAAATAGCTCGTCGCAACCTTTTGCGACGAAAAATTCCATATTCGTCGCAACAAATGCATTTTTCGTCGCTAAATTTGTCCCTAATTGGCGACGAATTTATTTCGTCGCGAATATGTAGTATTTTTGTAGTGACTGTGAGTTAGATTCAAGTTTAATTGTTGACTAATTAAGTATATATTTCAAGATTTAGCTTCCAAGTAGTAGTGAGGTACAAGGGTCTTCTTAGGTATCAGAACAACGACCACCTTTTAAGACAAAGCTAATTCAAAAAATTACACACTTAGTTAATCTAAGAAAAAAACTTTGGTCTAACTAGTCTAGGGTTTGACGAGGTAGCTTCGGTTAGTTCCACTCAGATAAGTAAACCAAATAGGGTACTCATTACCCTACTTGACTACATAAACTTTTTCCTAATGTACTATCAACTCGCCCCACCTTGGTATTAGGTTAGACAAGTATTAATCAAGCATATGTCCTTAACTAACCTAGGTTTAATCTAAGTTTAAAAAATAAAAATAAAAAATAAAATCAATATCTAACTAGAATGGTTTTGGATCTCTTGGATCATGACCCCTATTGGGTTTGATCAGATAATGTATCTAATTCTTGGGGACCTAGTATTGATTCAGTCCAATTTGATTAATCAAGTTAGACTTAGGAACTCATGCTTAGACTCAGGATTTCTTGGTTCGATTTACTAAAGATAAATAAGATCTATGTCTGGCTTTATGTCCAAGTCAGATCGGTTGTACACAACTCTTTGAGTTTCAAGCACTATATCAAGATACTTGGAGCCCGAAGTAAACTTTTTCAATGACTTTTTCAGATCATCAACCTGAATTTTCAATCTGAAATTTTCTTCCTCAAGTTGGACTTGAGTTGAAATTTCAAGAACCTTTTTAGTTGACAAGTTGAGGTTAATTTTCTTCTTGAGGAGTGTTACCTTCTTTTGGAGAGAGTTAACCTGGACACTGAACTTTGCTAGTTTCTTAGACAAGCAATATATGATTTAATATAATTTATCTATTAAAATATTCCTTACATTATTGTTTAGATCTTTGGAATCGGATACAGATTCGTGGCTTGATTCTGACTCGGCGTTTGATTTTGTGTCTGGTTCAGTCTCGGTCTCAGCAATCTCCTCTCTTGCTAGGAGAGCTAGGAAGCTTGTATTTGATTCCTCCTCTGAGTCTTTTGAGGCGGACTCATCCTAGGTGGCCTTTAGCACTTTTTTTTTGCGCTCCTTCTTTTGATTAGGACACTCAACTTTGAAATGCCCTTTCTCATTGCAGCCGTAATAGGTGACTTCGACCTTGTTAGTTGGGATCTTGTTTGATCCAACCTTCTGGATCACATTCTTCATTTTAGATTTTCTGATTCCATGACTTTTCTTGAACATCTTCCGAACTAGATTGACTAGTTCAGTAGCAACCTCGTCGTTGCTTTTGGAACCTGATGACTCTTCGAATTTGGCCTTAGTTCGACGTCGTGTCTTCCGGTCCTTGGTTTGTCCTGCAAAAAGTGAAATTCCTTTCTCAACTGAATTGACATTAGTCTATTCATGCAGTTCAAACTTGAAAAAAAGTTCATCCAATTTAATCTTAGAAAGATCCCTAGAGACCTTATACGCATCAACCATTGATGCTCATAAGGTGTTCCTAGGAAATTCTTTCAAAGGGTACCTGATTACATCTTTATTCTTCACGGGTTGTCCTATAGCGTGGAGTCAATTGAGTGAGTCCTAAATCTGGTCATGTAGCCCACTCGTTGATTCGCCTTCCAGCATTTTGATATTGTAAAGTTTGTTCAAGAGAAGGTCGTGTTTGCTTACTTTCATATCTGAGGTTCCCTCATGCAACTCAATGAGCATGTCTCATAAGTCTTTAGCACTTATAAAGGGACCAACTCGGTTGAACTCTTCTTTTGTGAGATCGCATTGGAGTGTCTGGGTTGCCTTAGTGTCAGCTCAATCTTACGCTTTGTATCAGAGTTCCACTTCTCGCAAGGTTATGGGATGTCATCGATGTCTGTTGGGAGTGTGAACTCAATTTGGATCACAATCCATATCTCTACCTGTGTCTTGAGGTGGTACTCCATTCTACCCTTCCAATAGATAAAATCTTCTCCAAAAAATAGTGGGGGTCTAGGAGTGTTGTAGCCTTCTTGATGGTTCATTTAACTTGCATAAAAAAAGATAAGAAAATATGTACCAAGACTTGGTCTTGGATTAGTAGTGCGGAAAAAAATAAAAATAAAAAATTGAATGAAAAAAATTGAATTAGCTCGATTAGTGGTTGTACTAAATTCGAGCACCCCTCGCTCTGATACCAATTATAGGATCGAGTTAGAGCGCTAGAGGGGTTGATTAACACTTCGTCATTTTTTTCACTCGTTCGGAAAATCTTGTGTAAATCAGAGTAAGAAAATAATTAGTGCAATAGAAATAAGAGAAACATACATTTTTATTTACTTGGTTCATAGCCACAGGCTGTTACTCCAAGGCCCACGATCCTTAACCATTTCCGACGAGTAATCTACTATTAAACTCCCCTCTTACAAGAAGGGGTTTTCATTTTATAAAATGGGTTAGGAATGGTAAACCGTCCTAAAAGGTTAAGGACCAAAACAAAAATGGAAAGATTACCGACTATAGAAATAAAGTTGTAGCGCAAAAGTCGGTACAACTCCTCAGCGTTACGATGACATA
Organism: Curcuma caesia; assembly: GCA_037834155.1. Classification (NCBI taxonomy): domain Eukaryota; kingdom Viridiplantae; phylum Streptophyta; class Magnoliopsida; order Zingiberales; family Zingiberaceae; genus Curcuma; species Curcuma caesia. The sequence continues at coordinate 2,065,437 of JBBMKF010000112.1, forward strand.
CTGATGTTTTGTTTGTACGCAGGAAGTCATCGTAGTAGCGTATGAATTGTTGTTTAGGGTTTCCCCTCGCAACTGTTTATAAAGGCCAATCTGGGTACCTGAAAGTCCTTCCGAGCACCTCTACGTCATACGGTCGATCTACTTCTAATGCTGACTCGACATCTTCTAGGTGTCTGTTTCCCTTCCAGGGGCTCGGATGTTGACGTGGAGGTTGCTGGATCAACTTTGACTCCTTAATACGACGCCTTGAATCTTTTTGAGCGCTTGGAGGTTGAGGTGTCCCAACCACTCGAACTCTGTCACCTCATCTGCTTTGCTGGCCCGATCAGCTGACGTCCAGGTGCTTAGATCCCTTCCGAGCGTCTGGACCATCCGATCACGTGGATCCAAATAAGAGCGCTCAGAATTCAAAGTTTCAATTTTTTCTTTCTTGCATCACAAGTTAGTCTAGAACAAAAACATAAGCAGGAATTGACAGTTTTGGTAAACTGTCTGGTCTTGACTTTAAATTTCTAGTGAAATCATAAGTCAGACCGACGCCTATTGCTCTCCTTTCCGGGAATGTGTCTTCACCCTCTCTACTCAAGAGAATTTACCTTTTGCCACCCCGTTTCTATAGATCTGTTGGTCTTTTGCTCAGCCTTGATTCTCGACTCTCAGGACTTCTACTGCTAGATATCCGACCCTCTAAATCCGCTTAGACTTTCCCGCCTAGTGTTCTGATCTGCCAAGTATTTATATCCATTCCTCCAAATTAGGACTTTCTTACCGAGTCCTTTAATAAATTAGGTCCTCCTTGCCCATTTCTCCTGACCAGGACTTCCTTATCCAGTCCTCCAGATTAGTTCTTCCTTTGTCTAGTCCTCCAGATCAGGACTTTCTTTGCCTAGACGCAATTAGGACTTCCCTATACTATCTGCATACTTAGTTCAACTCATTAGTCCACTTTACAGATTTAACTTGAATTCTTTGTCATTATCAAAACTCAGATTCGATCATCTAGTGCTCCCTACATCAACATTATTTGCTAAGACTTTATCTCTCAGCTAACTCTACTTGGACTTAATTGCTAAGACTTCAGCTCCTAGCCGACTCCACTTGGACTTGATCTACTTAGTTCTCAACTAGGAATTTCTTACTTGGTCCCCAAGCAAATCATGTGCCACTTGGTCCTGTTAGAACTTAGTCTCTGCCTAATTCTCAACTATGTCTTTCTTGCTTAGTCCCACTAGGAATTTCAATGTCTGATTTCAAATCAGTATTTGTCACAAGTCAAATTACTTAAATCTATAAATTTGACAGACTTATTAAATCATCATAAGTCTAACTTTAATTTTAATTATATATTAAAATTCGAATTTGAAGTGGTGCTCCTAGCACCAAGAGTTATGTTATTCAAATTTGATATCGCTGACCTAATGCATAGAAAGTCATGATAGCTTGGTGACTACATTTATAGCTAGTGAAAATTTATTGATTTGATGGATCGAGTTGTTGGCTTTAGAGACACGGAAACCTAGACTTTTGAGTTAGGATATTATGAAGCTCTTGAGAGTTTGGCTAGCTTAGTAAACTTGAGAGCTACAGTTCGGAAAAGAGGTGTTGCTTGGATTGACTTGCTACAATGGAGTTCAGTGGAGTTAAGGAACTGAAGATATGGAGATATGAGACCTGAGTCGATATAAAATTATAATATTAGGCTTTTCTTTAGACATGTAAATTATTATTTTTTATAACCTACCAAGGAAATAAATAAAAGATCAATATCAACCACCATAATAATAATAATAATAATCAAATTTTATTTATAAAATTAATATATATAGATTCTTCTATGCTATTGAGTTCTATCCTCTATTATATCATCATTTATATTTAAATAAAATTTATCTTATATTATTATTTCTAATCAAGTCTTATCTTCTTCTCCTTTTTCCTTATTTGATGTCCACATTTATCATAATTTAATATCATTTAATTGGGACATCTATTGATCATTTATATATATGCCCGTAGCATTTTAGATCTGTATTCAGGAGTTTTTTAGATATAATTTTGATTTTTTCTAATATTTTAATTTTGTATTTTATCCATTTTTATATGTCCCGTACATCCACTTAACAATGTTATTTTATCAAAAAATAATTTTTTATATTTTAAATTATTTTTTATTAGTGAAAGTATTTATGTTATTTTTCTAACTGATCTAATGATTTTGAAATGTCATCTATTTTTAATTTTGCCCATGTATTGTCTTAATGAGTTCAAAGCTATCTTAGTGGGCCTAGTGAAACACGAACCTAACTAGAAGTGTCAAATAAGTCGGGTCGCTCATGGCATAGTCCAACCTGACGTGCTAAGGTTTTTATTTTTTATACGTGACTTATGTGTATATATGCATTGTGCGCTAATTTTGCTCATGAGATTTGATTGAATTGATTATTACGAGATAGATTTGTTAAAGTGGGTACGGGTCGAATCTAGATAAAGTTGAGATAATATCCTCTTTGTATTAGCCAATTACAACTTCTCGATTTACTTCCTCACAGATAGTCGTGAGATCGATCATGTGAGACCGCTAGGTGATAGATTTCATCTTTTGTTGAAGTATGCGCTAATCTCACTCTACTAAAATTGAGTATTCGATTAAAATCAAATCAAATTTGAATCGAATTAAATTTTTTCAAACTAATTTAACCGATCAAATTTTCAAATAAAAATCACAAATCGAATCGATAAAATATCGATTAATTCAATCAAACATCAAAAAAATTAAAAATTTTAAATATTGTAAAAAATTTATCACATTCAAGAATTTATCGATTATTTTTTATTTTGATTTATTTGATTTAATCGAATAGAAAATTTTAAAATTGAAATGGAACCCAATTAATAAATTATTTTTTAAAAAATTAAAATTTTAAAATAATCAAATTAACTTTTTAAATTCAATTAATTCAACCAATTTATTTAATTCAATCGAATTTTTACTCGTACAACCCCTACTACAAATCCATTCCATATTTAAAAAAATGAGCTGCGATATGCAATCGGAGTTCAACTAATTTATTTTATATAAAATTAGCATTAATTATTAATAAAAGTTAATAAAATAACATTCCCAATAGTATATATTTTTATTTACTTAGATATTTTAAGTTTTTTTAAAAGTTAATTTTTATTTTTTTAATTAAACTCCATAAGCTTACGAGCAGATTTTTTTTTTATTCTGGGCTTGGTCCAGAAACGCAAAGCCCAGCAGCTTGCTAGATTTTTTTTAATTTTAAAAAAATTAAACTGGATTTATTATTATTTTTATTAATTTTTAAGAAGATAACATATTTTATTAAGAAAATTAATAAAAATTTTATTAATTTTAAAAAATTAATTGAGTTAAAGTTTAATTAATTAAGTTAAGATTTAATTAATTAAGTTAAGGTTTAATTAATTTAAGGGATCCTAGTTTCATCTCACTCATGTCTAGATTATCAAGTAGTTAATCCTATAGATTATGTGAGATGATTTTTTAATTTTTATCTTGAAAGATA
>JBBMKF010000112.1:2074453-2086885 GCA_037834155.1 Curcuma caesia
TAGATAATGGTGCCAAATAAAATTAATTAAAGATATAAGGATGGACTTAGGAAATTTTTAAATTAATTTTGCTATTTATAACATTGAGAAGTAGTAAAAGTTTTATACGAAAAAAAAGTCAAAATATCTCATATATTTAAGGTTAAGGTTAGTTTATTTTCTTATTACAATTTTCTTATTTTAATATATATTCTTTTATGATCGTTAGTATTTTTTTAAAATAATTTCTTCTAGAATAAAAAAACTCATGTTATTTATAGTTACATTTATAGAAAATGTCTTGGTTTCTTGATTTTTTTTTTCTTACAATAGTTTAGATTTTTACCTACTTAGTCATTTAATTTTTTGAATAGAATTTTCTTGAGGTTATATATTCAATTCATGACAATAATCTCTTATAAAAAATATAAAATAAAATTGTATATAATTAATTCATTGTGGTACGATCCTTTCTCTGGATTTCGTATTTCCTGAAACTTCGTGTATGACTATCCTTTTATAGCCACTTTTTTATACCAACAATAATTAACAAAAATAATAAATTTTTTTAAAACAATTAATGTTCCTTAAATCTATATGTTACCACCAACAAAATATTTAAAACTTCAATATTTATTTCTTCTATAACATTCAATGAAGAAATTTAGATTAGAGTAAAATTGATTTATGTTCAAAATTATTTTAATATTAATTAAAATGATTTTAATCTAGTTAAAATTAATGAAACATGATCAAAATTATTGGAGCAATTTCAACAAAACTACTATAACACAGAGCAGTTGATCAAAATTGTTTAAAGTAGTATTGATTATATTGGAATAATTTTAACAAAGTTATTTCAATTATAGTAATTTTGATTAAAATTATTATCTCAACCATAGAATAAAAATATTTTTAGAATATGAGGATTTTTTTAAATTTTTTTTTAAAAAATGGGTTAATTACAGCTCATCAACTATCCAACAAATCCAGCTCCAGCCATGCATATCTCCTGTAAAATATCTGATCGATCGATTCGACGCCGAAAAATAAAAGAAAAAGGGGGAAAAAAAAAGAGACACACGAGTCGCCTTCAGTCGGTTTTTTATCGCATTAAACTCTCCCCCAGCAAGATTCAGCTCCGCTGGCCGGTGGAACAAATATCACAACCTAAATCCTAAAAGAATCTAACGCGTACTTTAAGCGCAATCTAACGACTTTATTAACATGAGGCCAGATTCCGTTCCACGCAGATGGGGCAGGCTCCAGATCTTCCGCTGAGACAAAGATTTAGCTCCCGACCATCCCGGCCGTCCGATCGCGGACGGTGGGTCCTCCGTCGTCCACGTAGCCCTTGGGCGCCGCCTTCCCGTTCGCTCCGAGGATGCTTCCGCGGATCCGTGTCGGCGTCGACCGTGGACGGCTGGATCGGGCGTGGGACGCGATGCTCCATGTTGCACGAGATCCTCTCTCTACGTCGCTGTCGGATCCAGGCCACCGGCCACGTCAACCGTGACGACGCGGTCGCCGCTTCGGCTCCTCCGCGGGTGGACCTGGAAGTCGGTGGCGTCTCGACCTTGTCGCCTTCTCTGCCAATGGGAATTCGCAGAGCGGGATAAGGGTTTCTGTGTCGAGGGGCAATGGAACGTTTCCCCAGGCCGATATTTGTAGTCGCCGAGGTTGCAGCGCCAGCGCGACAGATTCTGTAGAAATCCCTAATCTTTCCTCGTCTTTGTTGTCTGAAGTCTCTCGAGGGATCGCGAAGGTTCGGTGGATTGATCGGGGGGAGGGAAGGAATGAAGATCCAGTGTAATGCGTGCGGGGCGGCGGAGGCGGCGGTGCTCTGCTGCGCGGATGAGGCGGCGCTCTGCTGGGCCTGCGATGAGAGGGTGCACGCGGCCAACAAGCTCGCGGGCAAGCACCAGAGGGTGCCGCTGCTCTCCGATGGGGCCGGCGGAGGCGGCGCCTCTTCCTCCCGCGGCGTTCCCAAGTGCGACATCTGCCAGGTACCCTACCTTCTGCTGATTTAGGTTAAACTACTGGAGCTAAATTCCCACTTTTCTGCTGAAAATTTTGCAAGTATCCGGTTGAACTTCAAAGGCAATACTTCAGAGTTGTTCTACTCCTCTTAGCCTGCTCCACCACTGCACATCCTTAAGTCATCTAATCCATGTTCTTGATTCCACCTGGGCCGAACACATATACAACTAATTCGCTTGATGATGCCTACTCATTCGTGGAGGAATATCCCCTAGATCTATCCTCTTTAATTGACAAATATGAAACTGCTCATTTTGTGTCTTTGGATGCATTATGCCACATGAACATTCTACATACAACAACAATAACAACCAAAGCCCTGATCCTATCCAGTGGGATCGGTTATATGGATCCTCCTACATCATTGGATTGGATCCTCTACTATATCTTCATTTATATTTAAATGAAGTTTATCCTAATATCATTTATCCTTGGGATGTATTGTGATGAGACATGCCTTTCTATAATCTTGCTATCATGTGGATTTGCTTACCATGAATCACTCAAAACAATGTAGGCTTCTTTGTAACCTTGCTATCATGTGAATATGCCTATTATGAGCCACTTGCAGAACTCTGTTAGTTGCCTTATGCTATCCAGTCGAACTTAATCAGCTTAGTGGAAAAAGCACCATTTGTTTCTAGATGTGTTGTGATCCTCTAGGTAAATTGAGAGTGGTTCACATATACCCTTGACCTCTATTAGGGGTTCGCTCACTTGGATGGAAGCTATATGAGAGCGGAGGTAAAATGATAAGTACATAAATGATGGAGCTACAAATATGTAACTTTATGAGTCTTTCCTTGGTCTCTCTTATATCTTCCATCTAATCAGATCATAACTTAAAAGTCATTCTCCAAAACTCTTGATCTTCCTTCATTGAAAGTATGGAACATTCCTCATGTATCACACAAACTTAATGCAAATACTAGGTTGTAAAAGTAGGCTGGAAAAGGTACATTCCTTTCCTATAGGATGACAAGAGAGACATCTTCAAGACTTCAACCTCATCTAAGTGCACACTACCGTGAGTCTTAACCCTTATGAGTTGCTTTGCTTCATGTACAAATATTTATTTAATTAAGGATATCTGAAGGTGATCAATCACACATGGTTAATGATATATTTATTTTTCTACATTGATTGGTTAAGTTTATTAACTTAATGTATCCTGAGATAGATAGTAATTTTTTATCCTTACATTTGTGTTATCAAAAAAATATATATATATAGATCACGTATTTAACTACTTACCGCATATGAACTGTGTTGTTTCACCCGCATATTGCCTGCATATATATTTTAAAATTATAATTTTATCAAGATGCCAAATAAAATGGTTTCCCTTGGAATCAATCTATTGTCTACATGAAGGTGCCAACTAGGGCAATTGATAAAGGTGTTATGAAGTTGTTGTCAAGTTCTTTATTCAAGGCCTGTGTTCGTCAAAAAAGATTGTGAGATGGATGTTCAAAAGCTTCCAATATATATCTTTCTAAAAAAAAAATCTATTAATTACACATATTACTCAGAACCATTTAGAGAATCTTCAATCTGTTAAGGTTTTTTTAGTGATCCTTAGAAGAGAACCCTAAGATAAGTTGTATAGAAATGAAATGTAAGGTTGAGTTTTATATAATATTGAAGCTTAATTCTATGTTGCTTTTCTCTTTTGAAGTCTGAAAAATGGAGAAAGTCATATTAGATGCAGTGATTAGATGATGGGAAGAAGTGCAACAAAATATTCTTTGTAAGTGCAGAATAAGTTTTGATTGGAAGCCCGATATTTTCCCCCTAAAATAAGGGAACTCAAACTGATCACATGATGCAGGATTAAAAAACACACCATGATAAGAACTCAAACTCTTCTAGAGGAAAATATTAGTAACTAAAAGATGAATATTACATGAGATTCTAATTCCTTCTACAGATCTCAAATTCAAAATAAGATCAAGTTGTTTTTAGAAGGCCTAACTTGTCTCTAAAAATTATACTAAACTTTTAAAAGGGTCTAATTTATCTCTAAAAAATATAATAAACTTTTAGTAACTCTTAAAAATTAAAAACATAGAGTTTTTAAAAAATTTAAAAATTTCTATTGATGCTCAATTTTGTAACTGTGTTACTATGGAGAGTAGTAATAGCTAGAGTTGAAGTTGGCAAGTCCCAATTCTCCCTTAAATGTATTCGAGATTTCCATTTGCGAGAAACATGGAATATTTTTAGGGGAGGGGGAAAAAATAGTGGGCATCATTTAGTTTTAAAGTTTTGGGTACTAAGTGATCTAGATCTGGAGTACTACTTTCTGTCATAGGTAGGAGTTCAAATTCACATATTATTGGGAGAAGATTAACCTTGTCACTCCCGCTTCGCCTGAACGGAAAATTGTTTCACGTTGAATGTCAATGTGTTTAGTTATTGCTTTCGTTATATGTTCTCTTTCTGTATTCATTCTTGTTTTTCTCTTTGAACCCTGAACACTTCTTACTAAGCTTATGTCTTTCCAGGAAGCTTCTGGTTACTTCTTTTGCTTGGAAGACAGAGCCTTGCTTTGCAGGAAATGTGATGTTGCCGTACACACTGTAAACCCATATGTCTCTGCTCACCAGAGATTCTTACTGACAGGGGTGCGAGTAGGCCTCGACCACACTGAACCAGCTGCTTCTCCTCTTGCTGGCTCACAGTTGCATGTTTCAGGAAGATCTGTAGAGCCACAATCCAAACAACTGCCCAGTATTAGTAATCCCATGTCGTCCCTTGACACTAATGGAGTTGTATCCAAACAAATGCACGAGGATGGAGGTTTACTGGCAAGTAAAACCCCAATCTCAGGATTTAACATGGCTGGGAGCATATTGGATTGGCCTTTAGATGAGTTCTTTGGCTTCTCTGAATTTAACCAAAATTTTGGTTTCACTGAGCAATATTCTTCAAAGGTAGGCCCTGCGAAGGCGCATAAAGAATAGTGTTTTCAGATCTCATTCTTGTACTCTAGGAGATAGGCATTTTCATTTTCTTATGTGCTGATGAACATTGTTTGTTTGACAGGCTGACAGTGGAAAGATAGGAAGCTCTGAAGGGTCATCACTTCATCACATCACTGATGATGATGTGGATGCCGGTGAATGTTTGGGCCAGCTGGTGCCTGAGATCCCATGGAGAGTTCCTGAAATTCCTTCCCCGCCGACCGCATCAGGTCTCAGCTGGCAAAGTATCCCACATTATTCAGTATCTGATGCTGTTTTTGTACCCGACATATCCACTTCCCATGATCCTACCTATTTCACTCAAATGCCTGCTAAGAGTCGTCATCGACAACGAAGATACTGAGACTCACAGGTAATGCAGATAAGTTTGAAACTGGCTTGATAATGTAAAACACACGTTGCTGAAGTTATATAATTCAGATCTGGCTTGATAAGTTTTCTTAGTTTACCCATCTATGTTTCTGGTCCCAGAAGTCAATATATATTTGAAAATGAAGTTGCAGAAGAGCATTAGGCCACTCTATCTCTGGTTTTGGTTTTGTGGACAGCTTCATTGGCTTGCCCGCGCCTGTGCTAGAGGCTCGAGGACGAACTATGCCCGGAAAAAAGCATCCACTGTCCGAAGTGAATTTTGAGATGTTGTGCTTGCCTAATCCATCCGTGAACAGGGAGTTATACATGAGACAGGAGTCTTCAACACATCGGTTATCAATTTTACTGTCTCATATCTTTCTTCAACAAAAGGTGGAATTCGCCATATTGAAAAGCAAATTAAGGCAAATGTTTAAGTATGTTGTTCGTGTAACAACCACCACTAGCATTCTATTGACTAGAGGGTTGGTTCAGTCAGTTGAAGCATTACAGTTAACTGAAGAGTCGATTAAGTGCAAAGGTTTAATGATTATGATGCCTTTGTTTAAGAAACATTCAACTGCAAGTTCCTTCCAGGCTATTGGAGGCTTGAATAGTCTACTAGATGAGATTTCTGTTTGACCATTGATATAATTGTTGGTCTTTCGTTTAAGTGAGCGAGTATATCAAATAGTTAAAAGATAATGCAACACAATAGAACAAAACCTATTGTTTATCATGCATAAGTTTAACAAGAAAGTTCTCCACTGAACACATTAGGAGTGTAAGCAAGCATTAGAATTTTAATCACATTCATTCTCAAAAACTCAAGGAGAATTGTCACTTAGAGGGATCAATATACTTCACTAATTACTCTATTCATACTTTATTTCTATTTGACACTAGGAAACACACAGGGATAGACTAGTTTTTCATGTTGCCCTTGGCAAGTTGGATCAAGTGGAGTTGCTCCTTTTGCTCTTGAGGAAAGACCCACTCTGAGTGATCTCGCGAAGGGGCTTGTTGGTGAACCGGATGAGATTGTATGCCCATGCCCCGGCTATAGTTCCACAAACCGGTCCGACGATGTAGAGCCAGATCCCAGTCCACCGGTTTGCCACGATCGCTGGCCCAAGGGTCCTCGCGGGATTCATCGATGCCCCCGATATCGGCCTGTGAACAAGATAGCCAGCCACACTTTGTAAATTTTCATATCTTTTTAACAAGTTGATGCATACAGACGTTACTTACCCGGCAATGAGAACATTTAATAAGATTGTAGCACCTACTGCAAGACCTGCCAATTCTCCAATCTGAACACCAGAGATGATGATTTAAGAACAAGAATTTGACCGAATCAAAATGACATGGTAATGAAAGCTACTTTGGCTGTTTGATAGTGATCGATCATACTGTTACTTAATTGTATCATTTTGACTAGAGAGTTGAAGCATCACACTTACTGCTCTGTTGTCAGTTGCCACTCCGGAGATGACAAACATCAGGTAGAATGAGATGATGAACTCAAGCACAAGAGACTGCACGTCGGAGCCTGTCGGTATCGTCCCCGGGAAGTGTTCATGCCGCCCCCCGAACATCAGACGCAGCGTTCCACTTGCAAGAGTTGCCCCCAGAAGCTGAGCGACTACATAAGCCGGCACCTGAATTGATTCAATGATAGAAGAAAGTAAGATACTTGAACATGAAGATGGATTGATCCTGCTATGTCTGGAATGGTTAAGAGTAGGAGACCTGTTTCCATGGGAACCTCCTGCATGTGGCAAAGGCAATGGTGACGGCAGGATTCAGGTGGGCGCCGGAGATGTGACCGACGGAGTAGACCATGACCATGACGGCGAGTCCCCACACAACACATATGCCAGGGAAGGTGATCATTCCCTTGCTTAGGTTAACGGTGACCGAAGCACAGCCCGCGAATATGAGGAAGTAGGTTCCGAAAATTTCAGCAATCACCTATGAGAATTTTGCCAAACAAACAAACACACTTGTTTAGAGTTGCTCAAATGCATTGTTCACTTCAAGGAAGGTCAGTAGACTTGGTTCTTCCATTCAAGTCCTCTGATAATCCCAAAACTCATTCTACAACAACAATAATGATAGTTTGATCACCAGCCGAGTTAATGTCCATAATTAATACTTCAAGCAATGAAACTGTGCTTGAAGCTGGAATGTGATTTTCATTGGGAAAAAAAGGAAAATCAAGGTTTTAATGCAATCTTAGTGTTTTAATCATTGTGGTCCTGCTAATTACTATACAGTTTATATAATAATGATGGAGTAGTTTTCCATCTGTTTCTTGTAAGAATTGCTTCCACTCCTCTACTTGATGTGGGAGACCACAGTGGGAAAGTTTTAATCTGCCAATCCTCTTGAATACCAAGCAAGAGTCAACTTTGAAAAAAAAAAAATGCAATCTATCTCTAAAACCAATTCTTGATTTTTGTATCATTTCAATGCTTCAGTCGTTTACTAGTCAAACACGAGATAATCAAAGCAAAGAAACAGAAGATTAGACAAGTTATAGAAGAGGAACAAGTTGTTTCAAACTTGTTCTCCACCTCTTGTGCCCTCATGATCCTGTCTCAAGAACAATAGTAGCTCAAGATGAAATAAAACATGATTTCTTTTTCCCAAACAGCAATTAAGAGAAGAGAAGAGGAGAGGAGAAGCATGGAGAAAGCATCACCTTCTGCAAGAAGGGAACAGACAAGGAGAGGCCACAGCCTCTGTCAGTGTCAGGGGAGCTCCCATATCCGTGCTCAGGAGGAGAACTCTCATCTCTCCCATTAACGCCACCTCCCTCTTCCATGTGCCTCTCTTGCCTTGCACCATTCTCCCCTTCCCTCGCCATGTTTTTGTCTCAGTCTCTTCTTCTTCTCGCCAAAAGCTTCAGGCAAAGAAGAAAGAGAGTTGTCAGAACTACTCCGAGTTGCAAGCACAAGGCTGCTATTTATTGGCAACTCGCAGCTGTGGCAGACTCTGTGGAACTCTTATCAGTCTAAAGACTCCATAATCGTCATTTTCTTCTCTTTGGTATTAAATTCCATTAATGGGCCTGAATTGACCATTTCCTGGTTTTGAAAACAAATTTAAAACTCACAAACTGTAGAGGGGTGTGAGCTAGGACATTAATTTGATCTTCAGGAAGAGAGAACCAATATCGAGAGAGAGCATTAAAAGCCACTTGGAAGATCCAACAACCTGCAATAACTTCACATTAACGATCCCACTTAAGCTGCCATGTTCAAAGGAGGGTGATAAACTTGAAAATACAGGCAGGGGGCCAACCAAAAGACAAGTAGAAGACTACACACATTGTGATGACGTCAACATCTCATCAGCAACTTTTTAATTTTTTTTTAAAATTTTTGTTTGAGGGCATTAAATTCAACTGAAAAAAACTTCAATACCTTTTAAATTTAGCCAAGCCTTTAATTCATCCATTAAAAAAAGAAAAAAAAATAAAAGGACATATTTTCACACCTTAAATTTAAATATTATTATAACATATAGTAATTTTATTTAAAATTATTATAATAACATTAAAATAAATGTTAGAGCCATTTTGATGGAGTTGGATTAACTTTGATAAATTGAACTTTTGATATAAAATTATTTTTGAAACTCCTTGACTCTTTAAAAGTAGCATGACTCATTGAGATCTAGTGTCCAAGAAATAGGTGACATTTATTTTAAAATGATATCCAATTTTACAATTAATCCAACCAACAAAATTGTCTTTTCTTGTTGGATTTCATCATATCTTCTTGAAAACATAGAAGATCTAGAATCCCTTGAAGAGAAAAAAATATATAAATTTGTCCAATCAAGATAAACGGGTATCTACAAGAAATTCTCAATCTTAGAAACGCGTTCAGATTGCAAATCCACACCAAACTTTTCTTTTCTTGCTCTTAATTTGTCATCATCCAACAAATTGGAATAAACTACGAATTGACCAAGCCCTCCCACTCACGTACGCTGTTCACGTTTTCTGATCTTTTCCAATGGATGAAAAACTTCTACCAGATTGTTGGAATAATGACTCAGCTACCACCCTACTCGATCGATCGCACGGGATGTCTGTGCTGTGAATAAACTCTATCGATCGAAGTTAATGGAGGAGGAGACGACGAAGTGATCAGTAATGAATTAATGGCCGTCGCCTAGCTAGTTTTTACACCTAATAATTGGGCGTATTCATTGCGGCGCCATGTTGCGGTTGAGCTCAGCGTTTGCATCCATCCATCGCAACTGCTCTAGCTGCCGCCATTAACTCCGGCCCTGAACTGCAGGCAGCTAGCTAGCTAGCAAGCTAGCAGCAGCGTTACGTTCCAGAAACATGCATGGCCCTTTTGGATCCTCCCGCCGACAACGTGCGCCGTTTCTTTAACGGTGCAGCTAGCGTTGAATTAATCGGTCGGTGCTTCTGGTTTGACTGAATTACAGGGAGCTGTTCACGCAGTAATCTCGCTAGTGACTCCAAGGCACGAACGCTGCGTATTCTTTTGACTGCCCATCGTTCGTCTACACTGGAGAAAAAAAAAGTCAGTGGGTGTCTGTATATGCTTTAGTTCGCAGTGATTAATATCATTAGCTTTTAGGTCAAACATTCAGTTGGTAGGTGAACTCAACTTTGGATTCAGTTTTTCTTGGAGAGGCACTTTCATTTGGCATGCGAAGAAAGACGAAGATCATCTGCTTCATGCTTGTCTTTTATCTTTTTCTTTCGTTCACATTCAGTTATTCCAGCTGTGTTTTTCAGATTGTCTTGGTCAGCATGATCTTTGTTAAAAGTTAGAAAATTATACTTGAATACATCAATTTTGTAATTAACATATATAATCATGTAATATGAAATTGTCAAAATAAATCATTTTACTACAATTCCAGTTCGATCTTTTCCTAAAAAGTTATTCAAGAGCTCATCACCTTCCAATAAAGTAGTATGCATTTGATATATGTCATACTAATTTATATGCATAAATTTTAAATTCCTTATGGATAAATGACAATAGTTGACATCCTAAATTAAATAAGATGAACAAATTAGAAATACCTAGATAGATATGCATAATCGAAAGGTAAAGACTATCAAAATCAAAATGCCAATGGACATCCAAAGACAAGATAAAGAGGAATGTCAATGGATAAATAGAAAGGTATAAAACACGATTTATCGCTAAAGGCTACAAGTAAAAATAAAACATTAATTATGATCAGGTGTTTGTTTTAGTTGCTCGATGGAGATAATTCACTTGTTGATATCTCTTATTGTCCAACTCATTAGAAGATTTATTAGTTGGATGTTGAATTTTCCTTTCTTGATGGTTATATATCTTAATAAGGATGTTTACATTGAGCAACATATGGGATATGTTGTTAAGGGACATGAAGATAAGATGTTGAAGCTAAAGAAATCACTTTACAGGCTTAATCAGACATTAATAGTTTGAAACAACGACTTGACAAGTATTTGCAAGAAAATAACTTTTTAAGATGCACTCACGAGTATGCACTCTATATGAAAAAAAGAAGATTAAAATTTCTTACTTGTTTGTATTTATATGGATGATCTCATTTTAACAAAATAATCAAAAAATATTTGAAGAATTCAAGATGGTTATGGGTCATGAATTTGAGATGAATGAAATTGGATTTGGATGATCTCATTTTTAAGAAAATAATCAAAAAATATTTAAAGATCAAGATGGTTATGTGTCATGCATTTGAGATGAATGACATTGGACTCATGACTTATTTCTTGGGAATCTAAGCAAAACAAATGGAGGATAAAACTTTTATTTTAATTTGAAAGAAAGATAAGAACGAGGTTCTTTAAAAAGTTTAACATGCTTAATTACAAATCAATCAATACCCCTATGCAACTTGGAGCACACCTATCCAAAGTGAAGAAAGGAGAAGAAAAAATTGATCTAACTATATTCAAAAGTCTTATTGAGGGCTTAAGATACTTGACTTGTACAAGATCTGATATTTTATTTACAATTAAAATTGTGAGTCGATTTATTGAGAATCCAACTAAGTCTCACATGTTGGCAACTAAGAAGATACTTTGTTATATTAAAGGTACACTTGATTATGACATTCTTTATTCAACCTCTAATAACTACAACTTAATGGGCTATTGTGATAATGATTTTGAGGGAGATCTTGATGATAGAAAAAATACAATTGATTTCATATTCTTTTTGAGAAATAATATAATTTCATAGAGTTCAAAAAAGTAAGTTATTGTGACACTTTCAAATTGTAAAGTTGAGTGTATCATAACTACTTCTTGCACTTGTCATGATATATGATTGAGAAGATTGTTAAAGGAACTTCATCGGGAGCAAGAAAATATTATAAGGATAATGATTGATAATAAGCAAGCTCAAAGTTTAGCCAAGAATTTAGTGTTTCATGAACACAATAAGCACATTGACACATAAGATCATTTTATTCGAAAATACATTGTAAAAAAAGAAGTTGAGCTAGAGTATGTGAAGATTGTGAATCAAGTTGCTAATATTTTTAGAAAGCCACTCAAGTTTGATGATTTTCAAAAACTGAGGTCATACTTGGAGTTAGAAAGATTCAAGTTTAGATAGAAGTATTAAAAGTTGAAAAATTAAACTTAAATACATAAATCATAGTAAATACTTCATGTACATGAACCAAGGGATACATAAATTTTTAAAATTCATATACCGAGATAGAATAAGTGTATGAATTTAATTAATGAATTGAGGTGAAATTGTCAAAATGAGTTATTTTACAATATAAGTTATTTCAGAAAGCTATTTGAGAGTCTACAATCTCCCAACAATCTTTTAATTTTTATTGCTAATTATAAATATTAATTAGTAAATAACTTTTACACAAGGTCATAAGTCAAACTTGAATTTAGTATGATCGAAGTTAATGCTTCAAGTTATGGGCTAGAGTGGGCCTGATAATGGGCTTGGGCCCACTTGGGCTTTGCTCCTTCTCTTTAATAGGAATGATCATTTGATCCACAAAGAAAATTTTTGCATTTTTTCACATTTAG
>JBBMKF010000112.1:2172589-2195474 GCA_037834155.1 Curcuma caesia
AATAATTCATTAAAAATAATTATTTTAATAAAATAATTCATTAAATTAATAAATATAATTTATTAATTTTATTTTTTTAATTTAAAAGAAATTTATATGTATATTAATAAAATAATTCTTTAAAATAATTTTTTAATAAAATAATTCATTAAATTAAAAAATATAATTCATTAATTTTATTTTTTTTAATTTAAAATAAATTATTTTTTAAATTTATAAATATTTAAATTAATATTTATTAATTAATTAATTTGATTTCAATTAGATTTTACAGTACATTTGAAATTATGTAATATTATATTAGAAGGTTAGATTTGACCCTTTCTAATATGGTTGATCTCTTTCTTATATGATTTTTTCTTTTCCATGATAAGATGATATTTTTATTTTAAAAAAAATATATTTTATTTATAATTTTTTATATTAATAAACCAAATATATTTTTAATTTTATTTTTTAGAAAATAAAAAATAATATATCATACCAAACACATTTTCTATTTTCTAAAAATTAGATTAGAAAATAGAAAAATAAAAATAGAAAATGAAAAACAAAAAATAGAAAAAAAAATTTCAAACCAAACGCCCCCTAATTTGCTTGGAATTGTTAAGGCATCAATTATTTTTTGGGTAAAAATTAAAAGGGCATTTTAGAATTATCAAATTGTTAGATAGGCATGTCTTTTAAAAAAAAGATATTTTATTTTAAAAATATTTTTATTTTAGTATTGGTGTAGTAGTTATTGAGTAGTATGTGTTTAAAATTTAGGGTTTAATTTGATTAAAATAAAATAGATGATTTTTTAAGTTGTAGTGGTTATCGATAATTGCTATGTAGTAATAATTAAGATTTTAAAATTTAAATATTGTTATATTAAAATATTTTTTATCAACATAATTAAAATAATTTAAATCAATCAAATTATTTAAATTAATTAAAATCATTTTAAAATAGAGGTAAAAACTATTAAGTAGTTATTACATCACTATAATAGTATTGTATTAGATATTACATGTAATTGTAGCTATAAAATATTTTTTAAATATGTTAATAGTTAATCGTAACTGTTTCAATAATTTTAAAAATAAAGAATAATATTGTACATAACTTTCATACGTTATAATAATTATAATAATTAAAAATAAAGAATAACATTGTAATAGTTATTAGTTAATTTTTATATGTTACAGTAGTTAAATAATATTGAAATAAAAGATATTTTAAAGATAAAATATATTTTTTATAAATTTTTTTAAACGAGACGTCCATGTTTCTTTTAATTTGGACGCTGTTTACATTTTTTACCCATTATTTTTATATATCTTGAAGCATTTCATGGAATATGTGATTGTACTCCTGACAACATCTTGCTGCATTAATATCTCCACCTTTTGAGCCCTGACAGGCTTGCTCACATGGTTAGCACAGGCAGTTGCTTACAATGAGACGATGGGTTCGATCCCTCCCCTGTGCTAGCCATGATGAGAAAAAGATCAAAATGGCCGTCCGTGATTTACTCCCTCTAGACACCTGTGGGGCCGGGACTAGGGGGCCGCTAAGGTGGCGGATCCACCTTTTTGCTTACAATATCTCCACCTTTTGAGATTTCTCCTGGCAATTGTTGCAGATTGTAAATGTTACTGATTAATTAATCACCTGCTTTTTAGCTCATTTTCAACAATTAAAAAAAAAACCTGTAATGTGCTTGGAAGTTTAGAAGGATGGTTTTGACAAACATCTTGCATTGATATCTTGGAATAATCTCAAATAAATCAAAATTATCATTCTTATGCATTCAAATAGGGTTAAGATGAATATTTTAAAAGTTGACATTTAGTTGAATTTATTTAGTATATTAATTTATAAAAATCATTTATTTTTAGGATTAATGGGGAAAACACATTGAGTAAAACATGAACATCTGAATTAAAAAAAGAAAAATAATGACTACCCATTTAATTTTCCCCTCACCTTCAATAGCATGCACACATAGTCAGGTACAAATAAAAAACTTGATATTAAGGAGAGATTCGATTAGAGATGGATTTCTTAACTAACGAGAGTTTAAATCTCATTTAGAGTAATTTATGATATTGAATTATCTGTATTTTTCTTAATGACTGATAAAAAATTTAAATTGATCATTTATAAAATTAATCGAAGAGTAAAAATTAAATATCTAAATTTTATATATATATATATACAGGAATGATATCCTGCGCGCTCTGTTTAGGGTTTAGGGTTTAGGGTTTAGGGTTTAGGGTATATATATATAATATTTAGAGTTATGGAAGCCTACTATTTTAACAATATCTGACTTAGTGGCTTATCTGGCTTCAAAATTGACTTTCTTTTGACTAATTAAGGTTGAATTTTCGTTGTTTACAAATATTTCAGTAGCTTATCTAGCTAACAAATACGCACGTATACAGAAGGAAAAGGAATATTTCAAATTAAATAAAATTTATTTAAATATAATAATAATATAATGGAAAATCAAATTCAATAAGCAGAAATCTTAATAGCCTCTCAAATCCAAACAAGATACACGATTAAATTACTGATGAGATCACCATATCAAAAATCACTGCGCTTCTTGAATTTACAGAAGACGAAATCAAACCGTCCATCTTGATACATTGGGGCGGTCGGATAATCAGTCGGCCCTACCATATATTAGAGCGGTCAACCCCACCATATATTTGGTGGTCGGTCCTATCATATATTGAAGCGGTTGGCCCCACCATATATTTGACGGTCGACCTTATCATATATTGGGGTGGTCGGATAGTCGTAAATTACGTAGTAATTTCACTTCTCTGCGTAGCAATTTTACTCTTCTGTTATGCAATTTAACTCTTATGCGTAGCAATTTAACTCCTCTGCTACGTAATTTATACTATTCAAAATGTAGATACTACTGATCTACAGCAACAGGTCGTCGATGGTATACCATTGACTCTTTTCTATCGGTCGTACTTCTCAGATGTCCTTTGGTCGGCTTAAAACCTAATATTATCGATCGATCCCATCAACAATCTAACATGGCGTCGGATTAGTCGTGAATGGAAGGAGTATAAATTGCGTAGCAAAGAAGTGAAATTGTTATGCATAGGAGTGAAATTGCTACGCATAAGAGTGAAATTGCGTAGCAATTTATGATTATCCGACCGCCAAATATATGATGGGGCTGACCGCCCCGATATATTAAGGCCGACCGCTAAATATATGATAGGGCCGACCGCAATTTAACTATATTAGGACTGACTATCCTAATATATAGTAGAACTGACCAACTATCCGATGACCATCAGACAAGGTCATTTACCTATTCAAAACGTAGAAAGATTACCATTCTCATCTACCGATTTCTCACTCGGGCCTCTCACACGTGTGCTCGAGCCTATTCAGGAGATAGGCTCTCCTTATCTCAGTCGAGCCTATCTTTTATACCCTTACGTTCGAGCCCCTACTAGATACCCAATTACAAAATAAAAAATAAAGAAGACTTAGTAAGTCTACAGATAAATTCATATTTTGGCAATAAAATCAAAGGACGAGCAAGTAAATAATGAAACAGAACAAACTAATGGAACAGAAACTGCAGAGAAAAAAAAATAAAAAATAAATAACACTTCCTCAACTCACTATCTCCATGTTGATTTACAGAGAGAATGTCTAAAATTTTCTTTCTTGAAATTTCTAATGTTCAAAACAGAAAGAACAAAGAGAAGTAGTTCAAAACAGGACATATCGAAACTATAGCAATCGAGAGAGAATGATGTGAGGACCGTTGCTTTTAGCCTTTCAGTTGGAGTATGTATCTACAGAATAGTATTATTCCATTATTGGCTCAGCTGCCACACAAATGGCAGCACCAACCTTTGCTAACAATTAACTTACAGCATCAGGAAGCAAAACAGGACGGACAGACGGGCGGCTCGCCCTCCAAATGATGTAAATGGGATCGATCGCCTTTCTTCGTTAGCCGCAAATCATCGCATCGACACATGAACTAGGAACGCGGATCAACTGCTCGAGCAGGGCAAGGCTGTCATTGGAAAAGAACTGAGGACGAGTGCTTGTAGCTGGAGCCGCTGGTCTTGATGGGGTATGCAACAGGTCTGTCCTTCAGACTAGCAGCGGGAACAACCGCATCGGAAAAGTTCGATTGACTGTTCTCACCGTGACCAGGACGCATCCAAATCTTGATATGCCCCTCCCTTGAAATCGTTACGATAGATTCATTGGTAAATATCACACCGGAGAGGGGATCAATGTTCGCCCTGTGGGCAACTTGAGGCGAAATTTTAGGGATGTCTAGCATTCTCGGAGCAGGCTGGAGGGAGCCCACAGGGATAACACTATCCCAGTGGGCAGAATGACTTCCGCTACTGAAAGTCGGCGAACCACCAGGAGGACCGCGAAGTGGGATGACAATTTCATCCATGGCCAGGTCCCACAACAGTAGTTGTGTGTCCTGCAAGGGTGTATCCATAAAGATACAGTTATCGAAGGAGAAAACATACATCCTATAAAACCTTCAAAATGAAGGTTCACAACCTACTATAAAGCTTGTCTACTTGGTTATTGCGAATCCATAAACTTTACCTGACCAACTGAACCAAACCGATACACGACATTTTCGCCGGTGCCTTCTGAATTTGGCACTGACCAATGTGAATCAAAAGCAACTCCACTAACCTGATGATCATCAATTATAAGTATACTTGAAATGGGCAAATAAATCAGAAAGGAACTGGTTGTCTGGATTTAATAGACATACCCATGAATTATGGCCCTCACCCCATGCTACTATCTTCCTATCTTCAGTGCTCCAAACTTGCACTAGATCATCTTCTCCACCGGTTAAAATATATTTGCCATCCGAACTAAAATAGTTAATAGCAGTCAATCTAAGTAGATTTACCAAGGGCCATGTCTCCGCAAATATGAGGGATGGAATATTAAGAATTGCATGGGTACGTAGTAGAGATACCTCCAAGTACAACATAGTAAGGCACCATAATAGCTCTTCCCACCAAATTTTAGTTGCTCTTTTGAGAAATCAAAAACTCTTAAATAACCTGCCAAGTTAAGCTGTTTGAGGTTAATCAGGAAACACAATAGAGCAAATTCTTAGTAGAAATTGCAAAATTGCTAATTAAATGCATACCATCTCGGCCAACAGTAGCTAAGCATGTTCCATCACATGAAAAAGATAAACAATTGATTGAACCCTGACAAATTCGCCATCTAGCAACTGGATTGCTCTGCAAGAAGATCAATTGATGTCAGTAATTTAAAGAACATAACAATTTCCAAGACCATCATGAACAAATCCTCAGATGTCAAGAGACACCAACAAAAAGATCATGAACAAAATCCTAAAACCACAACAAGGAAACTAAGCATGCTGAAAAAAAAATCAAGTCTCCGGATGAAACATTATTTATGAACCAAGAACAATTAACTTAATCAGAAATTGGCTACAGATGTCCATCTCCATGCATTAGAATGGTATAAGTCAAAATAAGATTAGAATGTGTACTAGATCTATGCAGAGATTTTGAATGTGTATAAGTCAAAATAAGATTAACATTGACATTTCATGATGCATTATGTAAACAGTATCAATATGCCAGGGTGACCACAACTCTCAAATTACATTAAATCATATCATAGGAGTTGGAACTTTAAAGCGCTAAAGAATAACCAAACAAATACTAGCATAGAAATCCTTGTTTATCAACTCAAACCACTCTGTAGTCTCACATTCATCATTATGGGTAAACATGTCCTGTGATCATTTACAAGAAGAAATAAAGACGAGGCTATTCAAACTTGTGACAGCAATGTTTTTAGTTTTAGCAAGATATAATTGAGAACCTAATCAAATTTTCTTCAAAAATATATGAGTTGATTTTTAATGTCTACACAAGCTCAAGTTTCCTATGTTAAACTAATATCCAAAATACAAGCTGCCTATAAATCATATTTATATAAAACCTCAGTGAAGAAACTGAGAGGGCCCATGGTCTGGTTTGTCTTGGTAGTTGAAACAAATACATAACAGTTTTTTTAAGAATGTAGTTCCATTAATTAGAATATGACCTAAACATATTTCATGCTCTTCCCCAAGTTCCACTTCATACTCATAGCTAGGAGTGATGCACACAAGCAAACAATATATGTAGCCCTTTTATATAAGCTTTTACAGTAGAGCCAGTCTAACTAAGACAACAAAATAGACTAAATTTATTTAAAAATTAAAATAAAATAATATCCATCTTTGAATTAGTTTACTTTATTTGAATCAGTTAATTTTGTGAACTGATTTATTTATTTTGCATCATTCTCACCCATTAAATGCGTGGACTAAAATTGATATAATCCCTTCTGACAACAAAAGTACCATCAATATTCAAAGCCCCTTCCAGTGGATAAGGTTTGTGAACCACCATTAGGAACAGTTATTATCTGTGCATCTTGGAGTCTTCATAAAACAAACACATAATGGATCTTTCTGCAGTCTTATGGGTGAATAAACTAGTATAGTATTATTTACTAAAGTTTCATTATTCAGGAGACTGAATTAAACCCTTTTCCTTGACTTTAATAGTGCATTATCGTCCTGAACATACAATCATTTCTAGCTCTAGTTGATATGTGGAAAGAGAAACCATGACAATAAACTTTCTCGCATGTGTCCTTAATCTAGTAGGATTACAAATTAAGGTGCAATTACTCAATGTAACTAGACTCTCATTTTTGAACATGTACATTAGATCATGATATTTTCTTCAAAGGACAACCACCTGAATTGCATTAACTTTGTGTTGTAGTGACAATTTGAGGTTTCCTAAGTGTGGCAAAATACAGTGGTCAAAAATAAAAAATTACCATTTAATTTTGATTCCACAAGGAAAACCAAGTCATGCAAAAGTAATATTTTAGATTCCTAATTTATCAAAGCCTTGTTCATTTTCTGAGCTCATCATCACTGCAGTAACTTTTACAAGAAAATAGTGAGCACACATAATAAACATCATTTCAAAGTTCACCTGAAAAAAAAAATCAAGCACAAGTAAAGAATATTTTATAAAGCATAAGCTTAGAGAACTCAACTATCACAAGAGACCTAACTAATTCTGAAATTCTCAAAGAGATAATCAATGGACTAAGAATACTCCACAAATTTACAAGGTTTTTGCTAAGAACATAAGAATGGAATTGTATCAAGACAGAACACAAAGATAGAATGACATGCTGGGCTAAACACTTGACATCAGCATATCAGACATCTGTTAAGGCTAGACACCTTGATATCAAGGGCAGTTTGTCACAGCATAAATACAACTGTGCCACATCATGGGCAAACAAGCATAATGAATACAAAGATATTAAGAGTAAGATATTAAATATATACATATGAATACACCAAATAATACATGTAGTTAGCTGCATAGTGAATGCACCACAGATTGGCAGAACGTATAATGACAAATAAATATCGACTGAACACAAAATCAAAATGCACATAAAAAAGCTACATTGAAGATTATACATCATCAAACTTAAAGATGCTACCTTGTTTGACCGTGCTTTGGAAACAACAAATTGAGTTTGATCTTTAATGACAGGAAAAGAGCAATCAGCAGTTCCATCCTTGTTCTAAAAAGAAAAAGTGGCAATTTCAGTAACAATTTATGGTAAAGAAAAAGTTGATAAAATTTAGAGTATTATCTAATTGTTTTTCAAAGACTGACTTTTTCATATACATATACATTTCCATCAGCATGACCAACAACAAATGTGCCATCACCTTCTGGAACCCATGCAATACAAGTGCATTTACTGCAAAAACAATGGAAGCAGAGCAATAAAATATTGTATGACTGATAATCAAAAGCAAGCACAAGACCTCAACAATGCATATAAAACAGTCCATACTACCTCCCAACATCTGCACTCTTTATCCAACAAAATTTATGCACAGTAGGCATGAGAAAAAATGGTACCTTCTTTTGTCAATATTAATCCATCATTTGAGAACTTAATAAAATCACACTTTTCCAGGATAAGATGTGTGAGATTAATTACATATATGATTCTCATTTACTGACATGTCACTCAGCTTATATCTGCTAAAACCTGGACAGAACCATCAGCTGTAAATCCTTAAGAGTTCAAGAAAAGTGGAAAGACACAAGTAATTGTGGATAATTAAAATACAATTTAAATGACTAAATCAGGATTACTGAAATCAACCTGTAAGACTAAATTATGTTTCTTCTCCACAGGATGACTTATCAAATCAGGTTCTCTCAAATACGCCTACCCTTTTTGTCTTTTTGATCAAAGTACCACCTTTAAAACCTTCTACATGGTTACTAAAATTAATTATGCAACCATCAAGGTGAGTAATCCTTCCGTCATGGATTTGGAAAATCCGCCAATTTCCAATTCTGGAAGACATTGATAAAAATGTACTATTTTCCATTGAATTCCACATATTATAAGTAACCTGACAAAAAAGCCAATGAACTGTGGAGCTCTAAGAAAAACAATTGGTTTTTAAAAAGTTAGACCATGGTAAATCAATCATTTGTCAAATAGCTTAAAAAAATCATTAACTCAGTAACAAAAAACTCATATTTGGTCAGAATATCACAAAATTTCCTAATAGGAAGCATTTACTGGATGTCATTTACATTATATGCAACATCCAAATCCCTTCCTAACATGCATTGAGATACCACCAGTAAATGGAGGAATTAATGTTCGGTATAGTCATTATTTACCATGATCATGGGAATGCAAATGGGTAAACTTTTAAACATGAAGTCATACACTGTGTGACAAGGGTAGAAAGTGAATTCACGGTATTTAGGTGATAATTAGAATGACAAAAGGGCATGGACATCCTGAGAAGTTGGCATGCATATACTAATGAAAAAAAATGAAATGTGAAATAATTAACATAATGAAGACCAAAAACAAAGGATTGGTGTGATGTTAATCATAATAATTGTAAACATGGTCTAATGAGTAATACATGCCTATTACTAACAGCACCATCTTTATTATAATGCTGAGCTGCAACAAGCTTCCTTCCTGGATCCTGTAGTTGTTGTCTCAACGACACCGAATATACTAGAAAACCAAGCAGGTGGAATAATTATTAATCGTCAGTTTATCAAGAAAATTGCAAACAATAGTCTAAATTGGAGTCGAAAAAAATGAAATACCATCCCCTGAGTGCAAACCAATAATGAGATCATGCCCATCCTTCACCTCGGAATCAAAGGCGTGGCAAACTGGATTAGAATTGCTAAAATGGATGGCCTTGATAGGATCCTAAAAACAGGACAAGTCATCAGCTGCAATTAGATCTCAAGTTCAGTGAAATAAATGAATCGATCTAATTAACAAGATGAAAACCTTGTCTTGTGAATTGAGATCGCTGATGAAAAGAGTGTCGGCCGAGTTGAAGACAAGATAAGTGCCCTTCCCATCATAGTTAGCCACCGGCTGTGAACTACTTGATCCTGTTGAGGTTCCGACAGACCCTCCAATCTTGCTACTTCCTGATGCCGCTCGACTCACCCCATTACCGCCGACATAGCTGAGCGCCCGGCTTCCATTTCCCGCACCAAGCAGCCTAGCCGCCGCTGACCTCACACCACCAGAACTCGGGGTCGACGGAGCGGACGAAGCCTGGTTCGTCGGCTTCTCCTTGAGATAAGCGATAGTCAACTGCAAATTGAAACCACGATCACAAACTTTCAAAATTTAACAAACTACTGAAACAGGTACCGAAAAAGACACCTGCGATACAGTCTTGCCGTGAGAGTAGTGCGGGACAGCGGCTGGGTGGGTCTTCTCGTACTGCAGTTTGTACCGACCCTCCGGGGTCTTGAAGTAGGTCTTCAGACCCGGCGACTGAGGATTCACGGGGGCGGACGAAGACGACATGGTCAACGAATTAGGTTTTCCGATCACACCAATGGCGGCCTAACAATCATTCCTCCACTCTTCTTCGTCTCCCTCCAAATCGGACGCGATCAAAAGGCAGGAATTAGGGCTAAAGCTCGAAATATCTACAGAGAGGAAGCCGCCGACGACTGCTGCTCTGATCCTGCGCCGCTCTTCGTCGTCGATCTCCGCTGCGATGGCAGCGTCGCCTTCCGCAGAGAAGTGATCGAGGATGAGAGAGAGAGAGAGAGAGAAGGAGAGAGAGAGACGACAAATTAAGGAAAAGTGGGGATTAAAAGCAAAGAGGGCAGGGGAAATCGGGCTTGAAATGGTGGCGTCTGTTGATCTCGACCGTCCAGAATGCGGAGTGATGGGTGATTAAGAGAATCAACGGCGCACGATTAACAAAGTCAACCAAGCAAAAGTAGACTGCGTGGTTTCGCTGTTTCTGCCTGGTCAATGCAGACGTGACATTTACAAATTACACCCCGAGAATTAGAATTATTTAAGAAAACTTTAATCCACTATGTAATATATTTTTAAATATTTTAGACTGATATTTTGATATATAATATAGCAATTTTCCTAAAAAAATAAATAACACATTTACATGAAATTTTTACAAGAATGTTATAAAAAAATAAAATGTTATTATCTTAACTTTAAATTTGAAATGATATGCTAATACAAAAAATTTAAAACATATTATATTAGATTTATTATAAAATTAAAATTTTATTAAATATATCATTTTAGATTTTGCAATTGCTCTCCTACCCATTCATGCTTTGTGCTCATAAAATAGCATAGCATGTCTATTTGAATCGCAAATACAATGAATATTTTAACCTCTGAGTAGACATGAACTTAAACTTCGACAGAGTCATCATGTTTCAAATTCTATTTTCCCAGTTTTCATCCTTATTTATTATATTCATCCTTCTCAGTCTCACACGATCAGTCCACCATATGAGAAGGTAAATCAAGAAGCTGTAATTGGTCATGACGAAAGAGAACATTACCTTAACTTCGACGAGATTCAACCCTTGCCCACTTCAACAACTCTGCTTCATTGTAACCAACTCAACTATACCCCAGAAGCATATTCATCCTCATCTTCATTCCATCAAACATTAAACTTTCATTTTTATCTACGTACCCATACCCATAAGAGGATCATATAATCAATATTGAGTGTCTTTTACAAAAGATGAAATCTGCCACCCCAGTGACCTTACACGATCGATCCCACGACCATCTATGAGGAGGTAAATTGAGAAACTACAATTGATCACGATGGAGAAAAGTATTGCTCGACTTTGTCGAGATTCGAATATATTGAGTGTCAACCAATACTATAGTAGTGTTGGATTTCAAAAAATAATATATATATATAGTTTAATCAAATATTTAAGTATGAATATGATAATTTAATCCGCGCACTCATTCCCTCCACTATAATAACAATAACAATCAAATTTTATCTCACTAAATGAGATCGATTATATAGATCTTTCTACGTCACATAACTTTATATTCTACTATATCATTATTTATATTTAAATAAATTTTATCAAATTTTATTATTACTAATCAAGTCTTTTTCATTCTCCTCCTCTTCTCCTCCAACATACATATTTGATATTTCTTAACTAAAATATTTATTGATCATCTTTTCCTCAACAGACACAATCCTACTTTTCCTTAGAGACATTATAAAAATTAACTTAAAAACACTCCTAATATATAAATTTAATCAAAATAATCACTAATGGAATCAATTGTTTGATATTTACCATGAATGAGGATTCTCTATTAGTTACCCACTCACCCCTTCATAACTACAGCAACACACTAACAAAAAGTTAATCAGTATGCTTTAATGTCATTAGCATAAGCTTAACCCTGACTCAAAAGAGAAAAGCTAATGGATGGAAAATGCCACATTAAAATGAAAAAATGAAAATGCCACATTAACAGATCAGTATCAAGCTGCCTTTGATTATGCAAAATCAAATGGTCATCCAATTTGCCTACATCAAAAAATTAACTAGAAGCTGATTCATACAAGTCGAAGCAATGGACAATAATACTATCACTTACAACGAATCAATTAGCCTGGTTGGTTGCTTAACTAATCACCCACAGATACCACCTACAAAGAATCCTCTGCATTTGGAAAATCAATAATATCCAAACTAAAGGGAATAGATCACTCTTTTGTCATTGTTGTAAGAATCTATGGAAACATGGCAATATGAGTGCAACATCTGGGACTTGTGCTGGAAACTGAATTGCTTCAAGGCTTCATATCCCTCCCTTCATGGAAATCTTTAGAGTCAGCAATAAATTAGAGGTAATCTATAGCTATAGCTCAATTTCAAATATTTTTATCTTTTCGTTCTGTGTCGTAATGAATGAGATACATAAGATGCAAAGTAGTACCTTCATGAGTTTCTGATTTGGACTTTTGGATAAGATCCTCTATTTCATCCACAATTGCATCGTGACAAAAGAAGTATTGCTCCTGAGAATCATAACAGAAAGTATTCAGCAGTAGAAATAGCCCTTTTCATCTCTAATAAATTTAAATTTGTCAAAAAAAAATTAGATACTCAGTTTATTTCTATTTTATCTAAGAAACAAAAAATGTAAAAAGAAAATTTCCCAACCAAACACCTATGAAGCTAAAATTGGTAGGTTTTTTTTTAAAAAAAAAATTCCCCCACCAAAGGATATGTGTATCACATCCTCATGAACTCATATGCTACTTGGTAGAAAACATGATTGAGAATCTGAAATAAGATACCAATGTCTGGACCATCCCGATCCGTTGAGATCTGAACTCAGCAACAGTTTTCATGAGGTCTAAGGAAGACATATCACCAACGAGAACCCTTTGGATTGTGTTGTGTACGGCACAATATGTACCAGTTCTTCCAATACCTGCACTGAGTGATAGCAAGATTGTGTCAGACAGTGGAGCTATAGGAAGAAGTATATTGAGACAAAAGAGAGGATAGTTGAGATTTAAACCTGCAATGTACAACAATAGGGCCATCTTTGGGTGGGAGATGAAATGTCCTTTTTAAAATTTCTCGAACTGCTGAAGTATCACCAGGCACTCCGTGATCAGGCCATTCAGGATATTGGATATGGAGGACAGAAAGGGCTGGCTTCGCCAACTACCAAAAAACCACCAAATATAACATCACACCATCAAAGATTACGGATCAAGTTTAAAGTTCAATAATGAAAAGCTTCTATAAAAAGATAATAAAGACATAAAATTCAATTGAACAACAGAATAATTACTTGAAACTAAACTAAACTCAGAAAAGGTTATATAGCAATCCAATTTCAGCTGCTCAGTACAATAATTCAATCAGGACTAAACATTAGCCTCAAATACTGGTTAGAGAAGCCAATAAATCAATAAGGAGGAGCCAAACCACATATGGACCTTCTTTAGAGAAGCCAAAAACCATTCAAATAATGTTAAATAACCAAATAGTAGTTGATAATGAAAACATCAAGCGCAAAGGTAAGAAATTATTTAAAATAATTGCATTATAAAACTGAGCAGACTGCTCAAACTCCACATGCAAAAGGCTGAAAACATAGTTTATGCATGCTATTAATATAACATCAGGGTTTCAAAAGAAAAATTAGCATCTGTGTCACCTCTCTGTGTTTCACCTCCAAGCAGCGAATAACTAATGAAGAAACATAACTTGTATACTTGATCTCAACACTGATTCCTCCAAATTGTCCACACCCATTGTTTGCTGGAAGATAATCAGCACATTTTTTCATCATCTGCCATTTTTTCCAAGATAAAGATTATTGCTTAAGAAAACTGAACCTGATACAAACAATGAGAACCTCAAAATAAAGAAGAATATGAAAAGCATTCATGGACACGGTATGGTGCTGCATGTGTCAGAGGATAGAGATGGTTCTTAAGTTCGATTAACACTAACCTCTCTGAAATAGTTGGAGGGTTAAATTTCTTGTCTGACTCCATTTTTAAGAGTCAATGAAGTTAAACACTTGGTTCTAACATTTGTGGTTTTATCCAAACTGAAAAAAGTAGAACATGATATTCCTTTTACATCAAGGAAGTAGTTCCAACTTCAAGGACAAGTCAAGTTGGGAAGAGGACCTTTTGAGTTTTGACTGTTACTTGCATCCTATTTTTAGTGGATATCCGATAGGATCTTTTTTGGTGTATCAGTTGGAAGAAAAACACATTTAGTACATTAATTAAAATATTTCTTCATTCATAAATGATATAATTTATGAGCTTCCAATAAAATTGCTCTTTACAAATAAAAAGTCATTTAAAGCACAATTGCCACTAAGTACCACAATCAAAGTCTCAAGGTTCAAGTGGGTCTAAAATGCAGTTAGACAATTGAGCATCACGCCACCAGTTTTTATATAATTTTTATTTCAACTGAAGGGCATGTGATCCCACAAGACCACAAAGTCTCTAATAACTTCTTCAATCTATCCTTGTCAAGCTATGAGAGAACCTATTAAAAATTAAAATGCATAGATGGTAACTTTTTTAAAAGGCTGAGTTTTTAGGACAAGTGATCAATCGATCAGCTTTGAAATGATATTAAAGCAAAAGGTCTTGTGTTTGGATCATGTTTTTAAGGGGTTATTTTATATATTGAGAAGCTTAGGGACTCACGTCATGTGATAAGCATGCCACATTGTGCAGGTAGACTAGGGAAGGGGTTGAATTAATCTGATCCCAGTCCTACTATTCACTTGGTATTAGAGTCAAAGCTCAGGTTCAGCTCTGATTATTTCGACAGTGCTCCTGCCATGATCGATGATTTGATTGCTCATGTTCTTACATAGCATCAGACACTAATCCAGCCACTTCAGTGGAATATGGTACCAGCATTGTCAGCTTACTTGTCCTCAATATCTACATTAGCTTGTCAGCTTACTAATCCAATCCCTTTAGTTGTCCACCTCCGCTCCCTCCTCGTTGTAGAAGTTGTTGCAATATGCGTATTACCACCCTTCTAAAGCTACAATATAAGGAGAATCTTGGACTGTAGAGGAATGCACGATAGTCTCAACATTATCACCTTTTGAGTGTAAGGTTTCATCTTGCCCAGTGCAACGTGAATCTTAGACTAGCTTCCCTAAGTTTGTATTGTCTCTTCTTGTACTTCTCCTCCACTTGTTTCATGTATTTGCCTCTGAACTATCACCCTTCTCGACTAATCCCAATATAGTAACTATGAAGGATAGAAAATCACCTAGTGCAATTAAGTGAGCATTATGTTTATCATGTCTTGAAGTCAGAACAAGACTGTAATATGGTTCATTCTCCCTCTTTCTCCTTCAACTAATTTAGATATCCTCCCAATCGCTCATAGGAAAGATCCTCATCCCCTATATTTCTATCTCATTATAATTATGATATATCTCTATTTCAAATGATCTCTTCTCTCAGCATATAGAATTGTTGTTGCATCTTTATCTTCTCTTATTATTCCTAGGAATTGGAAGGAGACTATAGTTGATCCTAGATGGAAGGAAGCTATGTTTTGAAGAGATCAGTGCTTTGGGGGAAAAAAAACAAAGTTAGGAACTAGTGTCGTTACTAGAAGGAAAGTGACTTGTTAGATGTAAATGGGAGTACATAGTTAACAAAAACCAAAAGAAATACAGATCGACTTAAAGCTTGCTTGATTGCTAAAGGATACACCCAAATCTATGGTAGTTACTATGTTGAGACTTTTATGCCTATTGCTAAGTTAAATTAAATTCGTACTCAAATTTCATATGCAACAATACTAAATTGGAAACTACACCAGTTGAACGTAAAATTTGTTTACTTATAATGTGGATTTATAGGAATAAATATATATGCATAAAACTTCAATTTAATAATCAAGTTACAATGATAAGGTGAGTTTACTGAGACAATCTTTTTATGGATTAAAACTGTCACCTAAGGAATGGTTTGATATATTTAGTCGAGTGATAATTACAAACAAAGAAATTACTATCACGCTATGCTCTTCAGACATAATGAAAGGCGATAGGCTCTGCCTTCTTCTCTTAGTTTTTCTTCTTCATCCTTCAGCCCTTATCTAAATAATCTTATGATGAACATTAACTGTAGAGAACAGATAATCTTAGCCGGTAAGACCTGTGTAGGTTAAGGTAGTAGGCTAGAAGCCGTTGTCAGACCTTTAGAAAGTCAGGGTTCAATAGAAAGAATCTTGTTCTATACAGGTGAAGCTCACTAGGAGGAGAAGTTAACTCTTAGAAGAACACATCATAAACTCTTGGCATAGACATTTCATAACCCTAGATCAAAACCCCCAAAAATAAATAACCTTTCACAAAAAAAAAAATGGTATCAGAGCCTAAAGATCTAAGGACCTTACACAATGAATGACTTCTTCATCTAGCTCTTTACAATCTCAGAAATTAGAATATTTAGACTTAGCCCTTCAAGATCGAAGTAGAAACATAATCACTTTAGATCACAATAAGCATAGTTGTCATTTCAGAACAAAAACCTTTTCACAGTGTTTAGATTTTGAAGTCCGTCACTTAAATACTATTACAGATTTACTCATAAGTTTAGGAACTTCTCTGGAATCACACCAAGGAGATAGTTGTCATATTCTGGAACAACTAAATCAACACCTCATTCAACAAAACTAAATCCTGAGTGATCTTAGACGAAACTTGGACTACTTGAAAGAATCACAAGATTCTTTAAATAGAAGATTTAGTCAGCTCAACTTAGTAAGTATTCATAAGAAAAAGGATATACTCACTCTTTCGAAATTGCTTGAAGAAAACAAACCAAGAAATTTTGAACTCCAATAAAAAAAACTTATTAATCAACAACAATAAGACTCATATTGACGAAGAATTGAAAAATATTCATGTTATACTTGAAGACATCAAGTATAAATGAACAAATTACAATTTGAAAATACATACTACGAAGAAGCCCTGAACTATATACAACATTTCT
Source organism: Curcuma caesia (assembly GCA_037834155.1). Classification (NCBI taxonomy): domain Eukaryota; kingdom Viridiplantae; phylum Streptophyta; class Magnoliopsida; order Zingiberales; family Zingiberaceae; genus Curcuma; species Curcuma caesia. The sequence goes on from JBBMKF010000112.1 coordinate 2,189,595, forward strand.
CAAAAACTAAAGAAGACAGATATTACACTGTTAATCTACCTAGAAAAGTGACCAAATTCAAACTCAACAAAACAACATTATAATAGTTTTATTAACTTCCCTACATCATAGATTAACCCTACGTGAAAACAAGTTATTGTCCTAGAAACACAAATACAGAAAACAAGTCAAGCGACAGAGTGGAAAGAAAGTATAGAAAACTTAACTAAGGATTTCAAGAATTTATCTACAAGAAATATAATTCCTAGAAGACAACCCAAAGCTTACTCTTTTCTAACTTATACCCTTTAGAAGAAATGAGTCTTACAAGAACAGAACCCTTTACAGGCTCCTCTCAAACAGTGAGAGGAAGACAAAATGAAACAAATACTACTTCTTGGTTAGACGCATATATCCAGAAGAAATAGTACTTCTAATCATAGATTAGAAGAACTTATAGATAGATAGAGATCTTACGTTATTCTCAAATGAACAACTTAACACCCTTAATCCGAGAATACTATACAGTCAGAGATTCCTCTCTTTGCAACTTCTCGATTTAGACATCACAAAACAAAAGCCTTACACCTTCCTGATGGCAATGAGGAAAGGCTGAGCCTTATAACTGATGAGTCAGCAAGGGCACTATTAAATAGAAATCACAATTCTATCCATCTAAGATTAATTGCTTTTGGCCTTAGAGGTCTCACTCGAAAACGAGTAGGAGGCAAAGTGCTACTAGTCCTATATGACTCTAGAGTTTCTGATAAAGAAAAGACAGTCATAGGACTAATTGAAGTTGACATGAATAATAACTTAGGAATCACCCTAATTTTAATATGACAATTAGAGATTTTGTCAAATATATCAAAATCCTCATCCGAGCTAAAGGATATAGAGACTTTCAAAACAATAACATTCAATTAGACATTGTCTTCCTAAGCAAAACAATGAACTATATCAGTAATAAGTTTACGGTTGAAATTAAAGACATCATTGAAGCACTAACTTCAAAAGGAATTTATTTCTTAAAACTAAGAGACTTTAACTCTGAAACATTAGCTGGATTAGAATGGACTATTAACTTAGAAACCCTAGAACCAATACTTAAACCAATAGATTCCATAATTTATAAAGATACACATGGAAAACTTTCCATTAGATTTAGTGGATATCAGGCTTCTATTGTCGCTATAGGTGATGTAAATGAGATTAATTGGCTGAATAATTAGTTAGGCATTGTGTTTGATGTGAAGGGTTTAGGTTAATAAAGGAATTTCTTAGATATTGAACTGATTTGATAAACACATGTCAAATTCTTGTCATAGAGGAAATATGTTAGATGATTGACTGAATCTGGACTACTTGGTTACAAAACTGATACTAAATTTGGTTGGCAGATTAATTTATCTCTTATATACCAGACCTAGTAATACATATATTGCATAAAAAAAGTATGCATAATCCAATTGAGCATCGTATAGAGGTTGTATATCATATTTTAAAAAATCTTTAAAATTTCCCTAGTTGAGATTTGGTTCACTAGGCAATCAGGTGGATATGGATACTATGGTAGCAATCAACTCAAATACGATTCATCTAATAGATCATCTAATTATTCACCATCCTACACAATTGGAATTAGACATCATGAATTTGAGGGTTATTTTGATAATGCACAGAATGTAATTCCTGATTATTCGACATCTCTTGGGAGCAATATTAGCTATCATGGTCGTGATCGTGAATTGTCAAGTATTACTGGCAGTTCTATTGGGTATCAAGGTTTTGGATATTACAATCGTCGTGATGAAACATTATTACAAAGTCAATCATCTAATTCTGAACATCTTTCGTCAACTCAATCAAATGAATATCCATATGGACAATTTAATGCTAATGTATATCAACGCCCATATGTTGGAGATCAATTTAATCAGTATGATACTCAAGGAGAATATAATGAAGATTTGGTTCCTCCCCGTCACTCTTCGTGGTATTAATTCTGATAAGGTATAATTATCATTGTATTTTTCTCATTATGCTATATTATTGTATGATAATTATGTACCGATGTATTAATTTTGTATGACTTCATGTATTTTATTTTTTTATTACTAGTTCTCTATTTTTTTTATTTTTTATAAATATGTGCCACGATTGTTCCATGAAATGATATTGGAACTAGAACGGTAGTGTCCGCAACGGTCGCTGCAACCATTCCGACGAACCATGATAGCACTCACAATCCTTTTTATTTCTAAGTCACGGCTTTAGTAAGTTATAGCTTAACTTCACCATGGTTATAAATTGTGAAGAATGTGTAGTAGAACTAGATGGATGTCAACAAAAACCATGATTGCGAAGTAGATTGCAGTAAAGAAATACCTTGTGATTATCAGCAAGGGTTAGCATTACAATTACAGGACAATGATACTGAAATATCATTTCCCAGAAATCTTCAAATGTTTCAGGAAGTGGACCTTGCGTAGCAATAAACTGTGAAACATTTTCACCAGAAGCAACCTGCAAAATAGTTTTGACAATAGCAATTGTTCTCAGAGAGTTTCACTAATTGGTTCCGCAGGGCATACTCAACATGAGAAACCCAATAAAATTAAATGTCAGTGCTATGATTATACCCCAATAAAGCTTGCATTGATATAGCCATTCCCCTTCGAGCTGCTTTCCCTCGTAGAACCGAGAGTGATCAGGTTGCCATCGACTGAAAGAAATTGAACTCAATAAATCTTTTTCTCTTTCGAAGTTCCAAAAAAGGAAAAAAAACTCAAATTGATCATCTGAAAACAAAGATTAGTCAGTGTAATTACATGGTAAAACATCCGTGTAGCGGTTTTTCTGTATATTTACATATTGCAGAGCCACAGAACACTTTCTCATCATCTCATCCTTGGTAAACCTCAACTCCTGATGACAAACAAAAACCTTCCCGTATCTCAGATGTATAATCGAGATAATAAATATACTAACTGAATCAATACCCAAATCCAAAAAATGCAACGAAAAAGGAAAAAACACAAAATCCCAAAAAAAATGAGGAAAAAGCACTATGCTAGATTTAGATAGGAACAAAAGGCGTCAATCGAAAGAGAGTAAAGGAAGAAATCTACAGGAACCTGGAGGCGATCAAACTCTTGATGGATCTTGGCAGGGGTTCTGAGCTTCTTCTTGAAGAAAGCGAGGGCTTCAGAGCAGTGTTTCAGCTGCTCGCCAGAGAGCCGGAGCGGTGGCGGCGGATCACAGCAGGCGTCTGTTGGGCTGTATGCGGCAGAGGAAGCAGCGGCAGAGGAGACTGCGGCCATCGCCGGAGAGTGAGCCCTGCGGCGCAGGCCCGTGCAGTTCCCCGTCGCTTCGGTCCGATCTCCTTTCTCTCCCTTCTCAAGACACGAACACCTGTGATCGGAAAAGAGAGAAGAAAAAAAAAAGAAAGATAGAGGGTTTTTTACACATTACTCCCTGGATCATTAAAGGTTTAACTTTTTTTAAAATTACCCTTTAAGATTTTATTAATTGTAAAATGCTCACCTTTATTTCACTCTCAAAATATTTGATCTCTGTTTAATTGTTACATTAATAAAATTTTAAATTGGACCATAATGCAAAAAATAATGAATCTCAGTTAGCCCTATTGATTATCTCGGGAGTGATCGATCCGGCCTCACGGAAGTTTCTCTGGGATGATCAGTCCGGCCTCACGCAATAAATCAGTAAGTACACATAGTGACCAATCGGAGGAAAATTTCTATAAATATGTCATAACTGGAGATCGAATCGCAAATGCCTAGATGACAATTTGGATATCCTACCGCGGCATCATTGCCCAAGGGACATCTCAAAAATTATTCAAGGGCATGTGTCAATGTGTCATTGTGAGATCGACTTGATTTTTGATCCCTAAATTTTATTCATTTAAATGGAGTCAAAATCATACAAACCAAATTTTATTCATTTAAATGGAGTCAAATCATACAAAATAATAAAAGTAATCAATTCTTTATCTTACTAATAGAATTAGTTTTATAGATCTTTCTATCTAATAGATTTTATATTTTATCATAGTAGTTACTAATTAAATCTTTTTTAATTTTCTTTTTTCCATTATTAATATGTATATTTATCGTAATATCACATGGCTTAATTGAATACTAAAATATATATTTATATCATTTTAAACGTAACTCTCATCGTTTTTCCTTTAATAGATGTTTCTGTTTCTCTCTAATATTCTTAATTTTTATCTTATTTATTTGTGTACTTTTATCTCTATAATTTTTATTTTTTTACTAATGTACTCACTTTATAATATAACATTCAATTTCATATAATATAGTAGATCCAACTGTCATTCTGTAGAACTTTTTTTAATCTTCGGAGGTACCTTTCAACCACAATGAATAATGAGCACCCTAGAGGTGAGCAAAGGTTAGTTAAACTGAATTAACTGATCGAACCGATTGAAATTAAAAATTTTGTTAAGTTAATTCAGAAATTTAATTATTTTTTAAAATATCGATTATTTTGATTAATTAAATCGATTAAGTCTCAGTTTTAAAATTTTAAATTCGATTAAATCAAATTTAACTATACCGAAATCGGAATTAGGAGTTTAAATCCCTAATTCTATAATTCGTGTTCCCCTCCCCTCCCGAGTCACGATTTAATCGAAAGTTTAGTTATTTCAATTTTTGATTAATTTAATTGATATTTTATCAATTCAATTTGTTTAAATTTTATATTAAAATTTAATTGATTTAGTTAGATATAAAAAAATTAATATTGGAAATATGAATGAAAACAATGAAATGAAAGGATGGAGAAGACCCTCATATGGAGGACTTTAGTCCCACATTGATAATTGAAGGGCAATTTGATTGGTTTATATTGTATCACAAGTATTGATATTATATCACAAGCATTCTGCAACTCGGCTTGGCCATTTTGCAACTCCTGCCTGACAGTTCAGCAGCTCAGCCAATCAGTAGCTTGTCAACTCGGCTCAGCAACTATTGCTCACCCCTACTTCCAGCAACTATTGGAGCTATGCTTGATTGCTAAAAAGTAATATATTATTACAAAATTTGTATTCTATGAGTAAACATCTCTATACATTTTTTTTAATAATAAGATCCAATATCTCCAAAACCTTCAAATGTTTTTTTTTGGCACCAACTTAATTTTACCATGAAGAAATGCTAAAGTTATTATTAGATTATTGAGTAATCAATATATACATCAAACTGCAGAAGCCTAACCATTTTAGAAATACAAGTGGAAGAAAGTACATGGCTATTCTCAAATAGAAAATTAATTAACAATTATATATACAATTGTGGATAGAGATTTTGCGCCCCCGGGACATAGCTGAGTTGATTACGACGTAGCAGAGTTACAGAAGAGGACAAGGGTTCGAATCCTGATGAAGTCCGATAATACCCTCCTGCGTCGTGACCAACTGCAGTTTCTCAATTTACCTCCTCATAAATGGTCGTGAGACCGATCGTGTGGGACCGCTAAGGTGGCAGATTCCACTTTTTGCAGAAGAAGAGGATAGAGATTTTGCAATCTTTAGAGCATAGCTGAGTTAGTTACGAAAAAGCAGACTTGTAGAAGAGGGCAAGAGTTTAAACCTCGACGAAGCCGAGCAATACTCTCCTTCGTCGTGACCAATTATAATTTCTCGATTTACCTCCTCATAGATAGAGGTGCAAACGAATTGAGCCGGTTCACGAGTTTTTCGAGCCCGTTCGAATAATATTTGATTCGTATTCGAAATTATCGAATTCAAGCCGAACTCGAACATGTTCGATAATTTTTCGAGCCGAATTCGAATCTATAATATTATTCGCGAGCCGCTCGAATTAAGACATTTCAAACTAAAGT
>JBBMKF010000112.1:2199473-2212890 GCA_037834155.1 Curcuma caesia
CCTTTTGGGTAGAGCCCAAGAGCAAAACCATGAGGGCTTAGGCCCAAAGTGGACAATATCATGTCATTGTGGAGATGCAGACATCCTTGGGGACCCAACAAGATGCCCCTGATTTCCATTTTACCACTCTGTCATTTGCTGACTTTTCATTTTTCTTAACTCTCTTATTTGCATGCAGTATTTAATATTTTCTTTTTCCTCTCTCTTTTACATGCAAGTATGCAACATCATTCCTCTCTTCTCTTTGACCTCACGGGATGTTTAGTTGACTAGAGGATGACAGATTTGCTATAAGTCCCCTCTTCTTTTTTTTTTAAATTAAATTCGGTATAGATAATCCTCTAAATTTATTTACTTTTCATTTTTAAATTTAAAACTTTAATAAAAATTAAAAATGTATTTAAAATTTAATAAAATATTAAAGATATTTTTTTATTTTTAATATTTTCTATTTTTTAATGTCTAATTATAAAAGAATAAAACATAAAATTAACAAAGTTAATTTTATTAATAAAAATAATAAAAATGGAATAAAAATTATTTTGATGTTGGTCTTCAGGAAACAACATCATAACTTAAATACCAACATTGTTATGGTGTTGGTTTTTGAATATCAATACTATAATATTTTGAAAGTTTTAAATCATTTTGAGCACTATTAAAAGAGTCTTAAAACAGTAAATGAGAGTTTATTTGGACTCAGATTCATCTAATATAAGAGTTGAAATGAGTTCGATTGAAGTTCTCTAGGTCTATTAATGAATTTTGATAAAAAAAATCCATTGATGGACCTACAAGGCTCAAATATATGAAAACTTAGAATAAGTGGACGATATGAGTGTGTAGAAGGGGCATATGGTGATAAATCTTTGCCCTAAATCTCCTACATGAAGTTATAGGCCCGTGTCAATTGACATAAAGTCTGAAACTTTGTAAACTTGTTGAGCAATGTTAAGTATCCTTTACAATGATAACAGAGAGTATTCATGGAATCATGGTAGTGTAAAAACCTACAAGACTTATATTTTTGAAATTTTATAATGAAATGAAAGTGTGAAGTGTGTAGAAGGTAGATATGATGAGAAATCTTAGTTTTGAGTCTCCTATGCTAAGTTATAAGCTTGTGTCAATTTACACAAAATCTAAAACTTTCTAAACCTTTTGAGCAATATTGGGAATCATTTACGTTGATAACAGATGACACAGTTGGACTCTAGGGCACTACAAAAATCTACAGAAATTGGAATGAGCCGGATCAGAGCTCTCTAAGTCTATCAATATGTTTTGATCGAAACTCATTGATGGATTAAAAAACTTAGATTTCTGAAATTTTACAATGAGATGGAAAATGTGAGTATGTAGAAGGTATTTATGGTATCCAATTCTGGTTCTAATAAATGTAAGCAAAATTATAATCACATGTCAACTAGCACAGATTGTGGTACTGATTTTCAAAGACTAGTACTATAGTGTTGATTTTGATTACACACTGTTGTGCTGATTTCTGATGACTAACACCACTGTGGTGCTGGTCTTCAGAAACCAACATCATAGTATTTTGAAAGAGAGCTTATTTGGACTTATGTTCACCTAATAAATCCACATGAGTTAGAATAGATCTAATCGGAACTCTCTAGGTCCATTAATGAGTTTTGACCAAAATTTATTGATGAACTTAGATGACTTGGATTTTTGAAAAGTTGACGTGTAATGGAAGAGGGTAGTGCAGTAAAGTTATATATAGTGTCCTATTTTAGTTTTGACATCCCTACGATAAGTTATGCATATGTTTCAATTATATCTTAAAGTCTAACTATTGTTAATGATTTAAATTGATATTTTTGGACACATATAGATTTCAGGAAACTTCAGAAAATTGTAACATTTGGAATGAATCCGATCGAAGTTCTCTAGATCCATTAACAAAATCCACTGATGGACCTAGGTATTTTGGATTTCTAAAAATTTATCATGAAACAGAAGATGGTAGTATAGTGAATGTATTTATGGTGTTTATGACTAGTTCTGACATCCCTACGATAAATTATGAGTAAAAAATAATAAAAAAGATAAAATTTCTTTTGAACATCTGAAAAGACTTTAAATGAGATTTTTGGGGTTGAAACATGGCTTGTTATGGTTTCACTCATAAAAAATGTAGATCTCTAAACGAGCTTCGATTTGGCATGTAGAACGTCCCATTCTGATACCCGAATAAAAAATTATGGCCTTCGGAAGTAGGCATTTGGCATACACATAACTTATCGTAGGAATATCAGAAAAAGTATAGACATCATATATATCTTCTACATACTCACATCTTTCATCTTATAGTAAAATTTCTATAGTGCCCATTGATGGACTTAGAGAGCTCTGATCGGATCCATTCCCACTCCAATAGATTTCTGCAGTGCCCAGGAGTTCAATTGTGCCCTTTATTATCCTTGTAAAAGATTCCCAGCATTGCTCAAAAGGTTAGAAAGTTTCAGACTTCGTGTCAATTGACATGAGTTTTAATTTCGTGTAGGAGAGTCAGGATCAAAATTTCTTATTTTATCTACCTTTTATACACTTCACATTTCTATCTCATTACAAAATTTCAGAAATCTAAGTCGTCTAGGTCCATCAATGAGTTTTAACCAAAACTCATTGATAAACCCAGAGAGCTCTGATCAGATCGATTCCAATTCCTATGAGTTTATTAGGTGAATTTGAGTCCAAATAAATCACTTTTACTATTTCAAGGCTTTCTCAACAGTGTTCAAAATGATTTGAAACTTTCAGAATATTATAATGTTGATTTTTGAAGACCAGCACCACAGTGGTGTTGGTCTTCGAAAACTAACACCATAGTGTGTGATTAGAATCAATATTATGGTGTTAGTTTTTTAAGACCAACATCACTGTGGTACTGATCTTCGAAAATAACACCACAGTCTATGGTAGTTGTCGCACGATCATAACTTCATTTACATGTATTAAGATCAGTATGAGATATCATATATACCTTCTACACACTTACATCTTTCATCTCATTGTAAAATTTTAGAAATTCAAGTCATCTAGGTCCATCAATATGTTTTGATCAAAATTCATTGATGGATTTAGAGAGATCTGATTGAACTCATTCAACTCTTGTAGGTTTCTACAGTCCTCAGGGCCGTGGTGTCGCGGTAGGACATCTAGGTTATCACCCAGGCACCCGTGGTTCGATCCCCAGCTATGACGTATTTGCAGAAATTTTCCTCCAAATGGGGATCACAATCAAATGATGTTGGGCATCTGGATTGGCCACTGCGTGCGCTTCCCGATTTACCCTAGTGGCCGATGGGAAACTTCCGTGGGACCGGGTCGATCACCCCCAGGGATTGAGTCAATGCGACTAACAGGGATTATCATTGTTTTTACAGTGCCCTGTATTCCAATGTTGCAAATCGTTATCATCATAAAAGATTCCCTGTTATATTTGAGAGGTGTCATAAGATAATCGTCTTATGGTGGTACTATTTATTGGATAAATAGAAATTCACTATTTGGGTATATATTCTCTATGTGTTTGATTGGATATTAAACTCATTTATTGAATGCTCGCAATATGATTCATAACATGAGAGAATTTGTGATGAGATCACAATAAGTGACCATCTCTACATGTATAATTATGAATGTATTAAAATTATTATTATATAATTTTTTATTAAATCCTAAGTTAAGTTAAAAAAGAAAAGAAAAACCTTTGACTTTCGGCTTTCGATTTCAGGATCTATACGAATACTTCGGACGCAGAACGTGTAGAACTGTTAATCGGGCCAACCCATGGCGAGGCTGGCCAACCCGTCAGAAATTCATCATATGGCAGGGCGAGACAGGCCGATCCACCATCTTAGCGGGTTAGGAAATCCCCAATCCACGACGGATTACGGGTTAAGTGGGCCAACCAACCTTCGGGTCTGTCAAAAAATAAAAAAGTATAGAAAATATTATAAATTTTAAATTTGAATTGCAGTTTAGATGGTTCAAATTGACATTTTTAAGTTTGGATTACAGTTTAGATAGGTCAAGCTCATTAGTCAATTGAGTTTTCTACTTAAATTTTAAATTAAAAAAAATAAAATAAATGTCTCAACGCGCCAACCTGCGAGCAAACCCAAACTTGCTATGGGCTGACCCACTTGAACTCATTTTAAAATATGTTAATAAAATTTCAACTCAACTCGTCTAAATTATTTGATAGAGCGAATCAATCTGACGAACCTAACTCAAATTGATGGCTCTAAGGACATGTCATTGGACCTACTTCGGACGTGCCACCCTTCACCCAAGGCCCCTCCGGACGGGTTCGGAAGCTTCGCTCGAGCTTAGCGACGGGCCCAAAAGTTTCGCCCAAAATTGAAATGTCGAAGTAGGGATAGCCTAACGGTAAACCCGACCACGGTTCAGAATCGACGGTTCGACGGTTCATGGTAGGTCGACCGTTAACCTTAACCGCCCAAGATGGTTACGGTTCACGTTCGATTAACGATTCGCAACGGTTCAAGATTATTATATTAAAAATTTTAAAATTTATTTAAAAAAGGGTTTGCACTTATTAAGTTGTCTACGTATCCCTTTAGGGTATAGGAGAATCCAAGCTCACGTAGTTCTTTTACATTTTCACCCTTTTACATCACTCACTTCCATTTTCTCCCGTTGTATTCGTTCCTTCAGTATCAAATTCTTCAGCTTCGTCTTCTGAAAATTGCATTCCTTGGATTCTTTTCTCGACTCTGGTCCAATCGTTGACTAATGCTTGGGCTTCCAATGAGTCGTGAGACATAGTTGATCGCCGTTCATCTAATATGTTACCGTCGGCACTGAATGTCTGCTCCACAGCAACAGTTGCCACTAGACATGCTAAAATTTCTTTGGCAATTACGGAGAGAACGGGAAAGCTTTGAACCGGCAGTTCAGAGCCGTTGGAACTGGCAGGCCGCCGGTTTCACACGCTCTTGAATCGGAACCAGCCCGGCATCTTGCCGGGCCGGTTCTGATTCGGCCCGACTAACCAGGTCAACGAGCCACCCCGGCCCGTGGTCGGGTTTAGCCTAACCTAACAACTTGCATATATAAAAAACTAACCTAAAGTCGGCAACAGTGATGGTGGCGGGTGATAGCAACTACGGTAGTTGAGGCAGAAGGCAAGGCGAGTTGTTTGAAATCATCTAACGCATTAGCTTTTTTAACCTAAGTTTTGACTATTGTGTATAAACACCGCTTTCCATAAAAGCGAGGTGGTTCATGTTCGCCTTTCTCCTAGATGATGACTATGTGGTTGCCTCCTATACCATTTAGAATATTGGTATTTAAGTTGTGATGTTGATTTTTGAACATTAGTATTAATTTTTTATTATATTATATTATTATTTTTATTAATAAAATCAGTTTTATTAGTTTTATTATTTATAATATTAAAAAACAGAAGATATAAAAAAATAGAAAACATATTTTTAATATTTTATTACCTTTCTTATATATATATTTAAAAATTTTTATTAAAATTTTAGAATTAAAATTAAAATTAAAATTAAATAAATTTAGAGAATTATCTAGATCGATTAAAGTTTTAATTTAGGAGAAAAGAAAAAAAAAAGAATTATAGTAAAAGATAATTACACAAATGTCCTTCACAATTCGTTCTTAGATTATGTAAAAGAAGGTAAATCATTATAGTAATTTACAGTCAAAAAGTAGCTAGGAGGTGAGGTGAGAGGATTTTTTTTGCGAGAGAGAGCATGCATCCGTGAGAACCATTGTAGTAAAAAGAGAAGAAAGAAATAATATTGCAGGTAAAGAGAAAGAGATGATATTAAATATTATAAATAAATGAGAGAGAAAAAAAAAAGGAATAAAAAGTTGGCAAGTGTTAGAGGGGGTAAAATAAAAATTAAATGTGCCTTTTGAAAAATAAAATAAAATAAAATTTTGATGCACCATTTAAATATTCTCAAACTTAAAGGGCGTCTTTGCGAATGTGCTGTTTTTCTTTTCCCTTTCCCTCTTTCTCCTTTTACCAAGAGGGCCAAATTGGGCCGTCCTTCAATTTTGGAGTCGCGTCTACGAAGTTGAGAGTTCTGGAAGCCATCAACACTGCGACGTCCGCCACATCTCTCGCCTCCGATCTCCAATTCGCTCCGGCCGTCGAATCCGCTTCATCCATCTCTCCTTCACTCGCACCGCGCTTACCTTCACTAAATAGGCTTATTCAGCGCGTGATGGCGGAGCTGGGGTTTTCTGGAAGCTCCCAGTTCCATTTTTTCACCTTTTGAGTTCTTACATCCTGTTCTTCTTGTCCGTGGTGATAGTGATTGGGTTCAGAAAACCACAGATGAATAGGCTAAGACTGCTGGGTTCACCTAAAAACTCGATCCCTTTCCTCTCTAGAAAGGTTTGGTTCAATAAATTGCTCATATTCTGGATCAACGGGTTCCTTTCTTTTTCGAAATGGTTATTTTCTTTTCATTTTTGTAGGCTTCTGGTCACTCTTGGACTTCTCCGGCAGTAGGCTCGCAGTTTGATATTGTCAGAGGAAAGGAAGCTATCTCGCCATTTGTTAGAGCAATCTCTCATCTCTCAACGCGTAATCATTTCACTAAACCTGTTTCTTGATCATTTTGTTAAATTCAGTGCAGTTTTGACTTTGTTTAGCTCTTGGGTGCGCTATGAAAGCATGAACTCGTACGAATGAATTGCTAAACTGAGCAAATAAAATAATTAGTATAACATGGAATGTAGTTTTGTAATATGGGTGTATAAATATAGATTGTTGCGAAAATTACTACCAAAAAACTATTTCCTGATTCCTGATTCTTGATTCTTCTGTGAGAAAGAGAACTTATCTATGCCCAATCAAATGATCCAAAGTCTGAAATATGTGCGGGTAAGTGCAAATTTGTGTGAGTTTCTTATATAAAACTGCATAGTGATATGCAAATACTACTAAGGTGAGTTTGCCTCTAGATGAAATCAATAGACCATTAGCTATTATGATATAAATATAGGTAAACAAGTTCCTATGATAAAGGTTTTTATTTGAAGGGCCTTAATTTATTATGAGCACCTATAGCAAGATTTGGTGGATTTTTTTTTTTTTATCAGCAGAGTGATGTAATCTATATTATCAGTGTTGATTATGTTTCTTTGATGGTTCTTCTTCTGGCATTTATATTGGTTGCCATTATCTTCATTTGTCCTCTCACCTTGTGATACCATGATAAATTTCATTGATTGATATCACGTGGATGAAACAAAATTTTTCGAACTGTTTTGCCCTTTGACATGACGTGGCAAATCTTGGTACCATTGTAATTTCACAATATATGCATGTTCAATTCATAGTTGTGCCTTGGGGATTAGACAATCCTCCTTATGTCAATACCAATTCAGTTGTTATCACTTGGCCCATTAACCTATGCCACAACTGTTGACTGTGTCAAAGAGTGGTTCAGTTACGGCTATGGTATCTGTTCCTTCGTAAAATAACTTCTATTATCCATATAGTAGTTCTAATAATGATTGTCAGTTTGACCCTGAAATTTTCCTAAGTTCATCTTCTTTTGGACTATATGAAGTTATATAATTTTTAGGTTGTGTTTGAAATGGATTAATTTAATATTTATGTATGTATCTACAATTCCTTTTTTTAGGTTATGAAGCTAATCTTGGCATTGCTAGAAGAACTCATGACTTATTGAGATTGAAGAGAGTATTGTTAAGCCAGTCATTTCATGCAACAGGTGATTGATTATTAAAAAAAAAGGTTTTCTATCATAATATGATTTGGTAGTCATTGATGAAATTTTCTTGTGAATCTTTATTTTGTAAGGACCTTGTCATGCCATTGAGAAGGACTACTATGAAATTCTTGGTGTCCCCAAAAATGCTTCATTAGATGACATCAAGAAGGCTTTTCATGCGGTTGGTATCTTATCATCAGTCTGTCTAGACCAACTGTTAATTACTTGTTTTCACTTGATTCTACTAAAAATTATGTTGAAAAAATATTAACTGTCAGAATTTTGCTCATTTTTTTCGTGCTGCAACTGATGTTTGGTGATCAATGAAATTTTGAGAGGAAATTAGTTTGAACTATGGGAACTGGCATTGCAATCTGTTGGTGGTGCATGAATAGCATGTACCTTGTTTGCTTACAATGTAAGCATTTGTGTTGCTCATCGATGAATAAACAGAAATCAATATCAGAAAATTCATGGTTACCTGAGAAAAAGCTTCTTTTCTTAGACCTTATAGGAGAGAATTGTAATGCTTTGGCATCTCATTGTGAAAGAGATGAATTCATGGCTAATGAAAATGATTAGAATAATTTTGTTGTGAATAAATTCATCCAAATGAAGGGGAGCCTTGACGCAATGGTAAAGTTGTTGCCGTGTGACATGGAGGTCACGAGTTTGAGTTTCAGAAATAGTCTCTTGCAAAGCAAGGTAATGCTGCGTACCATCGACCCTTCCCCGGGACCTCACACATTGTCATGAGCTTTGTGCGCCGGGTTACCTTTTAATACATTCATCCAAATGCTGATTGACCTCACTTTCTTGGTTGACTTCACTTTCTTGGTTGGAAGAAGCATAATTAGTTTAGTAATGCTTCCATGGTGATTTAGTCCTTATTGGATTTTAGCTCCATCTATAACTTGAATTGCCTTTCTTGTTCTATTGCTAAGGATCCTTTTTTTTTGCCCTTTTTCTCTTCTTGTCCAATTTTTAAGCTTGCTAAGAAGTACCATCCAGATGCAAACAAGAACAATCCTGCATCAAAGAGAAAGTTTCAAGAGATAAGAGATGCATATGAGGTCAAGTTTTCAAAACCTGTTATGGACTCTGATTTTATTCTAACAGAACACTCAGTTTGTTTACTTGGACTCCTTACCACAGACATTGCGGGATCCCGAGAAGAGAGCACATTATGACAAGGTAACTGTTATTGTTTGACTTTTTTGTTGTTCCTTAATGTTCTTGAGTATATTGTTTGACAAGCAAGGATAGCCATTCTACCTATCTTAGTCCATATGGCCTACAATGCCTCATACTGAATGCGACTGGACAAAAAAATCATATTGCCATGTGTGTGTGTGTGTGCGCGCGCTCACACTCCTGAGGTAGTACAACATCCATTAACAGTGCTCAGATGAGCACAAATTGTATCTTGGTATGTCTCAACATGATTGGAAGGTCAATCCTTGATCGGCAATACTTGTTTGAATTTTTTATTATTATCTTTTTGCACATTTTATATACTAGAGGGCATTGTTTAGATTATATTCCTGCCTTTTGCTACACATATTGTCCCTAATTCATCATACAAAAACTTCAAACATTTGTGCCTTGCATTTCCTTCGCAATATCGTGCTGAACCTATTTTGCCTCTCTCCATGCTGAGGTTATTCTGTATGCACATGCTTGATCATGCTAACTTTCCATATGGTGGATTAACAGGCCTTAATATGACTTGTAAAGAATCTCAAACTGTTTACATGAATCCTATGATTAAGTTGTGAACCCATCTTAGCCTGATTATGCTCAGGTAGCAGAGCAAAGGGTGCTTTTATTTACCAAGATAGATTGTGTGCTCTCACTGGTTTGCATGTTTCAGTAACTGGAGTGAGAGGAAAGTGGATCTCCATTTTTTTTTTGTATTATGTCACAAATTAGGCTAGGTTTTCTGGAAGTAAGAAATTAAATATTAAATTGTACATTAAAACCAAAATAGTATAGAACAAAATTAAAGTTTAACAATTTTTAGACAAAATATTAAATTGCCTTTTAGTTATGGCAATGGACATTGCCAGAAGCAGATTAGTCCACTGCAGGGGGATATTGTTATGCTTCCGAGCCTTCTAGGTAGCTTTCCAGATCTCTTATATGAGTTGAATGGGCATGATGAAGAAACAAATGATCCACTGTATTCAAGCCCATTTGGGAGCATGCCTGGTTAGCAGGCTTGGAACCCTGAACTGAGTGTTACACTTGAGTTTGATACACTTTAGTGCCTTGTTAAGAGCTACTTCAACAATGCATACAATTTTTGCATATGCTTTTAATGGTATGATGTTATCAAGATCTGATATTCTTTAGCTGTCATGCTTACACAATCTGAAGCTGCATAATGCTTGTGATGTCTTACCCTAGTTTTTTTTGGTGTTGCTTTTATTGTTGGACTAATTTTATAAGTTATGTACTTAATTATTCTCATGATGGTGATTGAAGAATTTCTCCAGAGGACCAGAGAGGGAAAGGTACTCTGCAGATAATACAGAGGAGTTCCGTGAAGCTTATCGTGATCCTTTCTCAGAATTCCACCAATCCAACCGTGGTCCTTTCTCAAGTTCATTCTATAGAATATTCTCGGAGGTAATTTTGTTCTCAGTAGTTTATATATAATAATAATAATAATAATAATAATAATATAGCAAGAGTTTACAGGCAAATTCTATGATTATTGTTCTTGATTCAGGTCTTTGAAAATGAGAGAGAAACATATGCAGCTGATGTAGAGGTTACTTTTCTTGGACTGAGATTTTTTTCGGCGATCATGTTTGTCTCTATGAATTTAAACCTTGTGGTGCATAGGTGGAGCTAAATCTTTCATTTGCTGAAGCTGCTAAAGGTTGTATTAAGAAGGTGTCTTTTGGTGCACAAGTTCTCTGTAACTCATGCTGTAAGTAGAAACACTCTTTGTATGGACTTCTAGTTGGAAGTCACTCCTATACTTTTAACTGAGAATAGGTGTTTCAAATACATTGATGCATCTGTTCACTTTCTAGCCAGAGAACTCATTGTCTGATTTTGCATGCATTGCCTAGCTTCTTATCTGGAATTTTCCATTATAGTTCTTATAGCTTCTTTTGTAAATTGTTGTGAAGCATATTAAATGGTGATGGTTCTATTTATCCTTGTTTTTGTTAATTCATGGTTAGATTTTTGCATTTGAATCCTGGAGTTCTGGAGTAGATTTCCAAGTTGAACTAAGAATGCTGAAAGGAATTTCATAGAAAATAATGAACCAAATGCTTGCTGTGTGATGAACTAGGAAGCCATGAATACTCTCCCTCTCTTTGGTAAATTTTTTATTCTTATTTTTTGGGTGTGGTTTGACATTTTCGTGGCTTGCAATGAGATGCAGATGGAAGAGGCCATCCAGTTAATACGAAGCCAGTGAGATGCACTACCTGTGACGGCGTTGGACGGGTGAGTAGTTCATGGTTATATGTACTGGAGTGATCTTCCATATCTTCAATTGCGGATAGAAAATAAATGCAACTCATTTTGTTCTTTTGCAATTGTCATATCTTAATGTAGGTCTCAGTGTTTCCTTTTACATCCACATGCCGATCATGCAAAGGGTCAGGGAAGATAATCAAGGTGGGTTGTTATTTTAAAAGAATGGTTCAGAATATTATGTTCTAGTTAGGTTAAAGGCCAAGCATATCCCTGCAGGATTATTGCACAACCTGTAGGGGGTCAGGGTTCGTTGATGGTGTGAAGAATGTCGATGTAACTATTCCAGCAGGTTATCTATTTTTTCTTTCTAAAGTTGCACCAAAAATATATCTCTTTAAATTCTGGCACAAGAGTTTTTTGTTTCTGCTTTCTGGTTATAGAAGATCTAATGTAGCTCTTAAAATGTTTATTCCACCCACGGGTGTATGTGAATTATTAATTTAATCCTTTGGCATGATAATTTTATACAACTACTCCAAGATCCCAATGCATGTATGGATTGTTTAATTGTTCATAGTATATAAACAACTTTTTGAAAAAATTATTGGAATAATTGTGTCAGACTGCTGAGAATGTCAGAAATACTAATTGTGCAAGAGGGTGCATCCTCATACAAAGTTTATCATAATGAGTGAACTTGATTCTCCTTATTTGTATTAACACTCATTCATTCATCTGAATATGTGGTGGATTTTGCAAACCATTGGTAGATTTGGGTGAGAGAAATGAAAGTTTTTCTTATAAACATGTGCTAAGCCTATCCATGGCTGCAACAATGTTTCAAATTTTGAGCCGTGCCAGCCAATCTGTGCGAAAATTTTCATTCCTCTAGTTGATCAACTCGTGAAAAGCTTCCGATACCTTCATACACTCGAGATGAGTTCTTCCAAACCTTCTGTCTTTGTTGTGATCCTTCCGCCTTCATCCTGAGCTTTGACTGAGCCTTCTTTGTCATGAGCCTTTTGCTTGCTTCATGAGGTCAACCGAGCTTCCACGTTTATCATGACCTTCACTTGAGCTTCCTCTTTCATTGCAAACTATGCTGAGCCTTCATCGTGAGTCTTTTGCAAAAATGAAACCTGCGATCTTTGTCCAAGCCTTCGTTATGAGTTCCAATTGCATAAGCATCTTCTTTCGTCATGAGTTCCAATGAGTTTGGAGCTCCTTCCATGATTGTCCTCCTAAGCCCCAAATTCTCAAGTAAGCTTCTCCTTCCTCCACCTCCTCCTCTCTTCTTTTTCTTTTCCTTCCTCCTCTTTGGAGCAATTGACACTAGGCCAAAATTGAATGGTACAGTCTGAAACTGTATCATTTCAGTCTATGACTGAAACTTCAGAATGAGTTAACCATAGGCTGTAGTATTTGCTACTTATCACCCTTCATTAGTGGATCATTTTGGTGAATAAAAAAATAAAGCTGAATTATGATAATCTTTATAATTAAAATACTTGGTTCCACTTAATACAATTACTAACAGGTCACTGTTGTCATCATTAACCATGTTTGTCCCAACTATTTGAGGGCAGCTATGTAATCCTATCCCTTCAATTAGCTCTCTACAACAAATAGGCTTCATGTTCATGGGTTTAGACAATTTTAACAATTATCATCTATGCCTGAAGAAACCTCACCCTTTCTATTCAGGTGTGGGAATAAATAGTGTTTTGCAACTACTCATAGCTGAATGTCTCTTGATCTACTAACCTACTTCTAACTTAACTTACTGTTTATATCTTATAGAAAGGGACCAAGAGTTGCACTATTATCTTTTATCATGAGTCATGAGCGAATGAATTAGTTAGTTGGCCTATGATTGATTGGCAGTGTTCCTGTTGTAATACTCTGCTACTGACATTATATTTTCATCTAATTTGCTGTCTCCTATGTAAGCAAAACTTCCTGAGCAGCTTCTAAGGTTGCTGATAAAATAAGCTATTCAATTACCAATTACCTGGATCAATCAATGAACGTATCTTACTAAAAGAGAGATTACCATGCTCGATTGTTTATCTTTTTTTTTCAGTCCATATCTCGTATGAGCTCTTCACTGAATATATATATATATATATGAAGGGGAGCCTTGGCGCAACGGTAAGGTTGCTGCCATGTGACCTAGAGGTCACGGGTTCAAATCCTGGAAACAG
>JBBMKF010000112.1:2282688-2296518 GCA_037834155.1 Curcuma caesia
AGGCGACGACAGGGAGGAGGACGTTAGGCGAGGATTTCTTAGCCATTTGGGAGAAGCACCGCCATTGCCACGGCGGACCGACCTATGAAAAAAGTAATGGAATAATTTCATTACGGTCCTAGTAATTTTAGTTTTTTTTTTTTTTGGTTTTGTACTTTTCTTTCTAATGTAATCACTAAAGCTCATTTAATCAGAGGCGACATTTTTTTTAATAATTTAAATATTTAATTTTTCAAATTGATTAATTTCAAAAATTATCCGCCCGACTTCGTCGAAAAAATATGAACGTATGTTACTCATAATTAATATTTTAAAATTATTTTCCATCAAAAAAAATTAATGTATAATGTATTATAAATTTCACTTCTAAAAAAATGAAATCCATTAGTGGCCTTACATGGTGTGGGATGGCTTACACGGAGAAAGGTATTATCTCAACAAAGGTAAATTTTTGACTACGACAGAGAAAGTCAGAAAGATATTGGAGGGATTTATTTATTACTAAAGGAACTTGAATCTGGAACTTCAAAAAACACATGTCTTCATGCTTACCACTTAAGATAAGTCACTTCAACTTATTATAAAATTTACAATCATCTATAAAGAGGTAATTCAAGAAGATATTATTTTAACTTCATCAAAATTCGATTCTTATATACTTCAATAAATTTGTTCTTTAATAATCAACTCAATCATAACTATGATAGTGACTATTGCACAATAACTTCAAGGGCAATTACGAGCAACATTGAAATACCAGATAAAATTTTGTTTCAATTTAATCACTAAAATTAAGATTACTATTTTGAATTAAATTATAAGTAGAATATCATTTTGATAATTTTTTAATAATATAAATGATTAAGGTATTTTTTTTTAATTTTCTAATTAAATTATCCTTTTTCATATATCATTTTAAAACATCTTATTTTCTATCTATTTAAGGAACATATATAAATAAATTTATTTAATGAATTTAACCAAAAACTGCTAAATTATTATATTTTTTATATTTAATTCATTTTTAAAATATGATTTTCTTTGAAATTTATAAATTTTATATCATTTTCATAGGTAAAGAAGGCATCTATTGCAAGGTATCACGTCCCCATAGGTAAAGAAAGCATCTATTGTAAGATATTTTCAATTATTTTCGAATAAGATACGATCTTCCATCATAAAAAAGTTTCAAAAAACAAATATTGTAACTGCTAAAGAATTGAACAAAGCAAATATTGCACCTGCATAAACCCCTTTGTCGACAAGAGTGTTTCGTGCATTTGCTTACAAGAACAACTAAGAAATATAAATGATAACTGCAATCTTTTGTTGGGGGAAAAAAAACAAATTCTGAGCTATCTTATCAGAAGAATGAGCAACATAACTGCATATCGAAAAATGAGGAACACAATTGAACACCAAGCATTTCATAGCAAAATGTGAGAAGACAAGAACTGCACGCATTGCTCAAACCCTAAATAAATGAGACTCTGCACGACTTTATTATTGATGTGACGGATTCTAATTAGCCTTACTTGATAGAGGTGGTCAAGGGGTGAACTAATGTATC
Organism: Curcuma caesia; assembly: GCA_037834155.1. Taxonomy (NCBI): domain Eukaryota; kingdom Viridiplantae; phylum Streptophyta; class Magnoliopsida; order Zingiberales; family Zingiberaceae; genus Curcuma; species Curcuma caesia. The sequence continues at coordinate 2,284,259 of JBBMKF010000112.1, forward strand.
AAGTTAGAAAGTCAATAATCAACCTCGAGTAGACCAACGCCTCTATCTTGACCTCGACCGTCTCGTCCACTTAGCCTCTCGGTCATACGGCCACTCGATCACTCAGCTACTAGGTCTCTTGATCACTCCGTCATCCTGACCTGAGCCGTCTCAGCTACTTGATTTCTCAACTGTTTCGACCATTCAGCCTCTCGACCATACGACCACTCGGCTACTAGGTCTCTCGACCATCTCGACTTAAACCGTCTCGGTTACTCAGTCTCTCGGCCGTTTCGACAACTCAGCCTCTCATTCATACGGTCACTCGGCCACTCCATCTCACTCGGTCTCGATCGTCTTGACCACTAGATCTCTTGGTCGTTTCAGCTACTCAGTCTCTCAGCCACTCGACCACCGCCCCCACCTCACACAAAAATTGTCAAAATCTCTCAAACGTGTGATATCTACCAAAATCTTTCAAGCATGCAATGTCTACCAAGGGATCAGGGCTGTTACGAAGTTGTTAGGTCTGGTTCCCTGGATCCCCTTGTGTCTACGCATACAGCTAAAAGGTAAGAATAATCAACAATGTCAAGACACAGGATGGTTATGAGATTGGCAGACTTGGTCCCCTAAACACCTCATGTGGAGAACCATGTCAATAGACTTGGTCTACTCGCCCCCGGCAGAGGTCTTCTCTCAGGTCAATGTGAAGATTTCTTTATTGTAAATATATAAGCCCTCCCACATGTATGAAAAACTCTCTCTCGGCAACTTCGACAGCTTCGTATACTTTTTCTTTTGCATCTTCTTCCACCAATACTAACTTAAACATCAGAGTGACCTACAGGAATCCTCAACACCCATCTAACTCCCCTGTTCAGTCTCTCTTCAAGTTTCTTCACCGACGAAAGCAAAACTGTTCGTAAGTCAAATTCTTATTGACTGATGATTTGACTGTCCACGACATCCAGCAGAAACAATTTTGATGGCAAAAAATGAGCTAACAAATAGCTCACTGGCAAACCACAATATCGAGTAATATGTAGTTCATTGTCTCTACACAGGAAAAAGTAAAACGTATGGGTCCTTACACTTGATGGCTGATCCAAAGAGAAAAGCAGTGAATTCGATTTAGCTTTCATGAGGAAAATCCATACTTGCTCCATAAATTTGCACAAGAAAGTTTTAAATTATTGCGTTCAATACCTGTTCCTTCCTGAATATCTTCTCTATTTGCTAAGAAATCATATGATAACAATGCTGAGAAATTAATTCTGGTTAAACATCCACTCTTATATTACCGACATAAAAAAGCTTTAAGGAACATCATTCAAGGATTTTCCGCATTGTTCCATCCTACAAGATCAAGAAAAAGGTTGCAAATAAATTTTAGGCATATATTTTGCATAAGCACTGAAGGTACCTGTACAATCTAGTTTTGACTGGAGATATCAGAGGAGCACTAAAGCTCTTGAGGAAATGCTACAAATCGCAGACAAATCGAGATTGATATCATACAATTTGCGATCGTCCCAAATTCTCGACCCAAAAGCAGTTGAAGTGGACAAAGAGAAACCTGTGTTAAATGTTCGAGATAACAATTGAAATTCAAGCATATGAATCAAATGCTGCCATGCCACAGAAATCTGGGGCAGGTTAAACTCTGCACAAGAATCAGAATCAGGCAATATTTATAAACAACAGAAAAACAAGAAAAATTATGTGATTATACCTTGAGGTTCATCTAAATGTTGCTTCTGATCTAACAGCATCAAGAACCAGCCTGAATCTTTCAAATGTGATGAGATCAGATTTTTGTTTCGGATTTCAGCAAGATGAAATACTAATTTTAACATTGAGCTATATTGATACATCTAAGCATCGAACTACAATGCATGTCATGCAAGCAATATGCCTGATCCTAAGTTCAGCTGCCAAAGTAAATACTTGAGCTATTGAGCCTACTAAACCAGAAAAGAAGAAGCTCCATTCCTAAACTATACTCAGAACTCAGGCTTCAATGCTTGAAGGACATATTCCCTTGACACTGGTGAGCAAAGCAACGCTACCACAGACGCATAGAAACTAGCTACAGCACTGATCCAGAATGCCCCCACTGATATCCAACTCTCCTCCCCACCCCTGCTTACGCTTATCGGCTCCCCATCAGCTAACTGTGCCTCAGCACAACCATTCCCTGAGAACTCCATGCACAGCGCAGGGTTCCCCGCAAATGCCCCTGGAAACTTCTGTAGCCCATCCTTCGTTGGCACGGGCCCTGAAAGGCAGTTGTAGGAGAGGTTTAGTGTCTCCAGCTCCCTGAGCCCAGAGATGCTGGCAGGAACCTCTCCAGAGAGGGAGTTGTGTGAAAGATCCAATCTTTTCAACTTCCCCATCTTCTCAAGATTTCCGGGAATGTGGCCAAATAGATAGTTGTATGAAAGATTTAAGTATTCTATTCCCTTTAATCCAATCAACCCCTCTGGTATCTCTCCGCGAAGAGCATTGCTGGACAAATCAATTCCCACAGGTGATTGTAGCTTGTAATTGAACTCCATTTGCCAGCTACCAGCGAAGTCCACTGAGACTGAAACCAAGCCCTCGCCGAATCCTTCATTCAACTCACTAGAATTGCCATTGAACTCTGAGCTAACGTTGAAGTCTCCATCAGGAATAAAACCTAAGAAGTGATTGCCGGAAAGATCAAGCGACTGTAGGGACTGGAATGAGAAAATCCAGCTTGGTAGATCGCCTGATAATTGGTTGCTAGCAACTGAGAGCAACCGGAGGTTCTGCCACTTAAGAATGGCTCCATTAAGCATGCCTGTGAGCTTATTTGAACTGAAGTCGACGACCTCAAGTGACTTGCAACCGGCCAGGGGAAGAGGAATCTCACCAGAAATCTGGTTCCCAGATATGTCTAGGATGCGTAGGCTATCAAGGGCGTCAAGCTCCGGGTGGAGGGCACCAGAGAGGTTGTTGTGGTCTAGCTTCAGTTGCCAAAGCTGGAAGCAACCAGCGAGGCTGACAGGAATTGGACCAGAGAGAAAATTGTAAGAAAGATCAAGGGCCTGGAGGTAGGTCAAATTCCCAATAGCCACTGGGATCTCTCCGGTAAGCTGGTTCTGCGACAAGAAAAGGCCTTGCAGACTCCTCAACTCCGCTAGCTCCGTTGGAATCTCCCCAACGAGCTTGTTGCACGATAAATTTAGAAGTAGCAACGAAGATCTCTCTGATTCCTCCACTAGACTGCCTGGAATCCGACCAGAGAGCGCGTTTGAGCTCAAATCAAGAACCAGGAGCTTGTCGGAGAAGATGAGTCTCGGCGACATCCTATATTGAAGGCCATTTGACGAGAGATTCAGCACTGTCAACTCCCTCAGCGACGAGATGCACGTAGGGATTCCGCCAACGATGGCGTTGCTTGCTAAGTTGAGTACCGAAAGAGAAAAGACAGACGCCGAGAAGCAGGGGAGGGTTCCTGAAAGCTGATTGCGGGCGAGGTTGAGATAAACTAACGGCTGCCGGAAATCTCCCAACGCGCCCGCCAGGCGATTTCCGGAGAGATCGAGAAATTCCAGCGATCGGAGATGGAACAGCCCCTCTGGAATCTCTCCCTCGAACGAACACCATCCGAGATCGAGTTTTTTCAGCCTGGCAGAGAAATTACCGACCCATTCCGGCACCGGACCGCCGACGCTGGGGTTTCCTGCCAACACCAGCGTCTCGAGACGCCATAGCATAGCAATCTGCGGCGGCATAGGCCCTTGAAGCTTGTTCTGCCCAAGATCGAGGGTTCCGAGGCCTCGAAGCCGGCCAAGACAGGGCGGAACAGGGCCGGAAAAGGCGTTGCCGTGAAGGACTAGGGTTTCAAGGAGGGAGAGCCGGCAGAGGAAGGGGAGGGCGGCGCCGGCGAGGCCCAACCCGCCGAGGTCGACCCGGACGACCCGTCCGGTCCGGTTCTGGCAGGTCACACCGGCCCAGGCGGAGCAATTGGATCCCTTCCAGCTCGCCAGGCCCAAGCGCGGGTCGATGAGCTCGGATCTGAAGCGGAGGAGCGCGTCGCGGTCGCCGGCGTGGAAATCCAGCTCCATTGCCTCGGCGGCGGAGAGCGAACACGAGAGGAGGAGGAACGCGAGGAAGAAGGGGGAGAGGGGTTTAGGGTTGACAGGTTTCGGGGCTCCCGACGCCATGGGAAGGGAAGGGAGCAGGAACGCAGGCAACGAGCAGCGCGGAGAAGAAGACGCGGTGACTACGAGAGACTGAGATCGATGCGGTCTTTCGGAGCCGACATTCTGCAAAGATGATTCGCCATTAGAGCCGAGGCGGGCGTTAGCAGCTTGCTTTTGTGAAGCATCAGAATAATTATTTTGAAATGAAATGAAACGAAATGAAATGATAAAGAGCAAGATGATCTTGAAAGTTGAAACAGTTAGGATGTCGTTTGGTTCCTGTAATTATGGTTCTTTGGTAATCACATAATTAATATTCAATCTAAATAAGATTATAATCTAATTTAATATTTATGATATTACTTTGATTTAATGTTTTTATAACTAAATTAATTTTGATATTTATAATATTAATGATAATAAATATAATAAATAAATGGCAAGTGACAAACAAAAATGACATAGTTTGATCCATTTTTCATTAGTAAATCTTTTTGTTAATAATCTTAAAATTTATTCGATAGATAAATTAGAAAGAAGACTACGGCTAGAAAAGCTTCACATATGGATTACAAGGAGGAAAATGAATAATTAATTTCTAATTATTCTTTCATTTTAGTTAACCTCTACAAATTAAAAGTATATCTCTTATTATTATTTTTATCAAAAGGTATTTTTTTTTCAAAAAATATTAAAATAATTTTTATATTTTTAGTTTAAAAATATTTTTCTTTCAAGTGTTGTTATAGCAATTACAATAATAACTGCTATATTAAATATAGAATAATATTATTCGCACTTATCAAAATCAATATATATGGATTATAATTTTTTTATCAAAAATAATCTTTATCAATTTTGTAAAAATTATTCAAATTTTATAAAAAATTATTTAATTTAGTTAAAATTATTTTGAAACAAGATTAGTCTAGTAGCAAACTTTAACCCGATGAGTAAAGATGAAATAACATTCTTGAAACAACATTTTTGCTCCCTTTCTGAAGCTCTCAACTGTGAGTATCCTTTGGTTCAATATGACCGTCAATTCGAGCCTAAATCAGGAGACACTGCAAAAGGTAAAAAAAAGTTCAGCATTAATCTACTTCCATGATTCTTTATTTCTTCATCTCAAAGAAATTATTTGAACTTGTCGAGTCTAACTATTATTAATTTCATATTTCAAAGGCCATAGCAGTAGCATCGAACCACTTTCGATTGCTACAATAGAGGAGAAACATGCTTATCTAAGGAATCACTAGAACAGAGTTGGTCCAAATACTCCTAGAATGAGTTGCTCCATGGATTGGGAACAGAGTTGGTCACGACCACATGGATTGGGAATCACTTTCTAAAGCTGTCAACTATGAGATCCCTTTGATTTAATATGACTATCAATTCGAGTCGGAATCATTAAATATTACATTTCTTCATCAAAATCCTACAATCATCATTGAAAATAATAAAAAACTTGACAATTCAAGTAATAATCTCATTAGTTTCTCAAGTTTGTTTAACTGTTAATGCTAACGACTCTTAACAGAGTTGAACATCTCACAGTTGTTGGGTTGGAGGACGTGCATGTCCTATCTTAACAAGATTTTTCGATGTCCTATGAACTACTAGAAGAAATTGGACTTAAACAAAACTATCTAGTTGCAAACTTTAATCCCATGAGTAAGCTATGAAATATCATTGTTGGTATAAAATTTTTGTAATGGACACAATATGACACTTTTTGAATCTATCAACTATGAGCTTCCTTTGGGTCAATATAACTATCAGTTCGAGTCGGAATCACTAAATATCATATCTCTTCGTCAAAACTCTACCACTATCATTGAAAATAATAAAAATTTTGACAATTCGGGTAATAATCTCATTTAGTTTCTTAAATTTGTTTAATTGTTAATGCCAATGACTCTTAGGAGAAGCTGAACATCTCATAGTTGTTGGGTTGGAGGACTAGTATATTTTGTCTCAACAAAATTTCTTGATGCCCTATGAACTACTAGAAGAAATTAGACTCGAGAAAAACTATCTAGTTGCAAACTTTAATCTTATGAGTGAGGATGAAATATCATTTTTAGGACAAAATTTTTATAATGGACACAATATGACACTTTCTGAAGCTATCAATTATGAGCTCTCGTTGGCTCGATATGACTATCAATTCGAGTCGGAATCACTGAATATTACATCTCTTTCGTAAAACCCTATCACCATCATTGAAAACAATGAAAATCTTGACAATTCAAGTAATAATCTCATTTGATTTCTTAAGTTTTTATTTAATTATTGATGCTAACAATTCTTAACAGAAGTTGAATATCTCATAGTTGCTGGGTTGGAGGACGTATATATCCTATCTCAATAAGATTTTTCAATGTCCTATAAACTACTAGAAGAAATTGGACTCGAAGAAAACTATCTAGTTGCAAACTTTAACCCCATGAGTAAGAATGAAATATCATTATTGGGATAAAATTTTTGTAATGGACACAATATAACACTTTCTGAATCTATCAACTATGAGCTTCCTTTGGCTCAATATAACTATCAGTTCTAGTCGGAATCACTAAATATTATATCTCTTCGTCAAAACTCTACCATTATCATTAAAAATAATAAAATTTTTGACAATTCGAGTAATAATTTCATTTAGTTTCTTAAATTTATTTAATTGTTAATGCTAACGACTCTTAAGAGAAGTTGAACATCTCACAGTTGTTGGGTTGGAGGATGAGTATATTCTATCTCAACAAGATTTCTCGATGCCCTATGAATTACTAGAAGAAATTAGACTCGAGAAAAACTATCTAGTTGCAAACTTTAATTTTACGAGTGAGGATGAAATATCATTTTTGGGACAAAATTTTTACAATAGACACAATATGACATTTTCTGAAGCTATCAATTATGAGCTCCCGTTAGTTCGATATAACTATCAATTTGAGTCGGAATCACTGAATATTACATTTCTTCCTCAAACCCCTATCACCATCATTGAGAATAATGAAAATCTTGACAATTCAAGTAATAATCTCATTTAATTTCTTAAGTTTTTATTTAATTGTTGATGCTAACGATTCTTAATAGAAGTTGAATATCTCATAGTTGCTGGTTGGAGGACGTATATGTCCTATCTCAATAAGATCTCTCAATGTCCTATGAACTACTATAAGAAATTGGACTCGAGGAAAACTATCTAGTTGCAAACTTTAACCCCATGAGTAAGGATGAAATATCATTATTGGGATAAATTTTTTGTAATGGACACAATATGACACTTTCTGAATCTATCAACTATGAACTCCCTTTGGCTCAATATAACTATCAGTTCTAGTCGGAATCACTAAATATTACATCTTTTCGTCAAAATTCTACCATCATCATTGAAAATAATAAAAATTTTAACAATTCGGGTAATAATCTCATTTAGTTTCTTAAATTTGTTTAATTGTTAATGCTAACGACTCTTAAGAGAAGTTGAACATCTCACAATTGTTGGGTTGGAGGACCAGCATATTCTATCTCAACAAAATTTCTCGATGCCCTATGAACTACTAGAAGAAATTAGACTCAAGAAAAACTATCTAGTTGTAAACTTTAATCTTACAAGTGAGGATGAAATATCATTTTTGGGATAAAATTTTTACAATGGACACAATATGACACTTTCTGAAGCTATCAATTATGAGCTCCCGTTGGCTCGATATAACTATCAATTTGAGTCGGAATCATTAAATATTACATCTCTTCCTCAAACCCTTATCACCATCATTGAAAATAATAAAAATTTTGACAATTCAAGTAATAATCTCATTTAATTTCTTAAGTTTTTATTTAATTGTTGATGCTAACGATTCTTAACAGAAGCTGAATATCTCATAGTTGCTAGGTTGGAGGACGTATATGTCCTATCTCAATAAGATTTCTCAATGTCCTATGAACTACTAGAAGAAATTAAACTCGAGGAAAACTATCTAGTTGCAAACATTAACCCAATGAGTAAGGATGAAATATCATTATCGGAATAAAATTTTTGTAATGGACACAATATGACACTTTCTGAATCTATCAACTATGAGCTCCCTTTGGCTCAATATATAACTATCAGTTCGAGTCAGAATCGCTAAATATTACATCTCTTCGTCAAAACTCTACCATCATCATTGAAAATAATAATATTTTTGACAATTCGGGTAATAATCTCATTTAATTTCTTAAATTTATTTAATTGCTAATGCTAACGACTCTTCAAAGAAGCTGAACATCTCATAATTGTTAGGTTGGAGGACGAGCATATTCTGTCTCAACAAGATTTTTCGATGCCCTATGAACTACTAGAAGAAATTAGACTCGAGGAAAATTATCTAGTTGCAAACTTTAATCTTATAAGTGAAAATGAAATATCATTTTTGGGACAAAATTTTTACAATGGACACAATATGACACTTTCTGAAGCTATCAATTATGAGCTCTGGTTGGCTCGATATGACTATCAATTCGAGTCGAAATCACTGAATATTACATCTCTTCCTCAAACCCCTATCACCATAATTGAAAACAATGAAAATCTTGACAATTCAAGTAATAATCTCTTTTAATTTCTTAAGTTTTTATTTAATTATTGATGATAATGATTTTTAACAGAAGTTGAATATCTTATAGTTGCTGGGTTGGAGGACGTATATGTCCTATCTAATAAGATTTCTCAATGTCCTATGAACTACTAGAAAAATTGGACTCGAGGAAAACTATCTAGTTGCAAACTTTAACCCCATGAATGAGTATTTAGTCTCATTTTTGGGATAAAATTTTTGCAATGGACACAATATGACACTTTCTAAATGTATCAATTATGAGCTCCCTTTGGCTCATTATGATTATTAGTTTGAGTCAGAATCACTGAATATTACATCTCTTCCTCAAAACCTTATCACCGTCATTGAAAACAATGAAAATCTTGACAATTCAGGTAATAATCTCATTTAGTTTCTTAAATTTGTTTAATTGTTAATGCTAACGACTCTTAAAAGAAGTTGAGCATCTTACAGTTGTTGGGTTGGAGGACGAGCATATTCTGTCTCAACAAGATTTCTCGATGCCCTATGAACTACTAGAAGAAATTAGACTCGAGAAAAACTATCTAGTTGCAAATTTTAATCTTATGAGTGAGGATGAAATATTATTTTTGGGATAAAATTTTTACAATAGACACAATATGACACTTTTTGAAGCTATCAATTATGAGCTCCCGTTGGCTCGATATGACTATCAATTCTAGTCAGAATCACTGAATATTACATCTCTTCCTCAAAACCCTATCACTATCATTGAAAACAATGAAAATCTTGACAATTCAAGTAATAATCTCATTTAATTTCTTAAATTTTTATTTAATTGTTGATGCTAACGATTCTTAACAGAAGCTGAATATCTCATAGTTGCTGGGTTGGAGGACGTATATGTCCTATCTTAATAAGATTTCTCAATGTCCTATAAACTACTAGAAAAAATTGGACTCGAGGAAAACTATCTAGTTGCAAACTTTAACCCCATGAGTGAGGATTAAGTATCATTTTTGGGATAAAATTTTTACAATGGACACAATATGACACTTTCTAAATGTATCAATTATGACCTTCCTTTGGCTCATTATGATTATTAGTTTGAGTCAGAATCACTGAATATTACATCTCTTCCTCAAAACCTTATCACCATCATTGAAAATAATAAAAATCTTGACAATTCAGGTAATAATCTCATTTAGTTTCTTAAATTTGTTTAATTGTTGATGCTAATAACTCTTAATGGAAACTGAACATCTCATAGTTACTGGGTTGCAGGATGAGCATGTCCTGTCTCAACAAAATTTCTTGATGCCCTATGAACTACTAGAAAAAACTAGACTCGAGGAAAACTATCTAATTGCAAACTTTAATTTCGTGAGTGAGGATGAAATATCAATTTTGAGACAAGATTTTTGCAATAGACACAATATGACACTTTCTGAAACTATCAATTATAAGTTCCCGTTGGCTCGATATAACTATCAGTTCAAGTTGAAATCACTAAATATTACATCTCTTCGTCAAAACCCTACCACCATCATTGAAAATAATAAAAATCTTGACAATTCGGGTATTAATTTCATTTAGTTTTTTAAATTTGTTTAATTGTTAATGCTACTGACTCTTGACAGAAGCTGAACATCTCACAGTTGCTAGGTTGGAGTACATGCATGTCCTATCTCAACAAGATTTCTCGATGTTCTATGAACTGCTAGAAGAAATTAGAGTCGAAGAAAACTATCTAGTTGTAAACTTTAACCCCATGAGTGAGGATCAAGTACCATTTTTGGGACAAAATTTTTACAATAGACACAAATGACATTTTCTAAAGGTATCAATTATGATTTCCCTTTGACTCTATCAGTTCGAGTCAGAATCACTAAATATTACATCTTTTCGTCAAAAGCCTACCACCATCATTGAAAATAATAAAATTTTTGATAATTCGGATAATAATCTCATTTAATTTATTATGTTTGTTTAATTGTTAATGTTAATGACTCTTAATAGAAGCTGAACATCTCACAGTTGTTGGGTTGAAGAACGAACATGTCCTACCTTAATAATATTTCTCGATGCCCAATGAACTATTAGAAGAAATTAGATTCAAGGAAAACTATCTAATTGCAAACTTTAATCCCATGAGTGAGAATGAAATATAATTTTTGGGACAAGAATTTTGTAATGGACACAATATGACAATTTCTGAAGGAATCAATTATGAGCTCCCTTTGACTCAATATGACTATCAGTTCCAGTCGGAATCATTAAATATTATATCTCTTCGTTAAAATCTTACCACCATCATTGAAAATAATAAAAATCTTGACAATTTTTGGTAATAATCTCATTTAGTTTATTAAGTTTATTTAATTGTTTATGCTAACGACTTTTAACAGAAGTTGAACATCTCACAGTTGCTGGGTTGGAAGACGAACATATCCTATCTCAAAAAGATTTCTTGATGCCCTATATGAACTACTAAAAGAAACTGGACTCGAGAAAAATTATCTTGTTGCAAACTTTAACCCCATGAGTGAGAATGAAATATCAATTTTGGAATAAGATTTTTGCAATGGACACAATATGACACTTTCTGAAGTTATCAACTATAAGCTCCTTTTGACTCAATATGACTATCAGTTCGAGTCAGAATTACTAAATATTATATCTCTTAATCAAAACCCAACCACCATCATTGAAAACAATAAAAATCTTGACAATTTAGATAATAATCTTATTTAGTTTTTAAAATTTATTTAATTTAGTTTTTAAATTTTTTCCTTTTTGTGTTTAATACTATAATTCAACCTTTAAATTCTAAAAGAAAAAAATTTTAAATAACTTAATCATAAATAATAATAATAATAATGTCCCTATTATAGCTTGAATCCTTCTATTGCGTACCGTGCGCGTATAAACAAACACGCATGTATATATATATCTATTGCTGATGAAATTAAGGTTAAAAAAAAACACAATTGCTCTAAGATAATATTTATATATTAATGATCGACTTTCTTTGTGATCAAACAGGGCTACTAAAGAAAAAAACTAAAAATAAATCATAATTATTTTAAACAGGGATGAGTCGATATGGGGACGATGGGGTAACTGTTCTTCTCCTCTCTAATTTGTTTGATGTAAAAGATATAGAATGTAAGAATGAAGATGAATGAGGATCGTGGGACCGATCGTGTAGGGCCGCTAAGGTGGCAGATCCACCTTTCTGTAGAAGAAGATGAATGAGGAGCAATGACACGATTGTCTCTTCCTCAACGTAAATACATATTTTTTCTCCCTCTTTTTAATACGAAATTTCTAATTTCGTCCCTATTTTTAAACATACCAACATGTTAATTATTACGACAATATATATAATATCTTATAAAGTTATATAAGGAGATGATATTTTATTTTTATTTTATAAATTTTAAAGGTAAAATATTTCGAATGGGAGTTTTAGTATAATGATAAAATTATTATAATATAATCTTATGATCCAAAATTTGAATTGCAAAATTAATCTTTT
>JBBMKF010000112.1:2324200-2335501 GCA_037834155.1 Curcuma caesia
CGGTCAGAATTGACCGCTCGGCACTGGCAGCCGATTCCAACCAAATCGCGATCGAAATTTGGCCAGAAACCGACCGTGATTTGGCCGGAATCGGTCGCTCGGTACTGACAATCGATTTCTAGCCAAATTGCGGCCGAATTCGTCGGATTCCGGCCACTATCCGGCCGGAATCTGATACAGGGATGTGCGCTGGCGAGTTGCGCGTTCATCGGGTGTGACGCGGCAGTCGGCGGTGGTCGGACGGCGAAGCAGCAATGACGAGGGGTCAGGTTGTCGCGGACGAGGAGCGCGGGATAAGGAGCGCAGTATAGAAAATTCCTATATATATATATATATATATTATATATTATATGAACTATAAACATATATTAATGAACCGAGTTCGAACTATGCTCATTTAATTTTTAAATAAATCATTTTTAATCGAAGTCGAACTAAATTCGTGAGTCATTTTCTAATTGAACTCGATCCGTTCATAAACTATTTAATTTTATTACGAACGGAGGTTGAACTTTAGAATTAAAATTTGAATCAAACTCGGGCTGAATAGAACTCGAACTCGAGCCTTTACTGTTTGATTCGATTACACCCTTGTGAAGGGTTAACAAAATAGGAACCACGGTTTTCTCGGTTGTCCTCGTCATGATACGGAAATCCGGCGACAAGCGGCAACAGCCGGCGATATGGCGGCGATGCCGCACTCTCCGCTCCCTGAAGCGAATGCACGCCCTCATGGTCGTCCGAGGTTTCCTCTCAGACGCCTCCTCCCTCCGCGAGCTGCTCTTCTCGTCGTCTGTGTCCGTCGCTGGCGCCGTGACCTACGCCCTCCAGTTGTTCGACCAGATCCCCCACCCAGACCTCTTCATGTGGAACACCGTCATACGCGGCGCTTCCCACTGGACGCCGTCGGCCGCCATATCCCTCTTCTCCCGGATGGAGAGGGCCGGCGTGAGGCCCGACAAGATCACTTTCCCTTTCCTACTCCGCGCCTGCACCAAGCTCTCCGAGGGCCTCCTGGGCTCCCAATTTCATGCCAAGATCACAAGATCCGGTCTCGAGTCTGATTCCTTCGTCAGGAACGCCCTGATCAACATGCACGCCAGTTGCGGCGACTTGGCGGCAGCGTCTGCGCTCTTCAATGGCCCTGCGCGACAGGACGTCGTCGCATGGTCCGCGATGATCGCAGGACACGCGAGAAGAGGTGAGCTGAGCATTGCAAGGCAGTTGTTCGAGGAGACGCCGTCCAAGGATTTGATCTCCTGCAATATTATGATCACTGCGTATGCTAAACAGGGGGAGATGGCTATGGCCCGCCAGTTGTTCGATCAAGTTCCTGTGAAGGATGTTGTGTCGTGGAATGCGATGATTGCCGGCTATGTGCACTGCAGTGAGCACAGGCGAGCACTGGAGGTGTTTGAACAAATGCACCTTGCTGGAGAGCAGCCTGATGAGGTTACCATGCTGAGCTTGCTGTCTGCCTGTGCTGATGCTGGTGTTATGGATGTCTGTAGGAGGATACATGGTTCCCTAATGGAAATGTGTTCCAGAGGCGGGTTTTCGATACGCCTCAGTAATGCTCTGATAGACATGTATGCAAAGTGTGGGAGCATTGAAAGAGCCATAGAGATATTCGCCGGCATGAGGGAAAAGGATCTGTCGACTTGGAACTCGATCATCGGAGGGCTAGCTGTTCATGGACATTTTCGAGATTCAATCAATTTATTCGAGAACATGATTGGAATGAAACTGAGACCAGATGAGATCACTTTTGTGGGTGTCTTGGTTGCTTGTAGTCATGGTGGGATGGTTGAAGAGGGAAAAAGATACTTCTATCTTATGCAGAATAAGTATGGGATCGAGCCAAATATTAAGCATTACGGTTGCATGGTAGACCTACTTGGGCGCGCGGGGTTACTGGAAGAAGCATTTGAATTTATAGATCATATGGAAATCGAGCCAAACCGAATAATATGGAGGGCACTGCTTGGATCTTGCAGGATTCATGGCAATGTCAGGTTGGCTGAGAAAGCTAATGAAGAATTGCTGAAGATGAGGAATCATGCTAGTGGTGACTATGTGTTGCTATCTAATGTTTATGCTTTGAGAGGAGAGTGGCGTCGAGCAGAGCAGGTGAGAAAGTTAATGGATGATAGAGGTGTTATCAAGGAGATTGGTTCTACTCTGTTAGATACTGATGGCAAAGAGATTGTTAATTTCATGCCGGAGAGGAAGCCTGGTTTAAGGATCAATGTGGCTACCTAGTTGATATTCACTTTGAAAAGAATGCTCAAGTAGTGCATGGATGATCTATACTATCAGACTGATATGTTTCAGAATACTGGTTCTCTTAGTCTGAGATATGGATTAAAAAATCTGTTGTTGAAGTTTTCCGAATTGGCAAATAGACTGGATGTTGTCCGGTATACCAGGAGCGTAAACTACTTATGGGAACATGTAATGTATCTGCTACTTGCAATATGGATGATCATGGGATCTACCAGGATGGAATTGTTAAGAAAACAAGAGGTAAGCCCTCAATTTCTTTAAATTTTTTGCAACTAAGTGAATAAATAGGAAAGAGAACAAGTAGATGTTGTGCTTATTTCTCAGATTTGCAGCATTAGAAGTTTCATGTTTCAATTGTTTTCATAAGTGTTCAAAGTAGACAATATTGTTATTTACTTTTCTAGCAAAAATATAACATTTGCAAGGATGAAGAGGAAAAACAAATCTAAATCAGCATTGTATTCATCTAATTATGCAAGCGGACAGGATTAGTGTGTTCTCCCCTTGTTTATCGACCAATCGCTTCAAGCATCCTCAAATTTTACTTTGTCACTAGCATGAAAACCAGGATACGGTTCGTATCCACATATATTTTTCAGAACCTGGATTTATGAACCTTTGTTAGTTGTTTCCATGTAACATAGTTGCCAAAAAAGTACAGAATTCCGGTTATTACCTCTAGTAAAACGAAGAAAGGAGCCGTCAGCAAGGTCTCCATAAGGTTGTCAAGGAGAGCTGGAGCTCTTTTCTGCTAGACAAAAAAAAAATATTGGTCAGCTGTTTCTGATCCACAATTGTCAAGGAGAGACGGAGATAAGCTATGAGGGAGTACCTCAAAGAGTAGGTAACCTAAAATTTGTGCCGTCCAGCAAAGTAGTTGAGCCGCCAGAACAACCTGTTTTATATATCAAACGAAAATGAGTCTGAAATTGTGAAGGTTTTGTGCAGTTGCCTTAAAATTTGCTGTGCAAGTTAGTTCGCTAAACAATGAGTTTCAAATCATTTTGCAGAAACAAAAGCTCTTGAATACTCTAGTCGAAACAATCTAGTTACTTACCTTTCATTAGCATTGATGTTACCTTTCATAGATCTTGTAAAAGTTCTATGGCACAGCACCTTGATGATGCAGATTATACAAGTGAAAGCATAACGGTATTGGCATTTTGGATCTTGTTTTCTTTGACCTTATGGTTTTATGGTATTTCATATCGAGTTGGTTCTCGAATCTGACAGATTGCTATTGTTTTAATAATCAGCTGTTGCTGTTGTGAGTAACTTATAAATACCATGCCAGTATATGAATATGGCAACTTCCTGGAAGCAATGCCAAAGATATTGAGAAGTAATATTTGAAGAAATAATACATTGACTACCTTCCAGGCAAGAGAAAAGCCAAGCTGGCTCGCGAGGCAGCCGCTACCGATCCAGCAGAGGACGCAAAGAAGAGCAGCAAGGGATCCAGCTTTCCGGTCCATCGACACATAGAAAAGTCCAATCATCACCACAAAGACAAGCCCAAGGTCGAGGAAGAAGATTGGAGTGGTGAAATGGAAGAGGATAAGAGAGGTGTAGAAGATCGGCCAAGCGAAGAGGCTGTGGATTACCACATTTGCTGGGTTGCTGTGGAATGCTTCATAGAATGCAAAATGTTTCTCCAAATCCAACAGATCTTTGGGCACCAGTGAGAAACAAGGCAGCCTCTGCCTTTGGCATTTAGACATTGTGATGATCATTACCGAAGAAAGAAACACAGAAAATTTCTGGAGCAAAGATCTATTGAACTCTACAGCAGGTTGAAATTACAGGTTTTGATCCCTTTTGTAGCCTTAGATGATGAGAATGAAGATTAAAATGGAAAATTTTGAGATATGGCCCTGCTTTCTGATGTCTGTGGGTATGTATGTAGATAATGCATTGAATCTGTTGGCTTTATTGTTTTCTGCACACTGTTTTCACAGCTTTAGTTTTTTATTGTTTCACATTAACATGTGTGTGTCATATATATATATTCTTTTAACGAAATTTATTTTAGAGGGGAATGAAACAACCTACTTTTTAAAAAAAAATATTTAATAATGGCTTAAATTTATCAAAAAAAAAATCATTAGAGTTTTTTTGGGACCATCTGTTTATCCTCTAATCATTACAAAAGAGCATTTTTGAATTAATTCTTTTTAGTTTGTATTCAATATCGAACTGATTTTTTTTTAACTAATCAAATTTCTAAATAAAAATTAAACAAATCAAATTATTAAAATATTAAAATTCTATTAAAAATTAAATTAATTAAAATAATAAAAAAATTTAATAAATATTTGAGGAGATTTATTGATTAATTAAAATTTTATAAATTTATTTATTTAAAAATTTATTGATTAATTTTTTATTTTAATTAATTTAATTTATTCAATTTAATCGAATAAAAAATTTTAAAATCAAAATGAAATCGAATTAACTAATATAGCTGATTTTTTAAGAAAAAAATTTAAAAATTTAAAATAACCAAATTAAAATTTTAAATTTAACCGAGTCAATTAATTTGTTCGGTTGAACCGAACTTTTAATCACCTCTAATTGTGGGAGTTCATTCTTTAGCAATAACATTAAAAAATCTGTTCGCTTAATGAAAAAATAATAGTGAATGACAAATGAGAGCTTATATGAGACCTCCCAAATCAAAGGATGTTGGGTATTTGGGTTGGCCGCTGTGTGTATTTTTCGATTTATCCTGGTGGCCGATGAAAAACTTCCGTAGGACCAGACCGGTCACCTCAGAGATTGAGTCAATGCGACTGATTGGGATTTATCATTTTTTGTATGAGACCTCCCACTTCCATTGCTAACTTACTTGCCTTTGTCACCTTCATGGTCATCGTGTCTTCGCCCTCGTGTTCACTAGTCCTTCCCCTGCCAATGCCTCCGCCTCAACAGACCTGGGAGCCCTCCTACATGTGTTCGACGAGCACTGAAGTTCAGACTCTCCTGAAATTCATATCATAGGGAGAAAACATCATTCATAAGATCGACGATGCAGCGGTTCTTCGACAGAAACTCATTTGAATGTGTAGGACTGTAAGTATGTAACAATATCAAACATGAAATAAGACAATTCTCTAACATGTAATTAGATGGTGTGTGAAATAAGTAGAGGTGTAGGAGATCACCTTTTCTGATTCTACCACAGCCAATGGACTCCATGGAGGCTCTCTGTTGGAACCGGCATCAATCATTCACAAAATCTGATATTTTTTCGCCCTGGAGAAAGGTCGCAAATGAAATGAGACATTCCAGATTAGCATAAGAAAGCCAGAGATGCTTGTCGAATGTCGACAAACCTTATCAGCTCAATGAAATGATTGAGTATCTGTGACCTAAAGATGACAATGGTTGTGAATTCCAAAATAGATTTTGCACTTTTGGTTCTTCGGGTGGAGCGAAAGGCGAGTCCAGTTTCATCTCTTCAACCCAACCTAATTCACTAGGAAAAAAAAAACAGGCCGTTCCCAAAGAAACTGGCAAGTTAAAAATGAGGAACCAAAATACAATCATTCATGAAGTAATTCAGATTTCCAGCCAAGTAGCGATAACTGAAGGACAAGCAGAAACAAATAGTTTGCATGTGCCAGCATGAGGGAACAAACAGAAGTGATATGTGCATAATTCCATGAGAAGTCTTTTTATGTTACCAACAGGAATATCAATGGTGAATGAAAAGGATAGTTGCTTGCATCGTATACTAAAAAAATAAAAATCAATACCTAAGGAAGATTATACGTTCTGTGCCGATAACTATAACCACCAGACATCCACACATGAATGGAGTGGATTTTATGGAAGAAGATTCCTACACTTTCTTGTACAGCAACATCAACTATGTATCATGTTTCAAAGACTGGAAGTCCAGAAACCTTGCACCTTAGATGCACAAATATTCTAGAATTGAATGAAAGAGTCTAGAATATCAGGCACCTTTTCTCTTGGAATTCTTTACAGGAAGTCGAGTCCCAGAAAGTATACCAGCTAAAATATTCTTAGCATTATCATCGTCACTTTCTATATCCAAATTTCTTATAATGGACCAATGAGTCTCAAAATTAGGAGAGTGTCCAGCCAATTGCATTTCATTCAGAAGCTCTGATGCTTTGTCTAGGTTATCACTGAGACGGAAACTATTAAGAACACAGTTATACATGTTGAAAGTTGGAGGAAGACTGAATTGAAGCATACTTCTTAATATATTCCGTGCATCGTCAGTCCTCCCATTCTCACAAAGACCATTCACTAGAGCATAACAAGACTCTTTGCTTGGCAGAATGTTCTTATGCAGCATTTCAACAAAGAAATCAAGTGCTTGGTCAAAAGTTTTACAATGGCAAAATCCGAGGATTATTGAGTTATAACTTGTGTCACTCGGGACGTTGCCCTTCTTAAGCATCACATTCAGCAGTTCAACTGCTTTCTTTATTCTACCGTGCAGACAAAAATGCCGAACCAAAGCATTGTAATCAATTTTCATGGGAATCAGACCCTTTTTATCTAATCTGTCCAAGATAAGTTCAGCTTCAGAAAGACTACCACATCTAAGAAGGGACCCAGCAAGTGCATTCTGGACTACTGAACCATGCTTCCATTTATTATGTTCCATCACTTTGCTCAATTCTAATGCTTTTCCAAGTTTGCCATCCTTGCATAAATAACACACAACTATTCTCAAGCTCCGATTGCTGGGTCTCCAACCTTTGTAAATCATTGTATTAAGTGCTGCAACTGATAGCTGACCTTCTCCACATTTATGAAAACCATGCACAAGAAAATCATATGTGTTTTTATCAGGACAAATGCCTTTGTCATCCATCTCGCTTAATAGCATTTCAACAAAAGAACTATTACCCATCTGGAAGAGATAAAATATCAAAATGTTATACAAGCACAGTTGTAGAGATCTGTCTTTATGCAGGATCAGATCCTTGAGTCGCATAGCACAATACACCAGTCCATTCAAGAGCATCTGCTTTACGAGACTCCGGTATCCTAAAATAGATAGGTTACCATGTACTCTTACCATGATACCAAGTATACCACGTGCTTCCCGTAAATTATTTGCCAAGCAATACATTCGCAAAAGTGCATTGAAAGCAGTATCATATGGAAATATTCCACCCAGAAGCATCTCTTGCAATTGAGATGAAGCAACATTCAGTTTTTTTGTTCTGCATAACTCACTCAGAAGAATGCTATAAGTAATAATAGCACTGTCAGGCTTCTTGGTCAGCAAAGATTGCTTAAGAGCAAATGCTTCCTCAATTCTGTCAAACTTAAGTAATACTTGTACAAAGTTCTGGTAAACATTTATAGGTAAGGCCATGTTCTTGCTATGTAATATGTCCAACATTCCTATTGACTCAGAAAGACGCTTCTCCTTCAAGAAACCCATACCTAGACATTGATAGGCTGTGGCATCCATGAGTATATTTCTCTGAGAAAGTTCTTCCATCAACATACAACCAACACTCGTATAGCCTGCCATGCATAATTCCTTCAGAAGCCTGATAGATAAAAATGAAACCATTTCAGGATACTTCTCAATTACCCTATCAAAAAGCTGTAGTACTTCTTCAATCAATCCCCACTTGCACAAAGAGTTGAAAAGAGGCTCAATGCTCATTGATTCTGGTGACCACGAGCATTTTTGAATAAGGTTGCAGCACTCTTTGAGTCCACCAATGTCCCTGTCTTTGCATAATCCAACAATGAGCATCATAAAAGATTGACTCTCCACCATCACATCTATGTTATACATCCTCCTTAAAATAAACATTGCAGTGTCTACCATTCCATTTTTGCTGAGCATTTGCAGGAGCAAATTAAGAGTTTCACCATCAAGCTGTTCAAATAAGTCTGGCATATCATGAAGCAGACCAACAGCTTGTTTTAGTTGGTCTTGGTTAGCAGCAAGACATCTTAATAAATTAGCATAGGAAGAATATGAAAGGTTCTGTCCCCATTGGATTAATTCATCTTTTACTCTTAGTGCAATCTGTAAATCAACATTGTCATTTTTCCTCATTAAACAATAATCAAAATCTGAAATTACAGAGTCATCAAGGATCCTTTCCAAGGAAGTTTCATAATCCTCTATATCAGTATCTAAATATAATCCATTGCCAAGACAGTCAAAGAATTCAGATCGAGAAATTCCAACATTATTATCTCGCTTTATTTTGACATTCAAGTGATCAAGTCCTAGAAACATTAAGGCCTTAGAGAGTGTATCATCTAGGGGATCCAACGAAATCAAGCAGCGATTCTTCATATCGGATAGGACCTCTTTAACTTTGTCAAATTTTCTAAATTTACAATAGCCAGCCAACAAATATCTGAATGTCATATGATTTGGCATTATACCTCTTTCTAGCATGTCCTCAAAGATATCTTTAGCATGTCTATGCAATCCCTTCTTAAAGATCCCACTAATAAGGGCATTATAAATGTAGGTATTTGGTGCTAAACCTCTGGACAAGCATTCTGAGAGATAAACAAATCCATCCTTCAGCTTTCCGTTCCTACAACTATGATAAGCAAGGATACTAAAGGTAGTGGAATCTGGCTTGAAGCCAAAGTGTTCCATTCGTTGCATGAAGGACCATGATTGTTGTGCTCCCATACCTAAGCACAATGAAGAAATTATTTTGTTGCAAACATAAATTTCAGGAACATGCCTCCACTCCTCTAGAAAGGTTATCATATCTTCAAAATCCTTCTTTTTGCAGAGTCCTAAAGCAACTGATGAAAGAGCGAAATTGCTCATTGCAATACCCAAACTCCTCAGCTTCCTGAGCAAGGTTATGGCCTCAAGAATTTTGTTGCTATTTATCAGTCCATCAACAATGATATTCAGGATGCAATCTTCAGAATATGATGCTAAACCAACCTCAATCATATCCCAATACACTTTTGTAGCCAACTCAATTTTCTTATGTTTTGTAAAAAGGCTTAAAAGAGCTTGATAAGTGGATGGCGATGGTATTATACCCCTTTCTCTGGCTTTATCGAACAGAGCCAATGACTTCTCTGATTTTCCATGTTCAGCATAGCCTTGAATTATGCTACTAAACAGTGGGGCAGAATTAAACCAAATCGCGTTAGATTCAGCTTCTAGAAGTAAGAATTCTGCATCTTCATATTTGTGAGCTCCAGTAAGAACCGAAACCATGGCTTCATAAGACCTTGGAAGGTGATTAAAATCCGGAGTCTGTCTCTCAGCCCATCTGAACAAGTTGGACAAAAAATCAACCTTTCTCAAACTCAAATCACCATCTCCAAAACCCAGAAGAATTTCAAGGAAATCTGCAGGTCTCAGTTCCGAAGCTCTCCAGAAACGGCGGGTGCTCTCAGGGGCCAGATCTCCATATACCTTGAGGATGTCTTGCAAAGACGATTCCTCCACAAAGGTGTCAGCTTTTTTCGCCCACAGGAAAGAACACCTAGAGAGCACCGATTTCCCGATACCGATATGCGATATCGGTCCCAATTCAACCTCACCACTGCCGCTCCTGACACTGTTCGCCGCATTTGGCGATGGAATCGGTCTAGGCTTTGAATCATAACAAGTTGAGAAGGGGTAGGAGAGCCAAACCTGGTGACGCTTCCTCAGTGGGCGACAACCATGACATCCGAGACGATCATGGGAATGGAGGAACGCGGGAGATCGAGGAAGAGGAAGAAGAGACGATTGTTCGAGTAAACGGCGGAAGAGAGATCGCGAGGGCTTTCCTCGCATCTTCCATGATCCTTCGCGAAAATTTGCAGGTTTGATTTAACCACAAGGCGAAAATTCAAGATGGTCCCCTAATTTCTTCATTATTACAACTTTACTCCGACCTTTAATTTTAATAAAAAAATAAAATTCGTTATTCCAACGGTCTCACATGTTTAATCTTACGATCATCTATAAAGAAGTAAATCAAGAAATTGTAATTAATCACGATGGGAGAGGACATTGTCTCAGTTTCATTAAGATTCGATCTTTATCCACTTCAATAAGTCTATTTCATCGTAACCAACTTAATTATATCCGAAAGTAATTTATCCCAACTATTAACATAATTACCTTATTTAATGAGTAAATATAATAAATATAAGGTGAAAAAGGTCAATAGGACGATTTACTTTAAAATGTTCATATGATAAAACATGAAATATAGAGAAAATAACGCAAAAATTAACTGTATTTTAACACGTGTGTTTAAAAATATATATTATAATAATAAATACATACTCTCATTTCAATGAAAATATTTTATTTCTATTATATTATAGTTTGAAGATAAAAATAGATAGCAATACCCTCCTCCGTCGGGATTAATTGTAATTTTTCAATTTACCTCTTCACATATGATCGTGGAATCGATCGTGTGAGGCCACTGAGGTAGCGAATTCTACCTTTACTGAAGAAGATAAAAATAAATGAATTAATTACAAAGTTAAATAGCAAAAAAAAATAAAGATACTTGCCCCAATAATAATATAGGGATAAAGTGTTAAATTGTTTACTCAACTTCAACGAAAATGTAGAATCTGTCACTATAACGATTTCACACGATTGATCCTATGATCATCTGTGAAAAGGTAAATCGAGAAGTTACAGTTAATCATGATAAAGAGAGCATTATGTCAACTTCGTCGAGATTCAACTTTTATCCATTTCAACAAGTCTACTTCGTCGTAACTAATTCAACTATGCTTCGAGGACTTTAATTGTTTACTAAGTATTCATAGTTCGAATCCTAATTATGATGCACTGATCTATGATGTTGGCTACATTTACTTCAGTGATTAGTAAAAACTTTTCATAAAACCGAATTAATCATTTTAAAGATTAGCCCGATAGTAAAAATTGAAATTTTTAAATAATTAATATGTAATTTGTTAATTAAAAAACTTTAGGTGCAATACGAACGATGTATCACTCCACCGTCAGCATTTTAAAATTATCTTTCCACATGAACAAATTAA
>JBBMKF010000112.1:2340341-2353853 GCA_037834155.1 Curcuma caesia
GAATCTTTATGAGAGATAGCTAATTGTTATTGATTGTTAGGGAGAGGTCATTAATTGGATACCAGGTGACAGGGGATAGGACACTAGTAGTATGCTGGAGTACCCGGTGACAACAAGAGAGCTATAACCAGGCTATCTGGGGTCATCTCGAACTAACAATCGTAACGTTAGAGGATTATTGATTTATTTCGAAGAAACCTGACGAGGCCTAATTGGATATTTTAGTTAGAATCTCTGCAAATGCATGAATATTGAGGAATGGTAAGGAGTCCATAGTCAATCAAACATAATATCGAGGAATCCAAAATCCTAGAATCGTTTCCCCAAATTCTGTCACTAGTTGATTTACTTCGATTGAGGTTTAGGTGCACAACTACACTCTCACTTTCCCCGATCTCAACTAAATTACTTGATCTCTCCACTCTTCTTGTGATTGTTTAGTGATAGATTCCTCGGTCCCTGTGATTCGATATCTTTTATTACTTGACGACATTCCGTATACTTGCGGAGTTGCATCAACATTACGTGGTTTCATCGCAAAGGTAGAAAATATTGTATCAAGATGTTTCCATGCAGGGGAATCATTCTGAGAAATGATATTCAACCTTGATGTTTAATAATCTTGCAGTAGTTGATAGTTGAGAATGGTCAGATATAATACCTTTTCACACTTCTCTTTCACTAGTCTTTAATATGTCATATAGTTGTTGAATTGTAGGTGTTGGTATTTCATCTACATTAAATGGATCAACTGCATTAATTGTATTAATTACATTCTGAGAAATGATGTTCAGCCTTGATGTTCAATAATCTTGCAGTAGCTGATAGTTGGGAATGACCAGATGAAATACCTTTCCACACTTCTCTTTCACTAGCCTTTAACATGTTATATTGTTGTTGAACTGCAGGTGTTGGTATTTCATCTATATTAGATGGATCAACTGCATTAATTATGTCAAAATCATATTGATTGCATCATATTATCATTAGATGTTGATTCCTCTAAAATAGTTGTATCAGATGAAGAAGCAGTCAAAGTTCTAATTCCATAAGAAACATAAGACTCTCCGTGACAGTACCAATTGTAGTAGTTTGGAACAAAACCATTTTAAATTTTACAGATATGTACTTTCACGATATCTTCATCACGGAAAGCTTTATTTCGACATTTGTAATGATTGCACGGACAACGTAACTCTGCACTATTCATACATTCTGGATGACTCTTAGCAAAGTTCACAAACTCTTCAACTCCAGCATAAAATTCAACTTGGATAAATCCATCGTCTAATCTATTGTACATCCAAGCTTTATTCATATACATTGTAACCTTCTACAACAATAAATTATTTTTTGATAGAAATAATATGTTAAATTGAATGCACACATAATTTAAATTACTTTTTATGCACTTAGACTTTATACTATCAATTACAAACTGTTATATGTGATGATAAGATTCATAATTATTTTTTCACACATCACTAGGTTAAGGATGAGGTGAGCATGTACAATTCAATTTATATACATGTGATCTCTATCCATCCTCTTGTTTGTATAATCATGTTCGAGACAAGAAATATGATTACATATGTTTTAACCATGTTCATTAGCATAGTTAAGTCACTTATCTAATTCTTTTAATGAGTGATTA
This sequence comes from Curcuma caesia, assembly GCA_037834155.1. Lineage (NCBI taxonomy): Eukaryota > Viridiplantae > Streptophyta > Magnoliopsida > Zingiberales > Zingiberaceae > Curcuma > Curcuma caesia. The sequence goes on from JBBMKF010000112.1 coordinate 2,341,996, forward strand.
TGCATAAAAAATTTATATATTCCCGTAAAGATTTACTTATGAGAGAAAATAATTAGTAATCAATAACTATAAATCTTAAACCATCACAAGCAAATTTTATCAGCAAACTTGATCACAAGCAAATTTATACTGATCATATACTAAAATTTATACTAAATTTATATTGACATCACATCTAAATTATACTAAATTTATACTGATCATAACCCTAAATTGATCCTAACCCCTAAACTGCCGGAGGTAACACTAATTAACCCTAAACTGAGTTGGCCGGAGGGGTTACCTTTGGGGAGAAAAGGTCGAAGAAGAGAAAGCCGAGAGAATCAGTGTCGACATGAGGAGATTTCGCCGGAGGAGAGTTGCCGTGAGGATCAATGCCAGAGCGACGGAATAGCGCCGGAGGAGAGTGCTGCGACCGAGAGTTCGCCGAGAGAATGAGTGCCGGTGCGAGGAGATTTCGCCGGAGGAGAGAATGCCAGGGAGAGAGAACGTCGGGGGAGAGAATCATCGGGATTGCAGAGAGAAGAAATGCGCACGGGGAGAAGTAAAGGGCCGGGCAGGGAACCCTAAAATCGTGACTTTAGCAACGGAAATAAATTTTCGTCGCTATTTTAGCGATGGAAATAAAAATTCTGTCGTTATTTTAGCGACGGAAATAAAAATTTCGTCACCAATCCGTCGCTAAAATAGGGTTCGCCCCGACCATTATCGACGGCTTAGCGACGAAATTAAAACTTCTATCGCTATTTTAGCGATGAAATTAAAATTTTCATCTCCAAACCGTCGCTAAAATAGATTCCCCCCGACATTGACGGCTTAGCGACGGAAATAAAATTCCGTCGCTAAGTCATATTCCTGTTGTTTTTTATATTAATTCCATTCCTTATTTAGCGACGAAAATTTATTTTCGTCGCTATATTAATGATGGAAAAAAAGTTTCATCGCTATATTAACAACCAAAAAAAAGTTTCGTCACTATGGCCGTCAATATAGTGACGATTTAGAGACGGAAATAAAATTCGGTCGCTATAGTAGCGACGGAAATAAAATTCCATCACTAGATGATTCGTTAGCGACGGAAATAATTATTCTGTCGCTAAAGTTAGCGACGGAAAATAATTCTGTAGCTAATTCATGATTTTCTTGTGGTGTTTCATCAAATTTTAAATTGGTGCATGAGTGAGTGGGCATGGCTGCGAGTGGAGGCTTAAGTGTGAAACAATTGCGTATGTTGAAGAAAATATGCAATCTCTATGTCTACCCGATGAATTTTATTCGATCTAATTTAATTTTAATTCAACACTTCCACTTCATATTTGAGTCACATCTAACAAAATTTACATAGATAATAATAATAAAGATTGGACTATAGCTCTGGATAACCATACACGTACATTCGTCCCTAAGAAGGAAGGAGGAAATCAAAAGATGAAGTTGGCGCGTGAAAGCTTGCGTGTGAGATAGTGGGAGAGCATATATATGTTGAAGAGAATAAAAAAATGAAAAGAATATATTTTTTTTAAAAATTTTTAATTCATTTTAAATTGATTGAACTGATTTAATCCAATTAAATTTGATTCGATTATAACTTTATCAAATCAAATCCAAATCGATTTCAATTTTGACCAATATATTACTTATCTTCACACTTATCCGATGAATTTTATTTAACCCTAATTTAATTTTAAATTAATACATTCACTTCATGATGATTCAATTTATTTATTAAGTACCATACTTGATTAATAGTTAAGAATAAAATGTCTATAAAAATTTTTAAAAATTAATTTTAATGAACGATATCAGATTCATATCATATTATTTAATCATTATTTACTAATTTAAATTCCTAACACCTCATGCTTTCCGGGCAAACGAAGCCACGTAAGGACTGGGCTAACTCGTCTTTGGTCAAATGGATCGAAACGTCTATGGCTTAATTTAATATGATAATTTAGCTCGTGACAAGTTATCGGACCAATTCCATAGGTAGATTATAATTTTTAATTGATTTTATGATTATTTATAATTGATTACTACGAAGAAGATATTATTTTAATTTTATTAAAATTTAATACATATCTATTTTAATAAATCTATATCATACTGACCAATTCAATCGTATCTTAAAGACAATCGTGTTTTGACACCATTTGCTCAGATAAAAGTTGCACCATCAAGTTTAATGCGTCTCTTCATCTTCAATCTCCCTCGGGAAACACGGAGCCTTTATCTGGGAAATTTACATCAAATTAACATCATCTGAATTTTATAATTATATATATGCGCAAAATGATCCCTCTGAAGATATGCTGAAAATGGAATGTAACAAGGAGGAAGCGAAGAAGGCAATGGAGCTCGCGGAGATCAAGTTCAAGGCCAACGACGTCGAGGGAGCCAAGCGCATTTCCCAGAAAGCCAGAGACATGTTCGGCGACCTGCCGGGCATCCGCCACGCCGTCGCTGCCTACGAGGTCCACCTCGCGGCCGCCAAGAAGAACTGGCACGCCGTCCTCGGCCTCCGCCCTGGCGACGACGTCGACCTGCGCAAAGCCCGCGATCAGTTCCGCAAGATGTCCATCCTCACGCATCCAGACAAGAACCCCTCCGCAGCCGCCGACGGCGCCTTCAAGTTCGTCATGGAGGCCTGGACCCGGCTGTCCAATGCCGCCCGCAGCAAAAGCAGCAGCAGCAACAACAACAACAACGCTAAGGACGACGACAACAATAACAATGCGGAAAGTGGCCGCAAGAAACAACAGGAGGAAGAGGAAACCAACAAGAGCAGAAAAAACAAAAAGAAGCAACAGGAGGAAGAGGAGACCAACAAGAGCAGAAATAAGGACGACGTTTGCCCGCAATGCGTCGACGGTTACTGCAAGTTCCTGGACAAGGAGCGGACCATCAAAAGGTGCGAGACGTGCCAGCTGATCGTCCTTCTGGCCAGGGGTTTGAACTTCAAGTTGAGGGTGGAAGGTCGCGGCACTGTCAAGTTGGTCTGGGAGAAGCTGAGGATCAGAGTGCAGAGTGCAAACAGGGTAGACATCCAGGGAGGAGGATGCATTCAAATTACTCCCACCCCATGTGATGAATAACTAGTTTTCTTAATGAACTCTTTTAGATAAATTAAAAATTATTTTTGAGTAACTTAAATTAATTCTGTTCAAGTTTAAGTAAAAAAATATTTTAATATATAATATTTTATGTATAATAATTTTTATTTAATTAAAGTAATTTTATTCTATGATGATAGTTTGTACAATAATATTAAAATAAAAATATATTAAAATACTATTTTAATTTTAAATAAAGATGAATTTTTAATTTTTATAGGTAACAATTTATAAATATTTTAATTTAATTAATAAATTACATGTATTTACGCCTTTTGTTATCGTGATAATTCCTTATATAAAAAATACTTTATTAAGCTCATTTTAAATATATATAAAAATGTAAAAATAAATCTTTAATGGTAAAAACTATTTAATAACTCAAAATAATTCACTTAGACTCAAGAATAATTTTTATATAAATTTCACTTTTATAAATCTAAAAATATAGTAGATAATTTAAAACTAAATTAATCATTAAATTTTAACATTTGAATGCTTTTTAAAATTTTAAAAATTTGTTGTCAAGTAATTTTGATAAAAAAACACTAGATAATTTAAAAATTAATTAATCATGGAGCAATTAATATTTTGAGTAGGTAACTAATCATATTAGGGTTGTAAATAGGACTGTCAAATAATTCATGACAGGATGGGTTAACCCATCAAAAACCTATTATATAGTGGTGGGGGATAGATCGACCCACCAACTTGCTGGTTGAAAATCTTCATTCCAACCAAACTTAAGGCGTATTGCTAGTTAAGCGGGTCAACTCACGGGCTTATCAACATCCTCACAGCTACATTAGCTAACTTTATCAACTGTAACTAACCATACCTTATTTCCAATTCCTCATGCAACCAAATACTTGTTTAACACATCACAAATGGAAATATCATTATGAGATGGAGAAACATCTAAAAAAAATTAGATTCTGCTTCTATAAATTTCAACTAAAGCCTACATAGTGACAAGTGACAACCATATATGAAACATTCTAATCTGACTTCCATAAATTAGTAGTCACACTAACCCTAATCACATCTTTTAATGATGTCATAATTTTTTTCTTCTCAATTTCATAAGAAATTGTACATTCTTTTTTCACAGTAGCACAACTAATCTTCTGATAATATAGAGTCGTAACCTTCATCAATAAATTAAATATTTCATATTCTGAGAAAAGAAATGGTAGCTCATGAATAATGATCATGTGAGAAAGAGATCTCCCTTATCTTCCCATGACCGTATTTGAAATTCTGGGCAACAATGACAGTTTCTAATTCAACAATAATTGTAGATACGGTAAGATTGTTTTGACCTTTCTCACTAATCTGTTTTCTCATACAGCCCTTGAGGTGCCTCAAAAAATGGGATGTAACACCAGTCTTGTTTATTACAAGTCGATGTTTATAATGAATATATTCAACCTTTATTGTCCCATTAGGAAAAGTAACCTCTTTAAAGTCATCCCATGCTTTTGATGCCCATTTTCTTTTCTTTGGAGTATATGGACTTTTATACTCTTCTTCAGTGGTCTTAGGTTATTGCACATTATTGATTTGAATTGCTTCACTGGTATTATTTGCTAAATGTTGAATTTCTTCTAAAATAGGATTTATGGCAGAATCTTCAGTTGATAAGTGAGGAGTTGATATTGAATACAAAAGTTCTACATAAAAGTTGCATTAAAAAAATCTACAAACAAACAAAGAAATAAGTTTCAAGCATCAAATCAATTAATCACTCTACAAGCAAATAAGTCTTACTCGCCACTAAAGAAAAGCTTAGTGTTAATTTAATTGTAGAGATTCTAAGTTGATAATCAAGCAAACAGAAGTCGCATCCTGAGTGACGTTTGTGTGTACAGTGCTCATGGGCAGAGAAAGAAACAACAAGCATGGTTGTTTGTCTTGCCATGCTCGATAGTTGCGCATAGGCACAGATTATGCAAGACACGGGCTAAGGACAAGGAGCAAAAGGTCATGGAAACCACAAATGAAATAGAAGGAAACTAGAAAAGGAAGAAAAAAAACCTCATCTCAAACAAGAGCTTGGAGAATGGAGATCAAGGTCGAAGGATTGCGGAGACTAGTGGGTTTGAGCTTGGAGATCAGAGACTGCCGGGATGAAGATCAAAGATAGGGATGATCATTTGTCAGACTATCGTTCTTAGTGCGATTCACGAGGAGGCATTCTCTATAAGAGACTCACAGAGGCACTAAGGTAGCAAGGCGGATGAGAGTCGACAATTCACAGAGGCATTGAGGCAGCGAGGTGGATGGTAGTCAGCGTAGGGGTTTTACTTTTACGATTTTACTTAAGACAAAGAGAACAAAGGGCTTTCTTTATTTTTTTTATTTATTGAACGACTTGAATTACTTTTACCTAAGAGAGAAAAAAAAGTTGATTTCTTTTATTTTAACTGTTGGATGGGTAATTTCTTTTGAATTTTTCATTGAGACTTTTTGCTAAATCTGTGGGCCAATTCGAACTAGTCATGGGGCGATCTATCTGACCCGCAACCCACTCAAGTTGACCCGTCCTAATCCACCTTTAAATGGGTTAATAAAAAACTCAATCCACTTAAATTATTTGATAGAACTTTCACACTCTTTGCCTTGAATTAATGAAAAACTCTTACTTTCTATTCTTATTTGAAAGAGGAAGAAAGTACGAGTAAGGGAAATCATCGATGAAGGAGGAAAATAAGATCCTTTATAGGGGTGCCAATTTAGATGAATCGGGTGGGTTCGGATCGGATTGAAGCAAGGGTATTATAAAAAAATCTCAATCCGAATCTGACTCGAACCTGAACCAACCTGAACACCATAAACTAGAAATTGAACTCGGACCAACCAGAATAACCTGACCAACCAAATCTGATTTTTTACAATGTGATATTATTCTCTTATTCTTTAATAAAATAATTAAATAAAAATTTAAAACATATAATAATAATATTTTAATTTTAACACATAATAATAAATCTCGTCTAAATATGATAATTATATTTTATGGATTTAAATATTTAAATTTAAGAATTTTATTATCTAAACTATTAATTATTCCATGAAAAAAAATTATTTAAAAATTTTAAATATTTTATAAAATAAATATTACATGATAAAAATTAAAATATTAAGAGTTTCAAGCTCTACCTTTTAATTCAGGTCAACTCAAATCTAATAAAAAATTTTAGATTAGATTTTGGATTGACTTGATCTAATCGGAACTCTAAAATTTTCAATTTTAACTCGATATTTTTTATGTCAACTATGATTGAGTTCATTTTTGACACGTCTAATCTAGTCGTTTGAGAGTATCATCGACGAGAGAGGAGGAAAAGAACGTCGAATAAGAGAGAAAGAAGATGCAAGAACACTAATGAGAGAATAAAAATGGTATGAGGTCATCGACAACTATAAGGAAATATGTTTTTAAGAAATTAATACAGAAAAAGAAGAATCAATTACATTTTTTAAAATGAGATATGCAATTAAAAAAATTATTAATAAAAATAGAATAATTTAAAGTGAATAATTAATAATTTTTAAAAAATTAATCTAAAATTAAGAGCAAATATTATTTTTTAAAAATATATAATATATATATAGATATAAATTTTTTAATGAATGTGTTCGTCCAATACTGTTGAATTCGAATTCAATTTAATAATATTTTTAAATTCGAAATCAAATTCGATCTCGGCTCGTTCACTGTAATAAATTCGAACGAACTTTTAATTCAAATAGCTCGGCTTGCCTTAATTACGCCCTAAATGCGACCTTTCGTCCCGGGTCCCATTTCCACGCCGCGCTACACTTTGCGGCCCCTGTTGGGCATCTCGAAGGGCCGCCGCCTCCGCAGCTTCCGGCGGACGGAATAGGTTATCGATTGCTCTAGTAGTCACGCCAGGGAGCGACAAAGTAGAGAGGAGAACGTGATGGCGTCGTCGGCGTTGGCTGACAGGCCTGTGATGAGCATGATGAAAAAGCGCCTCCGCTCCCTGCGCAAGAAACGCAACCGCATCTTGCAGATGGAGTAGACCCTCGCCCAAGGGAAGCTGCTCAACAAGGAGCAGGAAAAGGTCCTCCGCTCCAAGCCCGCAATCGTCACTCTCATCGACGAGTACGAAAAGCTCCTGCCGCGCCTCGCCGCCGCCTTCCAGGAGGAGCTCGACCGCGCCGCTTCCACCACCGCCGCCCCTGCCCCTACCCCTCAAGAAGAAATGCCTACCCCCGCCGATGTCAAGGGGGAGCCGGATCGGGCCGTGATGGACGTTTTGGCCTTGGTCTATTTCGGGTGCCTGTTCGATGTCAAGCCGCAGAGCGAGTTCGCGGCGATGATGCTGACCAGGACGCACGAGCGTGGCTGCTGCTTGACCTACGACTACGTGACGGATGATGCCACCGACCTTTTGGGAGAGCAGGATCTGGATGCGATATCGGCGCTTGGCTCCCTTGTCACCTCCCGGTCGGTCTACTCAGGCGTCTCTCATAAGGACGCTCTCCAGTCCTGCCTTCAGCACGCAAAGCTCTGGCTTGTCAACGCTGACCAGCCTATCCACCCTGGGGCATCTCTCACCTGTTAGTGTTTTTTCGCTATGGGATCGATAGGTTTCTTTTTTCCACTTCCTTTGTTGGTTTTGAATTACATCCTGTGGACGATTCAGATGCTGGATTGAGAGAAAAATTGAACAAGATATTGACTTCAAACTACTTCACCACGACGCCGGAGATGAAGGCCCCTGGTGATGTCGCTGCTGCTGTGGGGAAGTATGGTGCTTCTTGTCAGGTTCAGATTGGTGAGTCAACGACTGTGCCATCATCAATGGTTCAATCTGAAGATGTGCAAGTTCCCATTGTGCCTCAGGTGAATGTGAAACGACTTTTTTTTTGTTCATTCAGCCTATCGGTCAGGTTTCTGTGATTCGTATACTTAACCAATGGTTCAACTGATACCGCAGGGAGTGAAATTATTAAAGTAGAAACATTCAATTTTTTCATACACTAGGATTTTGGCATGCACCAATTGCAGACAAAATGGGTCCTAATAGCTATGGATTATTGTTCTATTGCCATAATCATCCTTAAAGCATCAAGAAGTAATGATCTTAGTTCTAAGATGACTATCCATATCTGGCTTATGTTGGAAAAGTAGAGTAACTTAAGTTGAATGAATATATCACCTGCAATACTCCATATGAATCACACACTATAGGCAGCAGGTTTAACTCAACCATTAATTCTATGGTTTCATTCGAATGTGGGATAGTTACTATGCTGGAAAAGAGCAAATTCTTCTTGCATTTTTTTGTGGGCCTGCTACATTACATATTCCAGTTATTCGTGTTTGGTCCCTGATCCCACTAGTGCACAAAATTTATGGGTTAAGCATTAGTATGTGTGTTAAAATGATTTCGAAAGCCCTTATTCACTTTTGGAAGCTCTCTGATGTGGTTCTAAGCCTAAATCTTGACAACTATGTGATTGAAGAGAGTGGGCATTGTGGAGATCTAGTATACATTTGTAGTACAAAAGAGAACTGGCACAATATTGTTACATCAACTGCAGGCCTATAGCTCCACCAAACTACATTTTTCCCATGAGATACTTTGGTGATTCTGTGATGTGTAGATTTATTGTGGACATTTGAATTTTGACTAAAAAGTCTAGCATTTTGATTTTTTTTTACTTGTGATGTCTCTGATATCTAAGTTTTGGTTGATATTAGAATTAAAATTCACTACTTTTAGCAATTATCCTATCGTTGGGTATAACATTGGGTTTAGCCATGTCTATTTTCACAATCATGGCCTTGTGCAAGGTATGATGTAGAAAGTGAATGGTTGAAAATGAAATTTTAGAAATTCATTGTGCAAGGAATGACGTAGAAAGTGAATGGTTGAAAATGAAATTTATAAATTCCTTGTGCAAGGAATGACGTAGTAAGATGAAGTAGCCTAAAAAAATTGAAACTGTCTTTATTTATTTATTTTTGTAATTTTTTATTTGGTTATTTGGATAACCAAACTTTATGTACTTTAGGCATATTGAAACTATTGTTGAGACAAACCCGATCAATAAGGGAATTCATTTTTGAAGATCTTTAGGAAGTGTTCTGATGATGGAAGGGTTGAAAGAGGAAGGGTTGAACTTTGATGGAAGGATTGTTTTCTGATTATGCAATTGAGTTTAGATGAGCATATATCTAGGAAGCAACCACAAGGGCGGTGTCAACATCATTGGAGATCTTCATCGGTTTCATTTCTTTCTTCTTCAATCCAGTATAAGGTATGTGGAAAGGTCATAAAATGACTTGTGCATTTTTGTATTGCTTTCCCTCTATTCCTCTCCTCGTTATCCACCCAAGTAACCATCATGAATGTAGAGGAATATAGATGCTAGTAATCGGGACTAGATTAGACAACATAGAAAGTTTAAATAATAGGTGTCTTTTGCAGATTAATCAACTTCTTCAAGCCATCTGTTAATTAATTAAGGGAAGACCCTAACACAAATATATCATTCAGATAATACCATTTCAAATTATACCATGCATTCTGACGGCAATTACATCAGTGCATGTCTAGGAAAATCATAATAGCGTTCCACATCAACAATTGAATGGAGAAAGATGCAGAGGAAGACATTAATGCTTTGGATTAATCATTGGAGATATAAGTTTGGGATACTTAATGTGCATTGTATTCTGTTGACACCCTCACCAGATGAAGTGCCTCATCCGTTAGATGACATGTGGGAATGCATGATCATCTTCCATACATTGATAAAATATGGGAATAAGAGTTGTAAAATTGTCAAAGTTGGTGGAAGTCGGATAAACATATTCTATGTATTTATGGGGGTAGATTCAAGTGTTACATCTTAGGTAACCCCTCTATTTATACACATGTATCATATATAAGTATTGGATTAATTCTATTACATCTAGGACTTTTTACATTTACTTAATCATAAGGAGTACTTACAATCTCCGCTACCACCATCACTAAGATACAACTTGCATTTTGACAACATCCTCACCCGAGTCTCACTTATACAAAACTTCTTAGGTGGATCAAACCCCTTTATGAGTCACAGATAGGTTGTTAGTGTTCATCCAAATAAGCGATTATTGACAAAATTTGGTGCGATGACTTCCCCATGAATGTTGCCTCTAACTTGGTTGTATGACCTCTTACACCATGGAAGGAAAGATACAAAGATACATATGCCTTTAAACATAAGGAGTGTAAAATACTGGAAGCTAGGGGCTTATTCGTAAATAATGTTAACCTTGATTTATGGGTTAAGGAAAGATTAAGAGGGAGTTTAATTAAAATTTACTCTAAGGTTGATTTGATTTGATTTGATTAATCAAATCCTAAATCTTATAATGGTATTAGGGTAATGGGTTATTGGTTATTGGATTGGGTTGTTGGCTTATTGGATTCAAGCCCGTTAACAGAAAATTTGTCCAATAAGAATGCTACAGTCGCGATCCCTCTCTTCTCAAGTCGCGATCTGCTCGTCCCTGTTCTTCTCCTCCGACGCCGCACACAAAGACTGGACGTCGGTGCTGGAGATGGAGTTGAAGCAGAGCTGAACAGCCGACGAGCCCTAAAAGCTATCGGGGTGGTTGCGTTCCTTCTCGGTGGCGGCGGTTCGAGCGACGGAAATAGGCCGCGGGCGGTGGTGAATCGGTAAGGAATCTGAGCTAGGTTTCTTTGGATTTCTTTGATTCCCTTTAGATCTTGATTGTTTCTCCTTCCCACAGCTCATTAAGGGGACCTGATTCGGTTGAAGTTCTCGTTAGATCTTGATTCAGAAGAGGGGATGGTGGCAGTGTGGTTAAGACGAAGCAGAGAGGTAAGGGGAACCCTAGTGTTCGATTTTTCTTGAGTTGGAATTGGTTAGATTGTCTGAAAACTCCTTAGATCTGGATTGTGTTCTTCTCCACAACTCCTTGAAGTGAGTTGGTTTGATTAGAGAGGGGTTTGGATCTCGGCAGCAAGAGGAGGAGAAACCGAAGGATGAGTTAGGCATTCTGAACAGATCTGAGGTAATATTATGGATAGTTATTCTTGGATGATTTTGGTTATGGGATTGGTTGATGAATGTGTACTGTTCATGTGAATTTAGGCATAGATTACTGTATAATTGGTTTTGGGTGGTCAATTAGCTGCCGGTTGAGGTGAGATTCATTTATTATTCGATTATTAGTGATTAATAATGGAATAAGATGAATTGATTCTAATTAACCTTAATTTGAGGTTAGGTGATGGTTAAGTTGATTGGGATGTTTATGGGTAGTAAGTGGTTATGATCTTGTAAGGGTTTCGATTAGGAACCTTAATAAGGTTGGTTGTTTTATTAGTTAACTACTGTTGGATGGGTTGAAATAAAGATTATGATTGATTAATCTAATGGGGTTAAATATGAATTGATTCGGTTATAACTGTTGGGTTAGGATTTATTATGTTGTAAATCTGATAGGATAATGTGTTTAGTATGGACTATAAGTGTTGTATTACCATTTATTGCAGGACCTTGACTTGATTGGTCTTGTTATACTCGGAGTATATTTTCTGGGGGTTCTGGTATTGATGATCGTTTGATCAAGTGGGTACCCTGTACTTGGTCAATACAGGTTCATTTTCCTCGTGCATGTCTTGTTGTTATTTTATTCATCCTGTTGCCACTCATGCTGCTTGAGATAGCTGCCTAGTTGATACTTTT
>JBBMKF010000112.1:2353953-2365227 GCA_037834155.1 Curcuma caesia
ATTCCAAAGAAAGAATTTTGTGGTTAAAGCAGGGAAAGGGACAAGCATTTTCAGCCCCTAAAGATTCTCGTAGAAAATAGTGAGAAAATTTGAAGAATTTTAGTGGAAAAACTTTGCCAAACTTTTTTTAATAAAAATAATTTAAATAGATTATTTTTTTTTATAATTTTAAATATTGTTTATTTTATTTTATATTATTATTATATATATATAAAAGTTGAGTTGCAAAGATATAATTAAGACGCTAAGATGCAATGTCATCTGATTTTTCTTAAAGATATTAATAGAAATTTATATATAAGAGTGTAAAAATGAATCTGATCCCTCAATTCAATTTAAATCGAATAAAAAATATTGAATTATAATTGAGGATTTTAGGATTCAAATCATCGAAATTGATTTAGATTTTTTTTTTGTAATTTGAATGGACTCAAATTAGAGTTTTATATTTTATTTTATATTATTATTTTTTATATATGAAAGTTGAATCGCAAAGATATAATTAAGACACTAAGATCTAATGTGATCTGATTTTTCTTCAAAATTTCATATTGATAGAAATTTATATATAAGAGTGTCAAAATTGAATCTGATCTGTCAATCTAATCCGAATCGATTCAAAAAATATTGAATTATGATTGAGGGTTTTAGGATTTGAATCAAATCAGATTGACACCGAAATTGATTCAGATTTTTTTTTTTTAAATTTGAATTAACTCAAATTAAAATTTTAAAATATAATTTAGATAATTAAATTCTTAAAATTTTAAAATATAATTATCATATAATTTAGATGAGATTTATTATTATATATTTAAATTAAAATATTATTATTATATATTTTAAAATTTTATTTAATTATTTTATTAGATTGGTAAAGTTATTTCAGTTTAGATTCGAATTATAATTTTTAGATTGATTTTGAATTGTGAATTTTTAGATCCAACCGATTTAAATTAGTATTCGAGCCAATAAACCGAGTCGGTCCGGTCTGCCTGGTTCGGTTTACAGCCATTTGGGTCAAATTCGTGAAACGTTCTCTTCCTCCTCCGAGATCCCGTGCTCCTCCGCCCACGGCGGCGATATCTTCCGCGGATCAACCTCCGGCCATGGAAGCTCTCCGACAGAGTCTCAACCCCAACAAGCTTCTCAAAGAAGAGTAAGAGTTTCTTTCTTCACGCCGTTCCCTTTTGATCTGAATCTATTCTTACCGGGTTGGCGTTCTCCACAGGTTCGTGAGCAATCTTACGGGATCTTCTATGCTGGAGGTCGTCGCTCTCTCCACGATAATTCCTGTAATGGACTTCCTCTTTCTGTAGCTCTCAAAGCTTAGGCACGGTGGACAATGTTTTGTTTGACCTTTAAATGTTTGCTTGTTTTAAGGGTTTGGTAGTCCTTCGCCAATGGAGCAGCTTTGCCCGAGTTAATGGTGAATGTTTTCTAAATTTCTTTAGACAAAATCCATTCTTTGGCTCTAAAACGATCTGTGGTTCTCCTTTCTTTTGTTGTTTATCAAATGAGAGATTCAACGCTTTAACGATGTTAACAATGTCTTGTCAGTGAAGATCAATGTTGAGTCTGCCACGTCAAAGAAGGATGGTGGTGTAGCTCCTCGCCATAGTGATTTTAGAAGCTATGCAGCTTCACTCAGTGTTGATTACTTGTGCATTGTTCTTCCCGTTCTTCTGATTCTCACGGTCCGTTGTCACTCTAAGAATAGTAGATATCATTTCGAATCTGGTCCATATGATCTGTAATTGTGTTCTTGTGTGCCCCTTAGTTTTACCTATAGTTTGTTGGCTTTTTCCCAATCAGACAATAAAATTAACTATGCATTTGACCTATTCATTCCAGATTCTTGCTGAATGGGTTCATATGTTCACATTGCTGCTAATAGGTGTCCTACTTCTCTGCATATCAGCTAAAGGGTAACTCATTCAAAATGTTACAATTCTCTATTCCTTCCATAACTTTGATTATTTAATATAGTGATATTGTATTCATTCCTTTTGTTACATGACCTTACCAATGATTATTGACCAAATGTGCTATGGTGTCAGTTCTTCATATATTCATCTTAAAGGAGGAGGACAATTATCTTCTTTGCGGGCAACTATTACATCATATAGAGTATTGGTGGTATAGTGATCACTATAATTTAGTTAATTTAACTCATTTCTCTGTGGATCAACAATCTGAATTGTTCTTTTCTACATAGGTCATCATGACATGCTTGAGTATATTAGCTGTGGACTTTAAAATCTTCCCCCGGCGCTATGCAAAGACTGAAACATATGGTACTAGTATGGTAAGCTCAGCATGTGATTCATTAATTATAAGTCTGGTTAAATGGTTATGAATTGTAATGCTTTTCAAGAAACTTGAGAAAGCTATGCTCGTGCTTAATAAAGATAAAATTGTTTTCTGCATAAGAAAATGTTTTTTTTCATATTAAGTTCTGTGAATGTTTGTTTTTTCTTAGGGTTGTTCTGGTGGTTTCTACGTTGAGATTTCCATTTTTAACCCTGGTGAACAATTAGGGTAGTGTATGATAGAAGTTAGACTCCATTCATAATTTTATATAATCTCACTAAACGATATGTTCTAATTTGAAAACGTTTGTTATTTTGCATCGGGTCAGTATATATAGCAATTGCATTTCCTTTTCTGGTGCAAAATTGTTGATGTTGTTAACCCCTACTAATTATGACTGCTTTTGATTTTCAATAGATGGATCTGGGAGTTGGATCATTTGTCATGGTTAATGCATTAGTTTCAAGAAAAGCACGGAATTCTATCTCAGTGTAAGTAACTCTTTATTTCTTCAGTAATATCATGGATTTTTAGGAAAATTTATTAAGGTCTTTATGTTAATTATAGTTTGCAAATCTATTTACAGATACAATTTTACTGTTTTCTTATACTAAAAGGAATCAGCTTAGAATAAGGCTGGGACAAATGGCAATAAAGAAGGAATCTTTGATGGAAATGTCAATTTACAGTTTCCTTGTTTAATACTGCATATATAACAATAGTGTAGTTATACAATTACAACAAAGTTAATCTTCTCAATTAACATGGTTACCTAATGACGAAACCCTATCTTTGAAGAAGGACCTGTTTTTTCTGTGTCTAGAAGTTGTAGTCTGAATGATGCAACCAAAGAAAATTAAAAGTTTATTTAGTTATTTTTAAAAATAAAAGTGGTTCAGTAAATTAAAGGTGTTCGTGGTCTAATAAAATTGATCATGTATATACAGAAAATAATTTCTTAAGATGGCATAGGCATTTATTGTTTACCTTACAATTAATTTTGAAAATCCTATCCTATTGTTCAATATTCTCTCCGTAGGAATTGGATGGCAACACTCAAGTCTACAAGCCCACTAATATTGCTAGGATTTGGACGACTCATTTCTACAACAGGTGTAGATTATCAGGTAGGGTCCCTTTAGTCACTTCTATACTTTATCAAAATTACTTCCATTGACGTCTAACTTGAAATGATAGCCAATGTAATTTACATGTACTAGTGCTTATACTGACCTTTAGCAAAAGTAGCTGACATCTGCATTGCTCAAGTCCATTCTGTAATGTCAATATATAGTTCCTTCTCCAGTTCCTGTCTGGGGGACATTTTGTTAGGGCTTACAGGATTAGTCATTAAGTTATCCTTGATGAAATTGTTGATTTTGCACAGGCCAGCAAGCCTTTTATGGCCTTGGTAGTTACTTTTGTTTCTGGATGCTGAAACAACATTTTTGGCTGATTACTTTACCTAAGTTTATCTCCCAAGAAGGCCATGACTCATTTGATTTGCTAGTTCTAAGCATCCATGTAATATGATAGACGATTGGAAGATGGCAAAAATAAAATGCATCACACTTAGATGTATCTGTGCTTTGAGATGAGTGGATAGTTAGCTAGTGGTAAATTGAAAGTTTAACACTCTAGGCTGTAGATAGAATGTCTACAACTATTACTTGATTTTTGATATTAAGCAACTGACCCAGTTACTTATACAGTCTCAAAAAAAAAAAAGTATCATTGAGTAAGATTACATTTACCAGGAGATACCTCATGATATATGTGTTACCTCATTGTCCATTACAGTAAACTGTTCAAAATTCCTTTTATCTTATTTTGTTATAGGATTAGCATTTAAATTATTTTATTCAGTTTTTCAAGAATTCTTGTAGCACTAGCTGAAGTGAAATGATGGCTGAAGATATGTGCTTATTTGGTTACTAAATCTGACAGAAATTTAGATAGACCATGTAAAGGCCTTCAGTGTAGTATTGTGCATCATAGTTTACTGTATTTTCCAAATAAGAATTTGTGGCTTTGTGCCCTTTCGAACTTGGATAATTATTGTATATTATCATGAATTGTTTCCGGTCTTTCTTCTAAAGGACAGATCCACATGCATATTTGTTGCTCAATGGTTTAGAAAATTATTTATTCCTCCAGACTCCATATTTGCTTTAACAATTCCAATTCTCAGTGTGATATTGCGACCCATACAACATAGCAGTCATAGTTTGATATACTAAGTTTTCTAGGCATTGCTGAAGCTATACAGCAACGTTATATTTTGAATTACTATCCATGATTTTGCTGTGGCTTTAGTTTCTTTTAAGGGCTATTACAGTTCTCTAACATGATGACTCTCCTCATATTATGCATAGGCACATGTGGGAGAATATGGTGTCCATTGGAACTTCTTTTTCACCCTCGCTGCAGTGTCTTTACTTTCATCATTATTTGACATTGATCCCAAGTACTGTGGGATAGTTGGTTTGCTAATTCTTGTAGGTACTTCTCTTATTAACATTTGATGGTAGGTCAAATGAGAGCCAAAACATTATCGTTAAATTCATTACAACTTCTGAATCAGTTATATTCTCTTGCCAGGGTACCAGGCATGCTTGTTATATGGGTTAAATGTATACTTGCTCTCAAATGAAAGGATGGCTGATATAGTCAGCCAAAACAAGGAAGGTCTATTCAGTATATTTGGTAATGAGTAACCTCATATACATTCTTCTTATACGCTGTTCTTGTTTTAATTAAATTTGTCTGTTATAAAAATATTTGATTTTTATTTTTAATGAAAAGGAGCTTCACAAATTCTTGTTTATTTACTTTGGAGTTCAATTTCTAGTTTTCTTAGTCTTCTGGAGATCCAGCAAACAGTTCAGACACATCAAAGACATTCCGCGATAAGTCATTTGCAATCAGGATCAGATAACTAATATGTTTATTGTTCGAAGTTTATAATCAACCTCTTGATGAGGAATGACTCATTCCAATTGACTGTAGCTGACTTTCATTTGATTTTGGAGTGGGAGAACATGGGTGGCAGTGTTGGTACCGATAAGAAAAATTAGAAAAAATGAAAAATAACAAAATAACAAATATTTACTGAATAATACAAAAAAAGATATATGTAATTTTTTAAAAAAAAGTTATGCATCTACATTTCATTAAATTAATTAATTTTATATTTAAATTAAATATATTATTTAAAATATTAATTAAATAAAAATAATTAATTATTAACGAACTATTAATAATTAAACTTCGCCTCTCCACCTCTCTAGTGACTTCTTTGCATCTGCATTACACCAAAGGCTCACTTGAATTGCTCTCTTTTCAAATATTTAAAATCATAAATAAGGCTCCTTAATCTAGATCCATTCTTTCTATCACCAACACAATGACCCACACATAGTTCGGATTGTCTCCTTTCCATCTCTTCTTCTTGGAAAAGATTCTGAGTGTAAATTGAAAAAATGGGCCCAAATGTGTGATTTCGCTCTAATTCAGCTGATTTTTCCCTTATCTCAATTGATTACCAACTGCTAATCAGGAGTTTATCATTAATTTCACCTTGATTAATCTAGATTTCATTAATCTCAGAGGGCTGGCTGAGATTTCTTGCTTGGAATTGGATCAGCATTGGCCGATCTGTATCCAACTCAGCTGATCCGCTGATTCTGCAAACCATGGGAGAAAAGCTGTCCAATTGATAAAGACAAAAAACCTTAATAATTTTCTCTAGATACCATCGATCTCTCTAGCTTCTACAAAAAGTAATGCTGGCAAGAGGAACTCCATTCTGCAGCAAGTTCCCCACTTGATATGAAACTTTATTTGTGTGTTTTTAGACCTTGCAATCAATGTATGTGCATGACAGTTTAAAGAAAATAAACTTGTATCAATTATTCTGCTTTTTTTCGTTTTGTTTAAACAAATTATCTACTTGATTTTTGTTGATAGAACTATTAGTGAACTTGTCTTTGTCTGTGGATGATAATTATCCTTTTTTTTCTTCTAGGGTACTGGGGTATGTATCTGATTGGTGTGCATCTAGGCCACTATATTCTTTTTGGAAATCATTCATCTAAAATGGCTAGAAACATTCAAGCTGCAAGAGCTACTGTTTGGATCGTTTCTGTTTTGTTTTGGTAAATATTAACCAAGTTATCCACTGTACTTCAGTCAGTTGCTCACATTTTAAGCTCTTTGGTTCTGCATGCCAATCTCATGCCTTGTTTATTAATTTGAATAGGTTTTTAACTATCATTCTGGACAAATATGTGGAAAGAGTATCTCGGAGGATGGTAAACATTGTTTCTTCATCTTACAAAAGGCTTGAGGACAAATATTATAATGATAATTGCATAGTGCTGCTTTCTACAGACATGAGTTGGATGTTAGTGTGTTTAAAACAGGCCAGCTGGTCTTTGTTTCCAGGTTGATCCACATCAAAATATGGCTGGATTAGAAATTTTTCACTAATTGAACTGGAGCAAACTAGCTCATGTTCTCCATTTAACCAGATGAACCAACCGGTCTGATCTGGAAAAAGTGATGTTTATTCAATGTTTAGTTGTTCTAGACTGAAGTACAAATATTGAGTTTGCTTCCTCTACACCTTATGCCAATATGTATATAGCTAATAATGCATCTTAAGTTTTGCTGATGTATTCTTTCTGTATTTTTATCATTGTATGCCAAGTGATTTACAAAGCTTCTTTTATGCAGTGCAACCTAGCGTATGTTACGCAGGTCATAGCTCAGAATTTTCAGGTACTAGTTTCACTTTCCACTTTGTTAAGGACTTTCCAGCATCTGAGATGTTTGAAGTTATTTATTAGTTAATCATTCTGCAAACAGTTAGAATAGAGCACCAATTCTCTGGTACCATTTGATAGAAAACAAATCATTATGAGAAAATAAGAGTACTTTTAAGGAGACAGAAAACCACATCCTGAGTATGTGGTTGATATGCAGCAAATCTTGCAGCTTCCTATCAAGTTTAGTAGTAACTGAGGTCACAGTCTAAAATGTTCTTCTATGCCACAATTTCAATCTCCAAATGAAATGTTGTGTTTTTTGGTACCATACTTTACTGATTTGCAGCGCTTCAAAGTGCACTGAGATCAAGTCAGCCACGACCACCTGATTTGTTTATCTCTAAATATAAATCTAATATCAAATAGAAATTCAATTGAATTAAAATAAAATATAACAAGTATATTTTAACTAATGATTATACCTTACTATCCAAAATGAGTGTTGTGCTTCGAATAAGTGTGTTGTGCGTCGAATAAGTGTATTGGTTCTTATAGCATAATAGTGAAATGAACCTTATAATTATCTAAGATCAAACTAAATAATTCTCCATGGACATTTGGTATTGAATTAGTTTTTCCATGTGTTCATAATTTCATAAATATTAATGGGTTAACCACTAATAATTGAATTGGAAATAGCATAATTGGAATTGGAATAGTTACAAGTATGTGGCATGAATGTATCTCTATTTCTCCTACTTCAGTATCACTCCTCTTTATTGCTGCTGGTGTTCCGATTGACGTTTCTCCTCTTCTTCTCTCCTCTCTTTTTATAGACTTTATCTCCCTCTCGTGAGTGGGATTGAATCGAAGGATGAGCCACTAGATGAGAATCTTTCTATTTCAGTTGGCTCTGAAGGGTACCATCTGACACTGCTCTATCTCAGTCATAACCACTGACATTGTGAAAGCACTAGCAATATAATTACATTCACCCATGTATTTCCTAAAACCATAAGGCTATAAATCAACTTGTTGTTAGCAGGGTTATTGTTACTCGTGCACTTTTGTGATGGGTGCTATGTCATTAGCTGGACCTTAAAAGATGAATCTTTTTTCTTTTTTCTCAGGTCCTATCAATTCTCACACTATCAGACTTCATTCCCTACAAAAAGCCTTTAGCCATTGAAGAAGCATTTAACCAAAATCTTCTGGGTTCATTTCTTATGGTTAGTCATTTGTTGTTCATTTTTTTCTAACCTCAGTTGACATAGTTTTCAAATGGCATTCATTCTCTTGGCAGGCAAATGTCCTCACTGGTCTAGTAAACTTGTCTATGGATACCCTATCAGCTTCCCCTGTAACATCATTTACTGTCTTATTGGGTTACTCTTTTCTTTTATCTTTTGTTACTTCAATTCTTTGGTTCTGTGGCATCAAAATTAAATTTTGGTAGATGTTTTGTGTAAATATGTTGAAGAATAATAATGTATTGACTTCTGGAAGTTGCACAATTAAATGACTTGGTGTATTGTTAAATTGTTCAATGCCATTTATCTTGATTTCGGATTAAGCATTACATGTTACTAGTACTCATACTTGATTTGAGTCAAAAAAAGATTATTCTTATGCCTAAATTGTTCAAATTTAGAGGTGGTTTATCACCTCTAATATGCCCATTAAACGTCTTCTAAATACTGGTCAGATTTATATTATTCTCTTTGAGGTTGGATAGTTAAAAATATAATCATATTTTGTCAAAATCTTGTATTGTGCATGCACACAGAGCTTGAGGCAGTGATCACATGATACATGGTGAGAGCTTTTCTTTAGTTTGGAATAAACAATGCACCTTAACCATTTATGAATATTGGCCCATTTACATGCAGGTGGCTGAGATGATACAGGACGATTTATGGACCAATCCACTGAAGTACTTCAACAATGTGTGCTGCTTTCTATTTGTCTTATTTCACATTATATCATTTGCGTCTAGGATAGGTTTTAAATGCCAACACTTGTTAACTACTAAAGCACCAGTATACTGTGACTATGGTTCATATTTTTCAGTGTTGTTTGTTATATCAATAGTAAAAAAGTCAACGAACTGCTTCTGAATTATATGTTCTAATATCATTTTATCAACATGGCTATAATTTTTTCTTTCTTTTCTCGTCAGGACTACATAAAAATTGACGAGGAGGAGGTACATCTGTGAACAGATGATTAGCACCTTTGATTATTTCTGCATCATGAGAGTGGAGACCTGGCTCGGACAGTACCATAGTTTCTCAATTCCTGGGTTGTTTCAACTTTGTTGGTTTCTAAGGAAACGTCCAGAACGCGCCATTTCTATTATCAGGTAAGTCCATTATATACTGGCGTGCAACTCGGACATATTAACTTCTAAAATGTCTTGTTCCAGTCATTTTGCTGGCAAAAACTCAAAAAACTTGAGATGATACATGCCGGTTATATTGCCAATAGAACACGGGCATTAGAAAGTTCGCATTTATAGCAAGTTTTGTTTTTTTGGCATTCAGTTGTATTTGGCTCAAAACAATTCGATCTCTCTCTTGCATCATTAAACAATAATCACTATTTAAATCCTGGAATTCGGAAAATGGGTTATTACACTATCCATATTTCTAAAGACTACATATATAAAGTGTGTAATTTGATATGTAATGGATCTTGTGTAGACTAAGGTGTTACCTTCATCTATCTTATATAAGATTCTGCTTCGTTACTCTCACTTGACTTTGATTTATTTGCCAGAAAGGAGCTGACCTTGTTGATGAAGACGAGTTAGGAGGAGATGAAGATGGCGAAGGCTACGTAGTGCAACTTTGCATGAACGACCTTATCAACTGTGGCTGAACAAGAACAACCCTTTTAGCTGGCCTTGGAGTAGCATTAGGTCACTGTCAGGTGCATGGTCAGTCAAGCATTTTGTCCAGGCAAGAATTTCATCCGTGTACACCTTTAATCTTAATGTAAGTTTATGTCCTAAAACATTTCTTCCTAGTTCATATGTGCACCAAAAATTGAATAAATATTATCATTTTCTCTTTTTTTTAATCGTAATTTGTTTTTGATTTACTTCAACTATTATCTCTTTACTTAAGTTACATCAGTATAGTATATATATATTATAGAGAATGTTTGTATGGAAGTTTAAAACTTGTTTCCTTCTTGTTCGTTCACTGTTAACTCGCCGACAGATGGTAACACAACATGATACCGAGTAAACAAATTGTGGAGAAATAAAGTGGTCACTCTTAGTTTCACTGCATAGGACACTTACTGTTAATACATTTGCCCTCCATTTAATCTGCACTGTCTGGAGCAGTAGTCTCTGTTGTCTTTGAGTAATTGTATTTGGGACCATCTCTTTGCTTTCTCCTAACACATCTGTGTGCTTATGCTTGTTCTAAAATATTACCACTTGAGTTTGAATCCTCATGTTTTTTAGCTCTTGTTCATGTGTTTATTCAGAAACAAAAACAAAAACAAAAACAAAATCGGCCTCGATTAGTTAAACTGCAATTGCTGATTAGCATAGAGAGGAATCATTGGATCCTCCTCAGGCCAAAGTGCCTAAATACTGACCTTTCTGTCTTTTGCAAGGAGCTCATGTGCCTAAATATTTTTCAGTAGATTTCACTGCAGCAACTCCTTTGTGTCCAAGGACTATTATTATTTTTTCGCTTACATTTTCGTAAAACTCATGTTGGGTTCTATTTTCGTAAATTTCTCACAGGTAAGAGCGTTTCACGCCTAAAAGATGTTGTGGAGGTGTGCATCTTCTCTTATACAAGGTGTTAATAATATCCATTTGTTCAATTTTTCGTATACTTTTCTGTTGATATTGTATGTGCTTGATTATCTTCGTGTATGTACTCTTGTGTCGAATGACGTACAAATATGTAGTTTGAGACGATAGATTTCGTGTAGTTCGAGTTATTTTGCAAACATATGCTAATGGATTGACCCCACTTTGCAGACAAATCAAGAGTGGCACAGCATGGCGTATCCCTGGATGAGATTCTCTTCTATTCCGACATCACTATGCATTTAAACTCCATCTCTTGCATTTTTTTTCCTACCAGCACTTTTTAGCTTCCTTAGTAGGTTCTCCTCTCTATAAATCCACAGCTCACATTGCCTCTGAGTTGATCATCCAACAAAA
>JBBMKF010000112.1:2373192-2387150 GCA_037834155.1 Curcuma caesia
TCTACAGTTTGTTGATGATCTAAACCACATCTTCGTCCTCAAGTTCATGTTCGTATAGCATAAAGTGAGCTTCACAATTGAGTATCATCATCGCAAGTTTAAAGTAAACTCAATAAAATAGATCATTACCTTGCCAACTCTTTGTGGTTTATGCTTTGCACTCGAACCCCTTTTCTTCTGCACTATTTCGATCAGTACAAGTAAATGAACGAGGTCATCTTGGAAGCATGAAGAGAAGAAATACAGTGGCACAACTTAAGGCAAGATGGCTTACTATTTGAATTACTTCAGCATGTCTTTATGAATCCTATTACAAAAATCTTCTATGGTTCTCTTCTTGGGAGCAAGGATCATAGGTTCCTCATAATCCAGATTCAAGCCCTTTGGCTTTGTGTAGATCCGAACAAGATCGAGATACTCCCATATCTTTTCTAGAAGGCCATCGAGGTTCCACTCTAGGTGAGCACTGTTTTGCAGTTACATGATATAATCAGTCACTTGAAGAATATATTTCTATAAAAATCCTCTTAAAACTCGACCAACCATGTTGAGGATTTAATCTAGGGAGCAAATGGAAATGAAAGATAAGTTGATACCTGACCGGACAGTAGTGTGGAAGCTTGTCTAGGATTTCTAATACTTCCACAGTTATCTGGTCTATCTTGTTTAGGAAATAGATGTATGGAATGTAAACTCTATCTCCTTCGATTACATCAATTAGATCATCTGCTATAACCATCGTATCTCAAGGAAATGTCGCCTCCGGGACATAGTTGAGTTGGTTACGATGGAGCAAAATTGTTGAAGTGGGCAAGGGTCAAATCTCGACGAAGCTGAGACAATGTCTTCCTCCATCGTGGCCAACTATAGTTTCTTGATTTACTTCCTCACAGATAGTCGTGGGACCGACCGTGTGGGGCCGCTAGAGTAACGGATTCCACCTTTGCTGAAGTATCTCAGGAAAATGTCAGCATTATGTATCTTGTACTCGCTACATATCACCTTAACTGTTTCAAGGTCCAACTGTGTATTTGTAACCGTGGAAGTGAAGTTGATGCCGCCTTTGTCTTTCTTTCAGAATGTTATATTAGGGGGTTCCTTATTTAACCTGTCATTTGATGAAAGTATTAGGGCTATGCCTTTGCAATGAGTGAATTGTAACAACAGAATCAGTTTGGAGTTTACTCAAAATATTGATATAAATGTACCGATAATTGCTACTTTGTAATGACTACTAACAGTATTTAAAACATGTAAGTCATGCACTTTTATGCATCGATAACAATTCGAACCAAATCCTTGAATGAAATGTCCACACGAAACTTCACTGCACATGCATATCAAGTTGCATATTGAATTGCAATCTATCTTCATCATTGCAAGTTGTATCGAAAAATCCACTAAATGTCAGCTTGAGCTTATGGCAAAAGAATAATTCAGTTGAATCAACAATATGTCCAAAGAGATGGTGCAGAGTAGCAGTTTGTTCAAGGGCACATGAACTATCTCTGACATTCATACCCTTAAATTGGGTGTCGATGTAAGGTTGTGACCTCTAAGATCGATCCTCAAGGACCACAACATACATGATCACAAGAAGCCCATTAACCAACAAACACCATCAATAGTGAGAGTAAACCACATAAAGGTGAGAAACAAAAAAACAGAATCTTATGTAAAATAGGACCTAAAGCTCAAACTTTTATTGAGGAAAATGCTATACCAACAGATGAAACAGTGACCATTGATCTAGATCCAAAAAGGTTCTTACCTTTGCCAAACTCATCAGATTATATGATACCATAAGCATGCTTTGAATTTTCAACAGTAGAAAGAAAAAGACAGGCTATATTGGAAGGAATTCCATGATATCTACTTGCTTCAAGACAAGAACTTTCAAGATTAGTTTTTGGGGATTTGGATCTACATGATCACTAGAAACACACTAACCAACAAGGCCACCGATAAAGAGAAAAGACACAAGTTATAAAAAAAAACCAGAATCTTATGCAAAATAATAGGAACTAAAGCTCAAAACTAAGAATGTTATACCAACAGAAGAAACGTTGGCCATTAACTTATATCGAAAAAGGTTTTCAATTTTGTCAAAAGCATCAGTCTGAATGTTTGAGCTTTAACTTATATCAGAAGAAATTCCTTGATATCTGCTTGCTTCAGAAAGGAACTTTCGCCATCCTTCAGTTTTTTTTATTAAGCCTCAGGGCATCATTCTGACATAGATGCCCTGATGCTTCCTAAGCACTGTTGCAACATGGCTATTTGTTGGTTCAAGAATGATCTTTTGACGTAATATTTGAACAGTCCTTGGGGACCCAATGGAATACCAATGGCAACTCACTAGAGAATCAGGAGAATATAAAGCACTAGAAAAGCTACATACCTTACAAGCAATTGATATCACCTCGAACTTTCTAACTTTAACACAGCAATACTAGTAAAAGAATAAATAAACTCATCTCCTACTTTACCTTATGCCAAATCCCTCAAGTTCCTTCTCAATAAGGCGCTTATGAGTTATTGGTTTGATAGCATCAAGAACAATCAAGATGCAATTGCATGTCCTAGCTGTACTGATAACCTGAGAAGTATTTGTTCACAATTAATGGATTTGGTATGGAACATGGAGGATGGAGTCAAGGAGATAACAATCTTTAGGATGACATAACCATGCAAAAGTGTGAAAATTCTTCTTCTGAGTCTATTTTCTTCAGAATGTCAAATTCTTTCAACAAAAGGCACCATGTCAACTGTGCAAACCTACTACATACCTGCCTTCCTCTACCCTTTCCATCCTTTGCACCCTCAATGATCCCTGGTAGATCCAGTAACTAGAAATTCAAAATGTTAGAATGAGACTATCTTACAAGAACAAAAGATAGTGAGCTTCATTGACTAGAAAAAAAAACAGGAAGATGAAATGCAATGCAAGATGGGTTTTACCAATATGTGACATAGAACAAACAGGAACACAACCTCGCGTAGAGGAAATCTCACACAGTGAACTAAAAAGTAGAAATCTTATTACAAAAGTTAATATTGTTGCTGTCCTTGTGGGTTTGAGGGGATTACTTTTTTTCTTCTGTACAGCTAAAAGATCTATGATTTGCTTCTCATATATAAGAATTTCATCCTCCATATGAGCTGACAAACTTCTTTTGTGTATCTCAAGACCATCTAAATAATCCTCCAATACAGCCTTAAGAATTTTGAGTTGCTGAAATCCCTCCTTTATCTTCGCAGAGGGCATACACATGGCTCAAGTTTTGTCGGGTCTTCAAAACTACCCATTAGTACTGCTCACTCAGTTCTGTAAAGTAAAGCTGTTTTATGGATTTTTTTTTTCATAAATATCTTTTTTTCCAATCTTTAATACCAACATGCCCTAATTGCTTTGTGGAACCTAGTAAAGCTGAAAGTGGAAGATTTTGGTTGGCAACAGTGCATGAGGACACTAAGGAATTGACTGATGCACAAGGTCAATATCTCTTCTCAGTAGAGACCATTTTCATTTCAATTTTATTTTTTCTTAAGCAGACTTTTTCGAACCTGTAGCGTACATACTCTTTCAAACTTAAATAGCAAGATTCTGAAGTTCATCCTCAGAAACTGAGATTGGCAGACCTCCATCACTTTCTCAACAATGACCTCGATATCAAAGTCAAATTACTTTACCAGACATTTGCCCCAGAAAACGAGACTATTAAAGAAACCAATTTTTGGGGCAAACGTTTGCATTGTGGATGCAAACACGAGGAAAGAACAACGATTATCCATTGCAAATGTCTGCTTTCTGGGGCAAATGTTAATGTGACTCTGGTACCAAGGTGGTTAGTCAGAAAGTGAGAGGTTTTAAAGGGCATGTCAATCTCAGTTTCTGAGGATAAACTTCAAAATCTTGCTACCGAGAAGAGATATCAACCTTCTGCATCAGTCAAATGCAGTTACCAACCAGAATATTTCAGTTTCAGCATTAGCAGAACTGACAACTGAGTGCACTTTAATAATGGGTAGATCTGAAGATTGAGTAACCTGAGTTATGTGTGGCATCTGCGACAATAAAAGAGGGATTCACAAACTCAAAAATCTTAAGGTTGTATTGGAGCATTATTTAGATGTTCTTCAGATACAACAAGAAGTTTGCAAACTCATATGAAAGACAACATTCCTATATATGAGAAGCAAATCATAGATCTTTCAATTGATGAGATTCAAAACCACACGCACAACAGCATCAACTTTCAATCCATGAACTTTATCTTTTCTTGTGTGTTTGAGATTTTCTCCATTTGAGGTCATGTTTCTGTTCATCCTATGTCAATATGTTTTATGGCATGTATATTGAACTAAATTCTCCAAGTAAATAAAAGCAGCAATTTGACTTGTATCACTATCTTAATAAGAGAAAAATAAAAGGCAAATTCCAATTCTATTATTTATGACTTTGGGACAAGAGGTATTTCATATCCCAGAACAGTCATGATTCTAAAATTGCACAATATATGGCTGTTCGGAAAACAGAAGATAACTAGGAACTATTACCTGGACACTGTTTATGATAACACAGCTGAAGTGCAGTGTCTATTGGTTAAATCTGGGACATCAGAAGCAGTAAGGTGCAAGACTTCTTTATGGAGAAGAATAGCAGGATGATCTAGGAGGGTTAGCAGCAGGGTGTTTCAATTGCTGCAATTAGATGAACAACTTTAGAGTATTTCAACTAAGCAATGCTCAGGCCTCAAGACAGTCGGGCAGGAATGGATTTTGTTAATGAAGCAATTATAGCAATTTTATGATTTCAAACTTTTTTGTAAAACCTCATGAACTTTATCAATCCTAACCTAGTTCAGGTTAGACTGTGCATTTGGTGGACTAGGGCTGTTACTGGGGTCAATAAAGGGACCGCAATCCTATGTTTTATTCATTTTTGGTCTTCTAACTATAAAATTTATTTGTCACCTTTGAACATCACACCATTGAACCAATTTTATCTAATTTTATAAAATGTTTATCTGATAGCCCTTGGATATTAGTATTTTTAACTAAAACACGAAAAAAATGACTTTCAAAATAAAACATAATCACCAAAATATTGCAAACAATCTGGAATTTATGCAATACTTCAAACATGGCAAGCAAGTTCAGTCAATGCCAACAGAAGCAATTTGGAATTCCTTACTTCAACTTGATGGGCATAATTAAAAAAGAAAATCACAGATAATTCAGGTAGCAAAGAACATCCATCAAAATTAGCAGGACGAACTTTGGGTCCCTGTCAACACGAACCTATGCAATCTCAGGCTTTCAGAATGCACCCAATCTTCAGAGTGGCCAGCACACAAGAATTGCCAAGAACAACAATAAATGGCCAAGCAAAATTAGTGACATGATGGGCTAATAGATTAACTAAATTATATCATAACCCCAATATAATGAGAGATAACTGCATCTCAACATGCTTGAACAGTAATAAGAACTTAATGAGTTACCTGAATTTTAGCACCTCTATACATGATGACACCAGGAATACAGGTTAAAGTTGTAAACTCATATGAAGCAACCTGTTACATCAACAACGTTTGGAGTTGTAAAAAGACACATTTCGCTGGACTTGACAAATAAAAAACCAATAGGTGTTGTTTTCTAGAGAAAAAAAAAACTTAAACAAAACAAATTTAGCACATAGAAAACATGTTATCCTTCAGAATACATAATACAGCATCAGCTCAAATAACAACAAGAGGCAATTTTGAGAAAACTATTTGGGATTGGTTACACGGATGTATCCAACATCCTATCGTTGACTGAATCAACCAAATAGGATGGATTAAAATATGAGATCACGTATCTCTAAAATTAGCACTGATCCAGTCAAGCCCGATTGGCTGACCGATACAGACCGCATTGACTCAAATGGCCAAAAAAAGAGGAGCATAACTATACATCTGCTAAACTCAATTTTATGAAAGATTGTAGAGAAGTTAAGATGAAAACATATAGAAACAAGAAATATTCAGGTCTTGATTGTGGCAGTGCCAATTGCAGAGCCATCATTTTAACTAACAAATCAAATAATTGCAACATCAACAAGGAGTAAGGACATAGAATTGTATTAACCTTTGAGATGAACTGAAGAGAAGGAAATTGATACGAACAACAATGAACAAAAGAAACAGGTGTAAACACAAATAAAGAATAAAAGTGGTATACCTCTGAGAAAGTGCCAGTTAATTTATTTAACAGTGTCGATTTTCCAACAGAAGGAAATCCCACTAGACCAACCCGTGCATCTCCACTTTTAGTAACATCAAAGCCTTCACCAGCACCACCACCACCTTTGGAAGGAGGAGCCAAGAGCTCTCGTCGTAGCTTTGCAAGTTTTGCCTTCACATAAATAACAATCAACAAATGCATACAGGAAAATAAAAGACAAAAGGAAACAGTCACATGCTCTGAAAGAAAATGAGTCATGCTGCCAATAAAATGAAGCCATATAAATACAAAAACTATTGTACGAATGGTACTGCAGGTAATAAAAAGTTCTCATTTTCCTTTCTCTTGCATGAGCACAAGATTGTTTATCACTGATGATTACCTACTCAGCTAGGATGACTGGATAATGATGCACCTAGGTGATTCCAATTTCCTAGAGGAAACATTTTAAAATGCTGGATGAGGAGCAGTGCAACTTAATGGATGCTAGGCGGGCCAACGAACCATTTATTCTCGTTTCCTTTATCCTTCTTCAAATAATACAAGTCATGGAATAAGGCAACAATTCTTCCCACTAGATGAACATGAATGGTTGTTTTTCTTATGCAAGGATATATGTCTAGATGCAATACCTTAACTTCAACCAACTGAACCACTGAGCATAGAGCATCTTAAATAAATGCTAACTCCATGCTCTAAAGCAATGCAGCAACTTGTTCTAAATCTAGAAGAGCTAAAAACACTCACCACCATAACCAACACATCATCTTATCCTCCCAGCTAAAAACAATCAAATATGGCTTAATAGTTATGAACTATTAGGAGATAGATCCACTTCTCTTAAGGAAAATGGTTCATCTACATCAAGGATAATAAACATTAAAGATAGTTAGGGAAAGAAATCTAAAAGACAAAGAATTCTTATCAGAAGGAACTCATTGTTGGAAGAGTTCCTTGATCTTAGACGATGTCAGTCTCTTAAGTAAGTCCAGCTCATGGTGGTACATATTCAAGACAGAACTATCAAGTTCATGAAGAACCTATTAGGCCAGTGTTCTAGAGCCTACATGACCAATTGAATAGACCTGATATGATACACTAAAGCAGCAAAAAAAGGTAAATAAGTATCGACCATGTTCACATAAGCAAGAAACCATAATCCAACATTGAATCACAGTAAACAAATAGAATCAACATCCCATCTAGCTAAACTTATGATCAAGACTGTAGATCATAAACAATCAGCATGTCAACCTGCTTACCATAAGAAAAAAAAATATCTTTACTAAGAACATCAAGTTCAACAGCATGTATCACGCACAAATAACCAAGAAAAATCCTTGACGAGTACTTACAGTTCCTTTCTATGAAAGAGACAAATTTTATATGTATAAATATAGAATCCTACTCCCTGATAATTATAACTAACAGCTAGAAGTTGTGCATAAGCAACTTCAAGCAGACGAAAAGATAAGGAGAATAACCTTCAGCAGGCCGAGATGGTGTGCTGTTGCCTTATTCTTCTGCGTCCGTGCCATCTACAACACAAAATAGAATTGACGCCCAAATGATTAAAAAGTAAAACTGCTCACTGAAATCTATCCATAATAGAAACCAGAACTGCAATGCACCACTAATCTTCTAAATAACCATCACTAAATCCATACGTGCAATCAGTTCTAAATTTTTCAAGGAAAAATGAACGCCATCGAGCAAAATAACAAATGCCCAAGTAAACGCAAGCAGGCCCCATGCTGGCCAAATCAGAGACGATCACGACCACTCCGAACTCCGCGAGCATCTCAACTCAACTCGCCCAAGGGAAACTAAGGCTGATCAAGGTCGAGAAATATCCCAGGATTGATTCGCAGAGGGGATCGAACAAGATGGAGAGAGGATTGTTGAAGACTATGAGATCAGGTTACCTCATCTTCGATGTCCTTGATCTTTTGCATGACGGTAGCCATTGCTGCTCACCGATCTGGCCAACGAGCTCGCCTTCACCCTCCCCCCGGCGAAGGGTCTAGAGGCTTCGGAAGCGGCGGCGGAGCCGTAAAGAAAGAGGAGAGGGCCAGAGGGATGGGAGAATTATTATTGAATTTTAAATTACTATATAAATATAAAAGTACGCTAAACCTTATATAAATTGGATTTCTAAAATAAATTTAGTTGGGAGAATTTTAAAATTTTTGAAAAAATAAAATGGAGGATAATAAGAGACGGATAAAAAATTTTTAAAAAATAAAAGCATTTTAAAAAATATATTTAAAAGCCCACCCTAACATAGTGAATATTATTTACATATAATATTAATTTGATAGATAAAACATGAGAAATAAATATTAAATTTGAATTTGGATGTAAAATGTTTGAAGTAAAAGGTTTTAAATTTTTAGAATAATGATAGAATAGATAAAATTAAAATTTAGTAATATTAAATATAATAAAATAATTATTTAAATAAGAGATAATGAGTTATTTGTAATGAAGAATTTTAACTATTTAAATTTTTTTTAACAACGGTACGAAAGAGTTGAGAGAGATGTTTCAACTAAATACAAATAGAAGGATTCAAATGGAGAAAAGTATTAGATTTTTTATAATTTTTAAAATATTTATAAATCTTAAACTGAAATTGTATAAAATAGCAGTTCAATTTACTATATTATATGAAAATAAATGTTAAATTATGACTCGAATATATTAAGATATTATTTATATGAAGTCGGATGATAAGTTATTAAACTACAACTCAAATAAAGAAATATGAAGGAGAAGATGATAAAATGGATGCACGAACATACGAAAATGAATAAAAGAAAGAAATATAAACACTAGAAAAAAATTATGATTACACCTATTACCTATTAAGTAAAAAACTTTGGAATGACATAAATATATACTTAGATAATTAATAAATATTTTAATTAAATAAGATAAAATTATGATAAATACTCATATTAAAAAAGAAAGAGAAAATTAAAAAAACTTCATAATAAAATTTTATTTAAATATAAATGACAATATGATAAAGAATAAAATTTAATAACATAAAATCATAATCTAATCTATTAGATAAAATTTGATTATTATTATTATTATCATATTATTCCGTTCTCTGTTTGGGCAGTAAGGGTCGGAGAAAGACAATCACTCATTTTTAAAATCAGCATTCTTAAGATCAAAGAGTCAAATAGAAAAAGAGGGAGAGCTCTCCAGGAAGATTCTCTTGTAGTTGGATTCTCCGGAATCACGAGACTCCTTAGAATGAGATTTCAACTCAGTACCTTTAGGGATTTTGAGAAGAATTACTCTTTGGAGAAATGAAAGTTGTAAGCGAGGGGGGAGGAATTATTATCTATTGTTATGATAGAATCAGTAAGTCGGTCTTAATATATTTTTATTTTAAAAATAAATTTTATTATGATTGTTATAACAAGTATGGTTATAATTGCTATAATATAAACACCCATGATTATAACCACTATAGTATATCAAAGAAAATTATTTTATTTTTCTAGATATGAGGTACGCAAAATATTTTTTATTAATTTGATAAAATCGTTTCAATTTAATTAAAATTATTTTAATAATATCGATTTCATAGTTAATTATATATTATTAGCAACTATTGACATAATTATTGCAATAATATCAAAATAATTTTGATAGTAATTTTTATCAACTTGATAAAAAAACATTTTAATATACAATTTCAATATAATAATTTTAATTAAATTATAATAATTATATAGATATATATATATATTAATCGCTAAAACAATATTTTTTAAAAAATAGAATGTTGAAACGTTAGGGGGCATGTTGTAAAAAACTAATAATAAGGGGGCCTTTCGGTAAATAAAAAGAAATTAAATAATACGTTTTTTAAAATAATTTTTCCAATTTTCCGACCTTTTTGATAATTGAAATGCTTAAATCTGAATGATTATTGCGTTGGGCTACACGTGTTGTTTCCTTGGCGGCCCATTAATTTAGGCCCTTTTCGGCCCATAATTATCGCTCTACCTCAGCCCGAAAAGATGACCGTTGTGGTTCGGATTCCCTAATGGGCTCGATGAAAGAGGCGGAGAACGGGGCGGCGGCGGCAGCGCCGGCGACCAACGGCGGCGCCGCTCCTCCAACGTCCGAAGGGGAAAAGAACCCACAGAAGAGGGGGAGGTCGGCGATGTCCGGGGGGACGCCGCTCGAGGTGGGCACGCGGGTGATGTGCCGGTGGCGGGATCAGAAACCCCACCCCGTCAAGGTCATCGAGCGTCGGAAGATCCCGTCCGGAGGTCCCAATGACTACGAGTACTATGTTCACTACACCGAGTGTATGTTCGTCGCTCCCCGCTTTTAGATTTGTTTCCATATTGGCGTTGGGTTGGGTCTAGGGTTATGACCAACATTTGGGTTTGTGCTCGGCTTAGTCTTTTTAGTAAAGTTGAGTTTTTCTGAAGTGGGAATGTGGCAAAACAAGATTTATTCCAGTACTTTGACATATTTGTCAAGTGTGGGCGTTAGTGCTTAAATTTATGGCGTTTCGATTTTGATATGCAATGGAGGCCTTTGAACGCAAATATTTACATATTCTAGCATACTTCAGTTTAAGCTATCGAGCACATGCAATCCGTTATATGTGGAGAGGTGCTTTCAGCCTTTCAGGTAAAGTTTAGTTTTGAAGAAGTTATGAAGTGGTAAGGTGGTTTTTATAGCAGGGCTTAGACATATCTGTTAGGTATGAGCGTTAGTGCTTAAATCTCGGATGTTTCAATTCTCATACGCAATGGAGATCTTTTGAACGCAAATATTTACGTATTCCAGCAGACTTTTTGGTAGCTTCCTTCAATTTAAGCTATAGAGCAAATGCAATCTATTGTATATGGAATTTCCCACTCTGTTTAAAGGAAAGATGATCAGAAATGTGTCAACTTTTCTAGTTATTTCATCTCAGAGTTCAAAAAATGCGGATGCACCATGAAAAAGAAATCTTTTTGGAAAAATTAACATTCTCTGTATATTGGTTAAGTCTCTTTTCTCTAGCTGTGCGTGTGAGAGCTCTCTATTTTTAGTCAAGTGCTTTTCCATGTTTTAAATTAAACACATAGGTTGTTGGATTTTATCATACTTAGTCTAACTTGGATAATTGCATTAGTCCTTAGAAAAGATGAGAAATCTTATCCTCAAGAATTTGTTGACCTTGTTTGGCATTGAGTTCTCGGACTTGGATTAATTGATCATGTGAATGATGGTTGAATATTGAAAGTTGAGTTGGGAATCACTTGAAGAAGTTTGGTGGCCATCAAATATTCAAATTGGATGGACTTAAAAATTTGTCATTTTAAGAGATTTTAAGTTTATTTCGTGCATTATGATTTTACGATAGACATATCTAGGGACAAATTTAATTTGTAGGTTATTTTAAAATTAGATTATGCTTTTTGGATATAGTTTTTGGTTTCAACGTGAATCTCATGTGATCAGCACTTCATTGTAACATCTTCTCTACAAGCATCATCTGTGATATCCTCAGATGTCAGTATCCTAGTTTCTATGAATAACTAACTTGCTGATTACCTTGCCTGTTTACTTTTTCTTTTTGTGTGTGTGCAAATAACTAATGCCCTTTTGAGGTATTTCTTTTTCTAGTTAATAGGAGACTTGATGAATGGGTTAAACTCGAGCAACTTGATCTTGATACTGTGGAGGCTGATGTCGATGAGAAGGTGGAAGACAAGGTACTTCTCATAGTTTACTTAGCAGATGAGTATACGCCATAGGTTTTTATTTTCTTGGATTTAATATTGAGTTGGGAGAGGATTGTGTATCAAATAAATTCAATCTTGATGTTTGCGTATATATTGCTAATCCAGCATGCACATCTAATAGTTATTTATGAATTGTGTTCAAAGAGGTTTTTCAACTTCCCTACACAATCCTTTTCAGGTAACAAGTTTGAAAATGACTCGACATCAGAAAAGAAAGATTGATGAAACACATGTTGAGGTATTCCTAAATCCTTTTAGTTACATTCTGGTCGAGCTGCACTTTTCTACTACTCCAAAATCCTTTTAATTATATTCTGGTTAAACTGCACTTTTCTACTCGTTAAAAACTACATGATCATCTTGTTGCATGTTCTTGCTAGTTTTCTTTTTCCATTTTCTGGGTGTGGACAATCACATACCGGCGCTATGGATATACTAAGGTCAAATTTGGTATTCTGCAATGTGGAACTCACAATATAGCAATACATTAACAGTCAATTTTCTTTCTTTCTTGTAATTTGTCTTGTCATTATAACTTCAAATTTCTTATAAGATATAAATATCAAATTGCTTTCACTTTTATTAGATATGAGTTTTCTTGTGGTATGACATGTGTGAGAGAAAAAAATGCTGATTATGTCAAATATATCAAAACAGAAAAAAGTACCACTTTCGACTGATTGGACATTAGGATAATGGATCTAACTGAAGTCTCCTTCACTTTTGTTAATTTTTCATTTGCTCAGCATGGTCATGAGGAGCTTGATGCTGCTAGTTTACGAGAACACGAGGAGTTCACAAAAGTGAAAAACATTGCAAAAATAGAACTTGGCAGATATGAGATTGATACATGGTACTTTTCTCCTTTTCCACCAGAGTATAGTGACTCTCCAAAACTGTACTTTTGTGAGTTCTGCCTCAATTTCATGAAACGCAAAGAGCAGCTTCAAAGGCATATGGTGAGCTACATCTGACCTTCTGATTGCTCCGTCTATTAAACTTGGTTATGTGCACTGTTTACATATGAGCCATTGAAGTACATGTTTGCCCTCTTTTATAGTTTTTCCCTACAATTATTGTTACATTGGAAATATTACAAATTAATAATGCTGACCCTTTTTTGGGATGCCTAGCTTGAATGGAACATTTTGTTCCTACCTGATGCTGAAGTAAACTAGTTGATAAGTTGTTTGGACTGTGTGTGCATAATTGTGATAATAAATTTATAGATAAAAAATAATATTGACAAGGATAGATGTTCTCTTGGCCTGTGTATTTCAACTGGTATACCTATATTTGTTTGGCCTAAAACTTTTGTATTCTATAAGTTTTATCGAGTTGAGTAGGTTTTTTTATTCTATGCTTTCAGTCTGTATCTGCAAAAGGATTCAAAAGTTGTTTAGTTTGCCAAATAAGTGCCGGTATCAAACTATCCTAAAACTAAAAGGATTACTGAAATCTGCTAGTGCATATTTCTCTACGGAAGGCTGAACTCTTGTGGTTTAGACGGTTTGTATGTGAGGTTTGCCTAACAGATGTGAGCTATAACAATAGGCATTTGTGTGCACATAATACATATGATTGATCCTACTTGGTTTACTTTGTAGTAGTAGAGAGTAGACTTAGTTTATTAGCCATTTTGGTAAGTTTTGCATGGACTCATCTATGTAGCTCATTCACTACAGTTGACAAATTCTTTAGAATTTGTTAACTGTTCACCTACACAAATAATTTGGCTAATAAGAAGTCTAGTAAAATAATTGGTGATTAATTGATTGTTTGTATTAATTTACTCTTAATGTTGTCTGAGTTATTCTCTTTAACTCTATATGGTTTTTTCCCTATTTTTGCCGTTCGGTGTCATACTATAATGGAATCAAAGTTGTTGGTGCAAGATGCACTAAGATCTTGCCTAGTGTTTCGATGTTTGACAATACACCTAGGTCTGGTCAGTTT
>JBBMKF010000112.1:2402144-2422277 GCA_037834155.1 Curcuma caesia
CAAATGGGGAACGCAATCAAAGGATGCTGGGCATCTGGATTGGCCGCCGTATGCGCTTCCCGATTTACCCTGATGGTAGGTGGGAAACTTTCGTGGGACCGGACCGGCCACCCCCAGAGATGTGGCTACTGGGATTATCATTTTTTTGAAAGATCTCTGGTAGCTCAAGAACCCCATGAAACCAAAACTCAAACTCATTCTCTGAAACTATTTGGATGTTCTTGTGATTAGGCTTCTCACAGTTCTTGATTCGACGTAGGTGATCTTTCTGAACACAACTCTCTTGACTCCTCCAGCTCGAAGGATCAATCTTAGCTCCCAAGCTGAATTTCCTTTTGATACCCTTGTTGGTGTTCTCACGCTGTTTTCCTTCCTCGTTAGTGATTCTATATATACCTGTCATCTTCCTTGGCGGTGATACTCTCAAAGGATATTGATACGATGGATTCTCTAGACCTGCGCCGTGGTTATTGTTGGAACATCACGTGGCTGTAAAATAGGAAGGAAAAGAATCATTAAGAAAGATTATATAATATTCAAGAAGTGAGTAATTGATAAATCTACACTCCTCAGGTTCTGATGGTAGTCATCCTTAAGGTTTAAGGCCTAACTTTTGCACCCGCTCGCCATCACATGTCAACCTTATCTCGATCTTGAGTCCCAACCTTGAGCTCTAGCCTTGACACTCGCTTGACATTATGTGCCGACCTCATCTTGACTTCAAGTCCCGACTTTGAGTTCCGACCGACCTTGACACTTACTCGACATCATGAGCCGATCTCATCTCGGCTTTGAGTCCCGACCTTAAGTTTCAGCCTTGGCATTTACTCGACATCACGTGTCAATCTTATCCTGGCTTCAGATCCTAACCTTAGAGCCTACTTGATCGTAGGAGTTGGTTAGCCCGCGCAATTAGGGGAGCCTAAGACTGTTTTTTTTTAAATAGAAAAATATTCCCAAAAGATACGAACAATCAGAATCTTTCTAAACTGGAATGAATATTTCAGAATATATCTTAAACAGATATTAATAAATTTATAAAAGATGACCCATATCCATGGGCATAGGTATGTACACATCAACCCTAATTTCTCTAAGTCATTAAACTTCTTCCTCACGCAAAACTTTAATTTGAGCGTCAGAGTGGCTTGTCGGGACCCACCTCCAGTGCCATTATAACTTTTTTTTTGAGTACTTTTTAGGTCTTTTCATTTCTTCAGATAACTATCTTCGAGAAGCGTGCATGTCAGTAGTTCGTTGATCGATAACTTGATCACCCATGATATTTTGATCGGAACAAATATCCTTCTCCCTCATCGATAATTTATCTTCCTCACTTTTTTTTCTTCTTCTTAGATAACAATAGGAAAATATCAAATTAATTTTTTTATTACATAAATAATAAAAGAGTGATGCTATTTGTCACAACATATTCCCGTCACAAATTTGTGATGGGAATCTGGACTGTTCAATCACAATCACTCATTCAATCACAATCATCCATTCAATCTACGATCAGGATTTAATCTTAATTTTAAAATCCAACGGTACAGATTCCCATCACAACATTTATGACAGAAATTCTATCGTGACAAGTAGCTTTTTTCATATATATATATATATATATATATATATATATATAGGATGTGGTTCTCGTATGATTGAATAATTTTCGAGATCTCTTTGCTTATTATTGGTGAGGAAAGTTTAGTGTTGTCATCAAAATCTCTACGAAAGATCTATGTACACGACCTCTATGCAAGATCACAGGATTTCGAGGTCGACACATAGATGATGACGAATAGAAGTAATGATTTTAGCATTAATTAGAAGGGATCTCTTGCGGCGGAGATGAAGCCACGTATATGAGTTGTTCTGGGTTAGGGTTATAGTCTAGCCTAATTTTTATTATTATTATCTATATATAAGTTTTATTAAATATTAGATTTTTTAATAAAATAAATAAACTGAATCATTAATTGAACATGAAGTGAAGGTGTTGAATTAAAATTTGATTGGGATCGAATAAAGTCCATCGGGTAAGCGGAAAGATAAAGAGTATATTGATCTAAACTAGGATTAATTTAAATTTGATTTAGCCAAGTTATGCCCGAATCAAAAGTTTAATTAGATTAAAATTAGTTCAGTCAATTTAAAACGAATTAAGAAATTTTAAAAAAATATATATTTTCTCTTTTTTTTTTCTTGTTATTATCTTTCACACGTACGCAATCTCGCTTCCACTGCCTCACTATAATTTAATTATTTTTTCTTTTCTTTGTCGAACAACAGCTTTCTTTTCTTTTTCTCTTTTCTTTCTAATTGTAATTTAATTATTTTTCTCTTTTCTTTCTCGAACAACAGCTCTCTTTTCTTTGTTTCTTTTCAAGAGTAACAATCCTAGTCATTCTATATCTCCAACAAAAAGCAGCTCTTATTTATGTTTTCTTGTTGTCGAAGCTAATCGAAACTGTCGAAAAAGAGGATAAAACTACTATTCTCTTTTCCTTCCATCCTTATAATTATTTTGTTGTTTATTTTTCTTCTTCCAATTGGCTAGTTCAAGCAAACCAACGGTAGTTCTTGTTATTCACTATTACTTAATTATACATTCATTTCATTATTTTTTTTTTTACTTTTTAGATATATACTTGCTAGGGGTGTTTGGTTGGGACTATCGTTGATAATCTTGATTATTTATTCAAGGTTATCAACGATATATAATCTTATTTGATTTAGATTATGATTGATTCTCAAGTGATACAACATCACCATCACATTAGTAAATGAGTTATAACTTAGGAATATGATTACCTTGACAACTTAAGATTTTTTACAATTCCGGAACTTAATGAAAATTTTTTTCTTGATTATCCTCCAATTATAAAACTGAGTTAATTGAAATATACTATCAAACCGAGTTAATTAATTCAATAAACTTTAGTTTAAATACTTATAACTTTAAAAGAGATCATGTATTTTAAATTATAAAAAATAAAATTAATAAATATAATTTATTAATTTAATAAAGTATTTTATTAAAATAATAATTTTAATAAATTATTTTATATATATATAAATTTATTTTAAATTTAAAAAAATAAAATTAATGAATTATATTTATTAGTTTAATAAATTATTTTATTAAAATTATAATAAAATTAATGTTTTATATTTATTAATTTAATGAATTATTTTATTAAAATACTTATTTTAATGAATTATTTTATTGAAAATATATAAATTTATTTAAATTTTAAAATTTATAAATAAATTATATTTATTTTTTATATATTATCAATTTATTATCATCATCAATATTAATATTATTAATTTATTTTAAAAATAAATTAGATTAAGGGTAATATAATAAATATTAAATTGGTTATGTTTTATTCCTCCTAAATAAATAAGTTAAACGAAATAATATATCTTAGTTATGTGATTAATTTGAATCAAACACACCTTAGAGATAGAACTTGAACTATTTTAAAATAGAACATTAAACCTTCTCAATTGAGTTGGTAATCGGATGGTAGACTTGCATCGATGGATAAGAATTCGAGTTGTGACAACAATCCCTCCCACTCAGAGACTATTCATTACCTGATTTACCTCCCCTCATTACGAATTCTAACTCGCCATTCTTACGAATGGAATGCTAATCCAGATGGAGTTTGGAAGCTACCAAGTTGAAGATTGTCAGAATTTCCCAAAGCTTTGGGTGTTCCATTGATGGATCAATAATGGTTAGCACTGCTCGCCAGGAATGCCATCATCTGGGTTTTGTTTCTCTATTAGAAGATCAAAACACATGAATTTATTATCAGGAATTAGTCCAATAAAAAAAGTCTAATTAATAATTAAGATGTGGATTTTATTTGTATAAAACTCTATTAATTCGCTTTAATTCATTATCATCCATGGATGATAACTGATTTGGATTCTAAAGCTATATAAGGGGATCCGATCCCGGTAGGATTAGGATGATCTCGACTCTCTTGACAACCCTCGCCTTAACCACGATCCTATGGAAGATTAAATTCAGGTTCAGATTTACGGTTATATATATTTCACTTCTATAATTTATCTATTTTCGCAATGTTCTTATATATCGATGATAAGATCCATGTTTGAATTGTTTGATTCTTTATAATTCATATGCGATAATACAATTCATGCTTTAGAAAATTCTTATAATTTCTTCATTCTCTCTCACTCTCTACAAGGCATTTAGGATTTAGGGTTGTCCTCACGGGATGCCCAGTTGACTAGAGGATGGCAGACTTACTACAATGGGATAAGGGATTAGGCGGATGCATGTCCTTAGAAAAATCCCTCTCACCCCCTAATCATTCGGCAGTCTACTATAAGTTGATTTCATGATTTATCTCCCTTCACATAACTTGAGGACGGATTGTGAGAGACGCCTAAGATAAGAGTAATCTCCTTTTACTATAATAGAGTTTAGGGTTGAATTTGGGATTTAGAGTTTCATCGTAACAGTCTTGAGAATCATCTTGGCTAGCTTTGGATTTAAACCTCAACAACCAACATTAGCATTACATTTTTTTTATTATATAATATGCCATATCAAAAAAATATATTTGAATAGTTCGATCTACAAAATTTTCAACAATATAAGATTATAAAGAAGGATCAGATCACATTAGATCTATACATCGTCTTACTCATAATTGCAAGATACTATTCCAATGACTCAAAATCCATGACTTTCAAGTCACGTAACAACAATTTTATTATTATATTAAAATATAAATCCATTTAGAATAAATCAAAATTAATTTTTAAAATTTGATTGAAAAAATTATCAATTATTTTTATTAATGATTAAGAATTAATTAGTTAATACATATGTTAATTGATTGATTAATGGAAAAAGATTCATGCGGCCGCTGTAACATTAATTAATTAATTAATTAAGATTAAGTAATGTGTGGGCAGCTAATCACTATTTATTAATCAATCAATCAATTAATTAAATGAATGTATGCACCGGCCATCCAAAAGTAAAATTAAAGGAAAAAATTATTTGATTAAATAAATTAATTAATGACTTTATATTCCCTTCCAAAGCTTTAATTAAAATGCCATTAGAACTCAAAATTTAAAGTGTGTTGAGAAATTACATAAGCAATTGCATATATGAAAAGATAATCTTATTGACCTTTCTTTTCACAGTATTAATCAAAAGAATACCTACATGAATATTTATAAGTACATTAAAAAAAAAAAACTCTCATGCTTCTTATTGTCCATTCAAGTGTCTTAATTTCATATTTATTCACATACATTGGAAGGTTATGAGAGATGAAGGATTATGGAGTAATGAGAGTTTATGGAGTATCGAGTATTTATCCTAAAAAAGTAAACTTGCTCAAAGGGATGTGACAATATTTGAAGAAAAAACTCTACAAAGGACGATATTAAATATCAAGAAGAATGCATATATTACCCGAAGAATGTCCGAAAAAGTACGTCGAGAGTATAAATGGAATATCAAACTGTTAACTTATTGATGAGTCGACTAACCATACCTGAGGTTGTTGGATCAATATTGACAATTTTCAATAACTTTTCAATAGGTGCTTTTGTCCTCTTAAAAATCCAATGACATCTCCACCAGGCTAATCACTTATACTGATTGGCTTCATCAAATCTTCAAGTGCACACATCAAACATCCCACTAGAAATTCTCATCCCACATGAAGAGAGCTCACTATCTATGTCAAAGTTCCACTCTGAAAAGAGTTTGTTCCAAGAGTGCTTGAACCAACTTTAATTTGTTTGAGTAATTCCTTAGATAAGACATGTTTCTCCTTCCTTGTAGCAATCAAAAGACAGGCATCTACTGCTGAAGCATTTGAAGCATGAAATTAACAATAGTTAGACACCCAGTTCAAACATTTTCTCCAAGAACAAATAAAGAATCATAGAAGTAGATTAATACTTGAACCTGTACCTATTTTATGAGGTTTAGAGGCATTCGGTAAAGCTCCTTGATGGCCTTTGGAGCACGTATGTCTGTTGATTCTGGCTAGAACTGATGGTCATATTGAGCCAAAGGGAGCTCGTACAGTTGATGGCTTCATGAAGTGCCATCTTGTGTTCATTGCAAAAATCTTGTTTCTGGGTGTTGCTATTTCATCCTCACTCATGGGGTTACAGTTTGCTACTAGATAGTTTTCCTTGAGTCCAATTTCTTCAAGTAGTTCATCAAGCATCAAGAAATCTAATTGAGGCAGGACAACAAACTCAAGAACTTAAATGAGGTTATCACTTGAATTGTCAAGGATTTCATTGTGTTCAATGCTGGCAATAGGGTTTTCAAAGAGAAATGGATCTTGAAATGTTGAAGCA
Organism: Curcuma caesia; assembly: GCA_037834155.1. Lineage (NCBI taxonomy): Eukaryota > Viridiplantae > Streptophyta > Magnoliopsida > Zingiberales > Zingiberaceae > Curcuma > Curcuma caesia. Next base: position 2,408,526 of record JBBMKF010000112.1, read on the forward strand.
TTCAGTAAAGCTTGCTTTGCTCATCAGCTTCAAAACACTCAGGAACATCATCAACAATGGTTCCTACATCAACTTCCAAGCCATTGAAAAAATCCTTGTCAATGTTTCGCAAATTAGACTCCAAGTCAACTGATCAGTAATTTCATAATTATGGATGACAACATCAGGACAACTCAAATTTTTATCGCATTTCCGCCTCTTGGAGACCACAGTTGAATTGCTGATGTTGGGTTCAAAAACATCCCCAAAAGGTGGAACTGGAGATCGATCAGTGAGCGCGACAATTCCATTGTCGCTGCTGTTACCACAGCAAGCATTTAGAGTTTCACAGCCATGTCGACATTTGAGATGATTTCCTGCCTCGATGCTCCCTCCTGTAGAAACTTCAGATGTGGCATTCTACTTCCAAAGGTGTCAGCAAACATTCTCACGTAGGATACTTGTTAACCACTAGCCAAGAAGTACTTGGCTACTAAAGCAGGAATTTCTGGCATGTCAGCACTGCAGTGCTGCTGCATCAACTTGGTGGTGTTTTTTATTTGAAGCACGAGAAGAATCATCCACTGGATGAATGGGTATCCAGTTGGTCAGCATCTCCTTTTTACTCGTATGTTCGAAAAGTTCTCCAACTTTTTCCTGCACAGCCAGGAAACTGCAAAAGCATATTGAATTACAGTTTGTTAGAATCATAAAATGTGAAAAGAAATCCAGTAAATTCACATGTTTTGCCATCTGAGCTCACTTGCTCCCCATCTGTGCATGAAGCTGGATGAGCAATTGTTCTTCGGTTGTAATGGGATTTTTCTCCAGAGTAGACCTAAGACGATTCAGCTAGTGCAGACGACAACTCCTTGTACAATCGAGACAGGATCAAGTTCTTCTTGATAAGCCAGTTCCCCTCGCCATGCTTCTTAACATACTCCCTTAAAATATCATCCTCCGCAGAGCTACAGTGCCACTTCTGTGCAGAACAGTCCATACCAATCACCATTTTGTCGACACTGGATTCATCAAAACAAGGAATCAGTATTTGTCCGCACAAAAGAAGAACAAATCACCAAGAAACAGTTTGTTTGAATTTAAAAATAATCATTTTTGTTCCAATTTCTAAGCAATTAATTTTTTATAATGAATTTTTAAAATTTATTTGTTTCAGATGTTGTGCCTATCTTTTGTCCTTATATATATTCTTGTGAAGAGTTTGTTCAGCACTATCGTCTCAACTAATAATCCTGCAAGTGTAAGCTGGTGTCCAGTTTCACATGATTCTTCTTCCCCTATAGATTCAAAGTTCAAAGTAATATCATCAGGAAGACGATTATGCTAATACCAGTGCATCTCACCATCTGGATTGTTTGAAGTACTGGATTCCGGTCAATCTAAGATTGCTCTTTTGTGAAGTCCTGAAAATTCAAGCTCTCCCTCACCTGAACTTTCAGAGTTGATTACATATCAACATTATTTCGACTCTAATTTGGTTCCATAAGTGGATACATAACAGATAATGGATTCACTTCAATGTGTAACAATTTACAGCTTAAATAAGAACAAAATTAGCATGGACGATATGAAATTAAAATGTCCTTACAAAACCTAGCAGATACACAAGAACTGGCGAGTGAAATTTGAGGAACTCATTAGGATTTAGGAGTGTTTTACACATTACACCCGTAGGGGCCAGAGCATTCTTCTTACCAGCTTAAAGGAGTAACTAAAGTTAATATTTCAAATCTAGTTCAACTGGAGTGTTTCTACTACTTCAACTTCAACAGGGTCATATTTGATGTCAGGTTTAACCCACTAAAATGGCTGACCAATCGACAGGGTTAGATTGATATCAAGTTTATCTGGTTCAACCAACTGGCGGGTCCAGCTATTAAAACACTGCTTTTTTTCATAGAAAGGATGAATGTTTGAAGCAGAGTTGGCCCCTGTAAAGCACTGGCATTGGGAGCTGCATAAAGGAGAGGCTTGATGGATGGGAACATGAAGGATGGGGAGACTGCCATCCTGGCCAACATGTTGAGCCATGGAAACTGATGGATTCGGGCGATGTTGTCAGGGATCATGTTCTGTGGTCCTCTCTGTGTGGTCCGTCCTTGGCACCAGATTGAATTCAATTCATGTTCCTTGACACATCTCAGAATTTGCCCAGGATGAAAGTGATTGAGGAAGGACTCCATATCAATCATGTGATCCTACTTATTACTCGCTATTCCCAGATCCATTTTGATCAGGTTAGGCATAGATATTTGTAGTGCTACCTAGGAATCGGGATGATGCAAGACTAGATTGGACACATGGATTTGCAAGGTTAAGATAAACTAACTATGAATCAGTGTCGGGGTCATGCGTACAACCTTCCTTCGTTCCCCTCCTTTTTGATCGAGCATGATATGGGGCAAACTGAAAGAACATGAAAAGGAGAAAAATGAAGAGTTGATTATGTCAAAAGATATATTCAACTGATCCACCATTACCTTTATCTTTGTCTCATCCATGTATTGTTTCTGATTTAAGCATCTATGAAATCTCTAGTCAAGGAATTTCTTTGGCTGTTAGGCATTTTGTGTAAGTTGCCTTGGGGCAAATGGTGATGAACATCAGGTCACATTTTTCATGGAAATTCACACACCAACATGAATAGAAAGAAATGTGGGTGTTTCAGCAACTCCGTGTCTTACTCGTGTCCTTGTGCTGCACAGATTTGGACCTTGTCGACGGCATAAATAATTCAGCTCAACTTGGCCATCGAATGCACCATTTCCATGAAATCTCCATAAACTGTCGTCCAGAACACACAATCAAATAAAAGCAATTAAGGGTAACAAAGATTGATTGTTGACATTGATGCAGACTGATATCAATGATGATAATGATCACACACGAAGCCAACACTTCGAAAATTAATGCAAAGGGCAACTCTCTATAAGACTTAACCTACTAGGTATGTGGTCTTATTAGTTTGATTCACTAACTAATAGGAAAAGTACCATTGAGGACCACCTATCATTAATGCCTTAGATCTTTGATAGATATGATTCTTTTAAACAAGCATGGCCACTTATGATCAATAAACAAGGAAAATAGGTGACTTGCTTAGATAGCTCTTTATGTATTACTGGCATGTTTCCTATTAGCATTTGTTAAACCTCCCTATCATCAATCTTTTTATATTGTCCTACTCAATTTCTGCAGCATCGTGACTTTGTCAAAGTGAAACGTAGGTATCCAAATGCCAACACAAGGATGCAAGAACTTGTGGAGCTACCATGTATGTCAAATATACAAGGTATTTTCCTCTGTGACTTGCTCAATCGATAATTATGCAAGCCTGAAAAATATTCTACGGAGACCTAGTCCATAGAAAATCTTAAAAAGGAATTAACATTTTTTAGAACAAATATATATTCTATGATCTAAAGAATGAGTGCAGAAAATCTTTAAAAGGAGATAACATTGGATCTTCTACTCTTTCTATACTATCAGGATATATGTATAATTGAAACCACCCATTTAATTCAGCTAATTTTGAGATTTCAAAGCACATTCTAGACAGGTGCATTGTTTTCGCCAAGTGTAACTTTCAATCTGATTACCACTTCCATCATAATCTTGATGCTTAAATTAGGAGGTAAATGCATGAAAGATTGAGGATAATAACAGAAGAGAACAGCAGAAGTGACAGGGGCTATTCAATCAATTTGAATTGAGGTTTAGAAAGTAGGTCTAATCATTTTGAAGCAAGAACAGTCCCCACAAGCCCTCATGGACATTCATTGCTGATGACAAAAGACGCACCTCCACTTCCCTTTCCTTTCTTTTTTGGCTACATTAAGAAAACAACTGCAATTTATTTGATCAAAGAGGACTTGGGCTTCGAGATCCCATTCCATCCATAGTGGTCCTAAGATTAAATCATTATTCCGACAGCACAATCACCTCATGCCTTGAGAAGACCACCAAAGTATTAATGAGCAGACCCAGCTCTGGTGGCATTGATTGGGGGTTTATCACGCACCAAAACATCCTCTTCTTCAAAGTTTGAGTTCAATAATTGATTCAGTGTCAGTGGTGTGCTCTGATTGGCCTTGATAAATCAAGTTTCTGTAGCTAGAAAATGAACTCTTCATCTGTTTACATCCAGCTACTAGTTAGGAATGTCTGAAATTTTTCCTTATTAAATGGTTCCTCTCTCAGCAGTTAGCAGATCTTGGAGTGTGCATGTTTGTATAATCTCGTAAAGCAAAAATGTTATGAAAGATCTGTGACGGACTCCAAATTGATCAAATTTAAGATATAAAATATGCCCAGTGTACTTATGAACATCAGCACTGAGCGTATTGCATTGCAACAGAGCTCAGCTCATTGAGCTGGCTTTTGTATTATAAAAGACAAAGACATACTAACCAAACAACCTTGGTTTTACTAAGGGCTTCCTATTGTTTCATAAGTAAGCTGATTTGCTAGAGGACGAAACAAGGATGTCTCTTGTTAACCATGAAAGCCAATGGATGAAATTGGGTATGCTCGGTAACAGAGTTATGGAGAAAATAAGCAAGCATGAATCCCAGAGTGGTACATGTCAGTAATAAGTTAGTGGGGCATTACTTAATTTGAATTTGGCTATTGCTAGGGTTATTTTTATGAGGTGGATAAATAGTTCAGAGGACTACAGTAGATTTATGGTTTGTGTTGTGTCCATTTCACTGGACCAGTGCAGAGTACAAATGAGGGAGAAAAAGCCAAAAAAGATGAAGCATCAGCAGTAAGAGGGAACAATTACAGAGTATGTCTGGCATGCATGAACAAGGCAACGTCTTTTTTACCAAAAAGATATTTAGTTATAGAGACAAAGGGAGAGTGGCAGGGAACTTCAGCATAAAGATAAGGTTTGCTATATTACTACTTGAGCTATCGAGATTTAGTCAAAAACAGAAATAACCTTGTTAAGTGGCCCACCCTTTGTCTCACATCGGCAAGAGCCTCTTGTTCAAAGACCAATATTCATATATAGATTGTAATCACAGAATAAAAAAAAAATCCTGCTAAAATTCTGGTTGGCTTTTGCATGTCCATTATTGACAAACAAATTGAACTCAGCATCAACCTTCACTTGTGATGTTGATTTTCACGAGCAGAGTTTCTATCTCAGTGGAAAAGTTTTTGAGACGGAGTTAACTCTTGTCTAGTTAAATTGTTAGTTTGCATAAAAATATACACACACACATAAGTATTGGCTAAAATTGTTTTAATATGGTCCTGTGGTATTCGTTGTTTCTACATCAGGCTTCCAAATGACAATGACAAATATCAAACTCAGGATTAATGAACTAATAATTTGAGCCAGAAATACAGAACGCTAGATATCCAGACAGCTAGATGCCCAAAAATATTCTACATACTAAAGGAGAAGGAATGAAGGTATGAAACTCACATCAACCTTACCTGATCATATGCACGTAATTTGGCTTCTATGGCCCATGCCAATGCAAGAAGTGAAGTGCATGCACAACTATGCTTAATAAAAAGAGATTTTTGTGAACAAGGAGGTCCTTAAGTTAGACTCGACATTAATATCCAATGCATAACATTGTGGTCATATCTACATGTTAGAACCACCTTTCGACTTTAACCATAAGTTTCTAGCACTTTTGATACTGTTTTTTTCCTTGAAAAAGGTTTCATAGGTAATTTACGGTATGGTTACATAAATTCTCCTCCCAACCAAGAGGAACTTTGAAGAAGCATTATGCAAGCTGTACAATCAGAGAAGAAAAGTAGACTGTAGCAGGGATGAACATGTCCTTTAAAACTAGCTCAAGTAAACACTTAAGAACATAAAACACGAAAGAACATGTACAAAGCCAAAGTAATCATCAAACACCACTGCATACCTTTCTTTCTCCAGGACCACTTTCCTTGCTCTGCAGCATCCAGACACCAGATATAAAGAAGCAACAGCTATCGATTAAAGAGAGTACCTAATGGAGTTGCATCACATATTGAAGCGAGGGTAAACACAGCCTCAGAGAGAGAGAGAGAAAGAAGCAGAGGTGGTCACGTACTTGTCTACTCCACTGATGTCTGCTTGTTTCTTACACATGCATGAAAGCCAAAGTTGTAAAGTAGAAAATTGAGGTAACAGAATAAAAAAGAAGAGCAGATTGGCCATGGAGAGGTGATGCTGTAGTCTCGTTGTGGTACTTGGTTGGTGTTTGACAAGCCAAAAGCCAGCTCCACCACCAGACCGATTCAGTGACTCAACCACCAGCGGAAGCAAACAGCTACTGCATCTATAGACAGTACTGCTATCAAAAGATGGGATCAGTTTCATTTGTCGATATTTCTCTCTCTCTACCTCACTCCCAGTCTTCTTAATAGACAGAACACCTCACAGCGCCATCATCCTCCGAACTACAGGTGAAAGTGAGATATCAAACGCCAGCATCTCAGTGAGCTGTGCTCATTCAAAGGAATTGGGATCAAGCCGAATAAAGGGCAAAAGATATAGCTCTTCTAGTACTATCTTCCTCTTCTTTCCTCCTTCATACCTAAACTTACTGCTGAATTCCACTGAGGCAATTGATCGAACAGGAAGCGACAGCAGTCTAAAAAATGAGCGAGCTTGAGGCGCGCGATTTCATGGGCGCCGTAGACTCCTTCGCCCAGCTGCCCTTCATCCGACCGCCCGCCCCGAAACCCACTTCCAGCGGCAACGCCTCGGCCATCCGCCTCTTCGGGATCGAAGTCCCTCATTGCCGCAGCACCGAAGACGACACCGCCACCACCACCAAAGACCACTCGACCATCACCAACATATCGACAACCAACACCACCGCCGCCGCCGCCGCATCCTCCGCCGTCAATAACGGAGGCGGAGGCGAAAGCGCGCGCAAGTTCGAGTGCCACTACTGCTGCCGCCAATTCCCGACCTCGCAAGCTCTAGGCGGCCACCAAAACGCCCACAAGCGGGAGCGCCAGCACGCCAAGCGGGCCCACCTCCAGGCCCACCACGCCGCCTGGGCCGTCGACGCCCGCCACCACTTCTACGGCCTCTTCAACTACCACCACCACCTCCATCACCAAAGCGTCGCCGTGCCATCCCCTCCGTTCCACCCCGCTACCGGTTTCCACAACGGGCTGTCCCCAGTGGGCCATCCCATCGGCGGCGGCACATGGCGGCCAATCTGGCGCCCCCACGGCCGGGAGCCCGGCCTGGACCCACCGATCCCGGCGATCCCACTCACGACAACCGGAGGAGGAGTAGGAGATCAAGCCATGGATCCTCGAGGAGGAGGAGGTCACGTTGTCGTCAACCCTAACGGCTTGATCGCCGCTTCTTCTTCTTCTTCTTCTCCGTCTGCGTCTTCGAAAAGCCAATTAGGGTTCCAGTTCCAGTTCATGCCGAGCGCCAAGGAAAGCCTCAGTTTGGATTTACGCCTATAATTAATTGAATTATCTGGCCTATTAAATAAATTAATTAAATAGTTTTCCTTTTTCCATTTTTGATTTTTCTTATTTTAAGTAGAATATAAATTTTGACAAATTAATTTTAATAAAATTTAAAATATAATTATGGAGAATAATAATGCGAACCATTTAGCCCCAAAGGAAGCAAGTTTATTGCCACAATAGTGCGCACGTCATCACGACGTCACAACAACCACAACCCACGATTTGAACAGTGTCAAACATGAACTACGATATTACAACCGACACGTGGCACGCAGACAGTCGAACGTGAAGTTTATTCCGTGGTGGATGAAGTACTTACTGCGAGAAGGGGTCCGCTGCGCTGCGGTACTCGGTAAGCGTTACAGACCACCGTCAAGAAAGGGGCGGCGCGGCGGCGGAAGCAGCGGCGATCTTCGCGGCCTCGAGGTCGACCGCCTGCTGCAGGAGGTTGGACCCCGCGTCGTCCTCCTCCAGGACGACCTGGATCGGGGAGTCGCCGAGGCCGTCGGCGATGGCGAGGAGGATGTTGCGCATCTCGGCGCGGAACTCGTCGCGGTCGACGGTGCCGCTGCGGTCGAGGTCGAACTGGTCGAAGATGGAGTTGTAGAGGGCCGCGAGCTCGGCCGGCGGAGTGACGACGTCGACGCCGAAGTGGGTCTCGAGGAGGCGGAAGGTCTCGAGGGCGCGGCGGAGCTCGGCGCGGGAGAGGACGCCGTCGCCGTTGAGATCCAGCGCCGCGAATCGCTCGTCGATGCTCCGGTTGAAGGCCGCCTCGTCGCCGACGAAGGCTCGCACCGTCGATCCGTCTAGAATCGCCACGCCCATCCCTCTTTGCTCTTTTCCGCTCTCACAAGCACACCGACACCAACTCATGATATGACACAACTTTATATCGTTTTTGCCGTACCGGTTTGTGATAGTCAAAGAGATATTTGATATTTTGATGGCGAATAAAAAGAAAATGACGGCACTGCCCTTATCAAAAAGCAACAATTAAAACGGCGCCTCATCCAGCGATGAGGCACCGCTGTTCGAATCTTAAGGATATATTATAGAATATTTTTTTAATGGAATAAAAATTTTGAATTATTAATTATTGGGCGAGATTTTTTAATTTATTTTAATAGTTAATTAAAATTTTTAATTTATTTTAATATTCGATAAAAAAATTATATGATAGATCGATTATCTAAGATTAATAGGATAATAAAAATTAAATATTTAAATTATTAAAAATAATATTTTTAAAAAAAGTTTACAAAATGTCTCATTAAATATTTTATCCTCATAATATCTGTAACGTTGTTGTAGTAGTTATCTTCTGCAAAAGTGGAATCCGTCATCTTAACGGCTCCACACGATCGGTCTCACGACCATTTGTGAAGAGATAAATCGAGAAATTGAAGTTGATCACGACGCAGGAGGTGTTATCGATAGTTACTATAACGTGTAGAAGATAGAGAATAATTGTTATAATATTGGTTTTTATTTTTAATATAATTGTAGTAGTTCTGAGTAACTATAACCAAGTGTATAAGTTATTTGTAATTATTATAATAGATAATATTTAATATAATATTTTTTTAAGTAATTTTGATAATTTAAAATAATTTTAATTAATTAATAAAATATTTTAATATAATAGTATTTAGAATTTAAATTAAAATTCAAAGTTTCATGATTTAGCTATAGCAACTTTCAGTAAAAGGTGGAATCCGTCACCCAACGGTCTTATACGGTCGGTCCTATGATCATCGATGAGAAGGTAAATCAGGAAGCTGCAGTTGATCACTACGGAGAGGACATTACCTCAGTTTTACAGAGATTCAACCTTTGTTTACTTCAGTAAGTCTGTCCAGTACTAATCAACTCATCTATGCCCCGAGGGCTATAGCAACTCTTTAGTAAAAAAGTGGAATCTGTCATACCAGATGTCTCACACGGTCGAACTCATGACTATATGTAAGGAGGTAAATCGGGAAGTTACATACTTCAGTAAATCTATTCCATATTAACCAACTTAGCTATATTTCAAGGCAACTCGAATTATACATAATTGTTACAATATATATCAATTATTGATAGTTACAATGTATAATAATTATCGAATAATAGCTATCGAGAATATGATATCAAGGTAATATTTTTCTCCATTGTGGTTAATTATAATTTTTTAATTTATGAGAAGATGATGAGATCGATCGTATAGGACAGCTAGAGTGATGAATTTGATGAATTTCATCTTTGAAGGAAAAAAAAATGATAACAGATGAAAAATCAGCTATTTTATTTTAATCAATGTCCTTTTTAAGAATTATGGTGAGGGTATTTAGGTAAATTGAACCTGAAGCGACTCTTCTTTGCTTGCGGCCTAAGTCGGCTTGGATCTCCACCTCTCTCCTCCCACCGCAACCCTTCCCGTGGTGGCGGCGGTGGGTGGCGCCGGATCATGTCGTTCTTTCCGGCCTTCAGATACGGCGACAGCCTCGCGGTGGTGGGCATCTCCATCGCCACCGCCTTCATCTGCGAGTTAATCTCCTGGGTCCTTATCTATCGCACCTCCAACTACAAGGCCCTCCGCTCCTCGATCGACAAGGCCTCGAAGAAGCTCGACTCCATGAAGTCCTCCTCTTCCTCTTCTTCCTCCAAGAAGCCGGCGTCCTCCTCTGCGCCCTCTGCGTCCTCGTCCTCCTCCCGAGCTAAGAAGATGGACCGCGTGGAGACCAGCCTCAAGGACGCTACCCGCGACCTCTCGCTGTCCAAGTTCAAGTCTGGCGCGGTGGTCGCTGCCGTTCTCTTCATCGCGTTCGGTCTTCTCAACTCCCTCTTCGAGGGTCGCGTGGTGGCCAAACTCCCGTTCAGGCCCGTCCCTCTGGTCCTCAAGATGAGCCATCGTGGTCTGTCCGGAACCGATCCTACTGATTGCTCCATGGTCTTCTTGTACTTCCTCTGCTCCATCAGCATCCGGACCAATCTGCAGAAGCTCCTCGGGTTCGCACCCCCGAGAGGGGCGGCTGGAGCGGGGCTGTTCCCTATGCCAGATCCCAAGACTAACTGAATGGGTCTAATGCGATAGAGGTGTGGATCGGGACTTACTCTCTTTTTTTGTGTGTTTGTGGTTTGAACTTGATTGCTCTTGCTTGAAATTATGTAATAATGTTAAATAGGTTTGCAATGATTCTGAGGGTGTCATGATAAAATCTTCTTTTTTCCTGAGTAAACACTCGACTGCAATCTATGTTCTGATTATTTGTTTGCATGCCCCAAGTTTTTAGTACTCACAATAAAGGCATATCCAAAGCTCTATTCTGATAAATTTGTTTGCATATCCCAAGCTTTTAGTACTCATAAAAAGGTTACTATAATATGTCCATTCTTCTTTGTCATTTCTTTTGGTTCCAAGCAAGGCCTGCAGCTTCAAATCTGTTCATGTTGTTAGCTTGTTGAAAAACCGTATGGTAATAGACTTTGATGAAATTCTTTTTGAGTGTAAATCATTTTGCAACAGCTAGGGTCACTGTGAAATCTGTTAGCATGATTATCTACACTTCTCAGTGGGTCCTGACCTAACCAAACCATATAAGTTGTGAGCGAAACGAATGATATTAGATTATTCTCATTAGTTTAGTAGATCTAGTAGTTTCAAGAACACTAGATTGACCTATAATCTGGAGCATTTTAAGTTAGATGAAATGGGTTTGCATTGCGCAGATCATAATTAAATTGGTGGCCAGAGAAAAACATGCTGATCATTATTGATTCAGGTGACTACTTTATTTTTTTAAAAAATATTACTTTATTCAAGCATGATAGGTAGTATTCATCTAAGGATGGATTCGTATCCATCCACTATTTTAGTCCCGCATGTTTGCAAAGAATGTTGTGATGGGATTTTGATCCTTAATAGGTTACATGTGCTCATCCAGTGATAGGCAGACAAATTTTATACATTAGGCATGCTTACTTCTACACAAGGTTCGAGAAAACAAATGTTATGAGGAATTGTATAATTTGTTATTTGTATTTTTGCTTAATCTTAATCTTCTAAACTTTGTTTAATATTCTTGTGACTATTTTTCATTTGTAGCAGTGTGTATCATGCTTCTTACAGGTTTCAAATATGATAATGTATAAGTTGTGCAAATTCTGAAATTAAAGTATAATTATCCTATATCTGTTGATACTAATCTCTTCCAAATTTTACGTATGTGTTTGGTGGAGGTATTATCAAGGGAGGAGTGTGAAGGGCCAATTAGCCACCTGTTTGAGAATTTTAGTGGGAAAAGAAACTCATCTCCTGGCATATGCATTATCTTATAGAAATGAAGTTTTATCTTAGGCACTTGGTCTATCATCTATTTATCTTTTTTGGCTTAGTTCTTATTTCGATATGGTATGCTGTTCGACGACTTTATTGTAGTTAATTCAAGCATGTGTGTTTATTATGCTTACCAATCTGCATAGAATTCAGATGTGTCATAGCTAATGTGCTTTAAAGTTCTGAATTGTTCCTACAAATCACTTAAACAAATTCATATCTGTTTGATTTTGAAAAATATTACCTACTAGATATGACTGATCTACCTCTTAGGTCCTAAAGATATCTCAAAATTTTGTATTCTTAGTTGGATCCTAGTTGTTGTTTTCTTACTTATTGGTCTCAGAAGTTTCAACTTTTCCTCGTTAACAAAAACTAAAGTGACCAAAAGAGAGGAGTGTTGCACTTGTTGTTTTCCCCTTTGTTCGTCATCGTTCATGGTAACATTTCTTCTCTCTTGCAGCTATCAGGATGAGGTCCAAGAACACTAGTCTTTCGAAGAGGCAGCAGTTTTGGTTGCTGCCTGACAACGTCAATTGGCGAACAGTTTGCTCTCTCAGCTTAAGCCCTGCTGTTCTATCGGTAAAACTATAAAACTTATTTCCAGGATTTGAACAATAAGAATGATAAGGAAATCGAACCTTTGACTGTAGGGAATACTTCATACTTAAAGTTTATACTTACTCAATTTTGAGATGGAAATATTTTGAGTTTTCAACAGGAAATCGAACCTTTTATATGCTCATAAAATTAGGTTTAGAATGCTAGTTTAGCGAACAAAAATATAGGAAAATTAAAAGAAATGTTAGACTTTTTTATATACATATATTTGGTATCTCTTGATCTTACGAGCCAATTAATGCATCTATTAATTTTGAGATGCATGGTTTGATCTTACATTCTGCACATCAAGTAAATTAGAAAAATATGGTGGCTATTGACGTGGTGTCTTTATGTCACTAGTAATTTGAACGTTTTAGATTTTGCATTGTGTGGGTTTGAAGCCCTTGTTGCTGGGGTAAGCTAAACTCTTTCAGCTATGCCATGAGGTAATTATCTGTTGTAAACTCTTTAGCAAAAAGTAGAATTCGTCATTCCAGCGGTTTTACACGGTCGGTTACAGGATCATTTATGAAGAGGTAAATCAGAAAGCTATAGTTGATCATTACGGAGAGGGTATTGTCTCAATTTCGTTGAGATTGTCCACTTCAATAAATCATCGAGATTTGATCTTTAACCACTTCAACAAGTTTGTCTTGTATTAATCAACTCAATTATGTTTAAAAATTATGATTTTAGAACCTTAAAAATTGAGAGTCATTTCAAGCACAACTGTTACAAGCCCAAATATTTTGAAAGCCCATGCAACCGACATTAAAAATATTTACGAAGAGGGTATTGTCTTGACTTCGTCGAAATTGTTCACTTCAACAAGTTATCGAGATTTGATTCTTGTCCACTTCAGCAAGTCTGTTTTGCAATAATTAACTCAACAAAAATTATGATTTTAGATCTTTAAAAATTGAGTCATTTCAAGCACAACTGTTACAAGCCCATGCAAGAGACATCAAAAATACTTAACATCGACTAAGAGATTTGAACTTTCACGGGGAACCCCCATGTACTTAGTAGACACACACCTTAACCACTCTGCCAAAGCGACAAATGTATTATTTGATCAATTTAGTTATTATTTGGTCATTTCAAGCACAACTGTTACAAACTCAAATGATTTGAAGCCCATGCGAGTAGGACTGAGTATTCGATTAAAATCAAACCGAATCGAACTGAATTAATCAAAAATTGAATAAATTAATTTTTTCAAACCAACCGAACCGATCGAATTTTTCAATACAAATCGAACAAACTGAATCGATATTTTATCGGTTAATTCGGTTTTCGATTGAATTAATTAATTTTTTTAAATATTATGAAAATTTTACTAATTAAGTAGAGATTTATAAATTTATTTATTT
>JBBMKF010000112.1:2470142-2498522 GCA_037834155.1 Curcuma caesia
AACGCCTCTAGTCGATCTGGAGCTGCTCGTTTGTTCGCCATCGTTGGAAGCCGCAAGGGATCTCAAGAAGAAGGGGAGGAAAAGAAGAGGAAAAAAAAGAATTATGCGATCAAGAGATGTGCGACGTTACTGTAGCCGCCTTTTCCCATTTTCTATTTCTCATCTGTAATTTTCAATTTCTATAGAAAATGATATTTTATCATTTTCTATTTTCTTAGAAAATGACTTCTCATTTTCTAGAAAATAAAATTGGAAAACACAAACAAACAGTAATTTTTAGAAAATAAAAAAATAAAAACGAAAAATGACCAAACTAAACACCCCCTTACACAAAACATTTTACAATCAATTTAGATCCAACATGGTGATTTGCATAGACACAAAAGAACAAACTCAAATCTCGACAGTTTATTTAGCAATCTATCGTCCCACTATACAGGCAAAAGTATACATACTACAGAAAGTAACAAAAGGAAGAAGAAGAAGCTTAAATTAGAACATAAATCAATGTGATTTTCAAATTTGCAACGTTCCAAGCTGGGCATTTCACTGAAGAACACCAAACAGAAGCCGAATTAGCCTTCTTCGCCGAACTCCTTCGTGAATCTCTCGTGGACTTCTAGGTCGGCTTTGCTGACGGTCGGCCTCTGCCGCGCCAGTACCTTATCGAAGTCTGCTAGCGTGATTGGCGGCGGGAGGACCTGTTCGTACACTCAGGTTAATTACCACGGCCTGCACGATAGAACAGAACGGAACATGGCAGAAGAAAAGAACGGAACATGGCAGGGCGACAGAGCTTTGTGCGCACCTTATCAGCGAGACCCTTGGCAGCGAGATCCTGCAGCGTGGTCTGGATGGCGCCCGGACGTCTCGGTTCGCATGGCAGCCACATGCCCTCGCTGGTCTTGTAGAAATGCATAGCGTCCTGCGCCTTTCGAACTGGTTCGAACAGCACGTCCTTAACCTGTTAAGTCATGCAGGAGGAACACAATCAGCCATCGATAACCACTAACGACTCGTGGATTCATTTTCAAGTTAGTAGTTCAATCTATGAGACATAATTGAATTGGTTACTATGAGACAAGAATCGAATCTAGACAAAATCAAGACAATGTTCTCTCTGGCCAATTATAATTTTTTGATTTATCTCCTTATAGATGATCGTGAAATCGACTATATAGGACCGCTGAAATGACAGATTCTATTTTATATTGAAAAGAGAAAGTAGTTTACTTACACAAACAGCAATATCTGAACCAGAAAAGCCTTCGGTGTGACGGGCTAAGTACTCGAAGTCGCTTTCGCTCAAATTGTGAGGGGTATCTCCCAAGTGTACCTATGAAATAGTGGAAACTGATACATAGATCGACGACGAAACATACAGCAATGTTATGGTCCTAGTGAATACCTTAAACATGTGTTGCCTGGCTTTAACATCAGGAAGAGGAATATAAATTCGCTTATCGAAGCGTCGCCGGATTGCCTGTGCTTGCAATTGAGCAACAACAAAATGAAAGCGGTTAAACCCATCGGAAGGCGACTGGCACCGCCGACAAATTAAGGATCTCTAAACCGATAACCTGATCCAGAGCGTAGGGTGTGTTAGTGGCAGCAAGAACAAGAACCTTCTGATCGTTGTTTCCTACACCCTGCAAGATTCATAAAATCCAATGGGGAAAACAACACAAAGGTCAGAAAAACATGAAGTTTATGGAACTACAGTACTAACCAAAAACATGATACGGATCAATTCATACAGTACAATTGAGTGTAAGAGAACTACAAGTATAAATATCATCAACCGCCAGAACTACCAGGCAACGACAACGATTAAACTTAAATGTGGGTATCCTCATATATAGCACAGATTCGATAACTTCAAGCACATACATGGAGTACAAATTCCATTTGTGATTTTGATCGGTTAAGATGTACCAGTACAACAATAGTGAAAAGACTTCACTTCAAGCATACATATGAAACAGGGGTGAAAACCACGGGCTATGTAAATTTACCTGCATCTGCACAAGAAGTTCAGTCTTGATTCTCCTAGAAGCTTCGCTTTCATTGCCCTCTCCGCGTTGGCCGCACAAAGAATCAATTTCATCGATAAAGATTATGGAAGGTGCATTTTCACGAGCCATTTGGAAAAGATTGGCAACTAACTTTTCACTTTCCCCCATCCACTTTGATACTAGGTCTGATGAAGATATACTGCAACAGTTTGAGAACAGATACTTGTTTTTTAATCGTTTATTTAAGAAAAATAGAAAACATGTATGATGTATAGGTACATAAACCAGCAATTCCAATTGTTATTTTATACAAACAGGGCTATGATAGAAAAGTTAAACAAGGGTTCCTCCAACAGAGCAGTTAAAAATATTTCAAAGCCTCATATGTTGCTCTAAGAAATTGTGATTTGAGCATCTTTGCCTAACCCTCTATTAATGCAGTCATAGATGTTTGAGAATTATTCTACCAGTTATTAGTAAGCCAATCAACTTCTACTATTCTCAAAACCAATAATCAAAGAGAACAAGAAACATATCAAGAGCGTCAACCTACTCAACCATAATAAGAGTGATATATGTAAGAGGTTAACTAAATGAAGCTACCTAGCAATATGTTTCCCGATCTGCAGAACTTGAAAGAGGCATCCAACATAGCCATGGGAATCCTATCCAGGAGACAAACTGAACTTTCCATTATCTACAGCCCCAGTGGAACTTCCCATATTTAGTTATTATGGAATTCAAGAATAGTCATACTACTGTCAAAGTTCAAGAGATCAGTTGATAACTAGAGAAGATAAATCAGAAAAAATGATGAAGCAAATGGAGATATTGTGGGTTTGACAACAGCTATGATTTAAACATAGGTCAATAAGATGATCAAGGCAAGTCAGTATAGTCGACATCAAAACTAGTTCTATTTGTCACTTTACATTGCTGAGCAAGAAAGTTATTAAACACATGGATCATGGATGGAAAGAATGGTTTTGCTCAGGTTAGGCTGACATCAGAACACCAAAATTGAATTTCAGATATTGCCCTTGGGTTTCATAATATGCCATGACTTGGATAGGGAGAAATTGTGATACTTTAATTTATCTCAAGATGGAAACAGACAATGGCTTTCATTAGCCTATAGAGTATACTGGTTTTGGGGAGATCTAGAACAGTGACCTATCATGCTCGGTAGAAAAATAAATTACCAACAAACCAGCCATCCATCAAATTGTAGACAATGGGAAAGAAAAAAAAACTCACACTCTCCATCAGTGAAAGGCTGAAAGCCTTCACTAGCAAAATGCTGGCAGCAAGCTGCCTATTAAGCAACATCAACCATAGCCAAGTGGTTAAAACTGGAATACGTCGAATTATATATAAACAAGTCCCAATAAGCACATACTATGTATAGAAAATAAATCCTACCAGACATGTAAAATATAAGTTTGTTAATCCAAACGGTTTAGAACATAGTTGCAATGAAGGATGACCCCAAAAAAACCTCTAAATAATGAGCAACCAATTACAACAAAGCTTTACAAGGAAAAGAAGAAAAAAAATGAAAAGCATAAAAAAGAATCTTAGATCACAGGAATATACCAAGTACTAACAGCTACAATGTAATGTTACTCCCTCTCTTTTAATAGTTTAATTAACAGATTTTGTGGATAGAAATTAACCTAAAGAAAGTTGATTCTGCCTCTGTGGCCACAGCCTTTGCCAAGTATGACTTTCCAGTTCCAGGTGGACCATATAAAAGAAATGCCCTCCATGGTCTTCGCTTGCCTAGAGTTTCCAAAAGTGAGGTAATTTACTGATTGAGAAGATGCACAATCAAAAAAGCCAAAGAATGGTTAATCACCTAGAACTGATTAACAATTTATAAGACAAGTCAAACCAACTTACACGTATGCCCTTATAAAAAAATAAAACTGAAATCATCAAAAGAAGAATTTGCACCAAAATAATTACGCACCATGGAAAAACAAAAGATTCTAGTACCTATGGTCAATTTGGTATATTATCATGTTGGAAAATGCCAACAGTTGAACTATCCACTAAAAAAGAACAGTTCTTATCCTAAATTCACTGATGTAGCTTGTTCAATATTCATAACTGCCATCAAGAAAAGCTCTTGAATTCTAGCCTTGCTGGTTTAATTAATGAACAGTGAACTATTTGGCATAATTATGCTGCCAAAGTTGTAGAAATAATGAATTTTCTTTAAAAAATATCATATCATAAATGCTAAATTTAAAGTTAGCAAATGTGACCGGTGGAAAACTTCCGTGGGGCTGGGCCGGTCACCCGTAGGATTAGTTGGCATAAGCTAAATACCTAGTGCCAACTAAAAAGAAAAGTTGGCAAATGTGATACTGGATCAAGCATCAGCATCTTTCCACACCACTAAATTTTATATAAGGCGGAAGCCGTAACTAAAACAAAAGCTAACCATATTTTTATGTATGTGTTTCGGATGAAGTCCTTCTTAATATCACCATACCTTTCATTACATGAATAATCCTTGCTAACTTGCATTGTCTCACACGAGCATAAAACATTAATGTGAAAATTTTCAAACACAGAACATCTAGTTTCAGAAATAAATTAAGTGCTTAAAACTCCTGCATCTCTCTCGTATCTTCTTAAATCCTAAAACCAGGTGAGGAGCTCACTTTTCCCATCTCCAGTCTCTTTCATCAAAAATTATTCTACATTCATCTAAATTATTTCAATCAAACCATTAAAAACTAGCTCTTCCTATTGTTACTTCCATGTTAGGATGAAGAGTAACATTAGAGGTTAAAGCTCTTCCTACTGTCACTTCCATGTTAGGATGAAGAGTAACATTAGAGGTTAAAGCTCTTCCTACTGTCACTTCCATGTTAGGATGAAGAGACGCTGAAGCTCTTCCTATTGTCGCATACATGTTAGGATGAAGAGTAACATTAGAAGCTACATCCAAGTCATTTTAACTCTTGATTGACACAATTAGGGCTTGCAGATGTTCGGTGGACGAGTTGATGGGGAATCAATGGCTTCAAAGTTCTCCCTGAATAACAATCCATAAATTTTCATTTCAAGACTAGTGATGATGGTACGTTAACAAAAAAGTTAGCAAGAAAGGATTCAAGAAACAAAGGGCGTCTTATGAAGTTACAGAAAAAGCATACCAGTGAAGAACTGAGGGAACTTGACGGGCAAGATCACAGCCTCCTGCAACGCCTGCTTGGCGCTCTCAAGTCCCGCCACGTCGTTCCACTTCACGTTGGGCTTCTCCGTTATGATCGCGGAAGTGAGCCCCGCCCTGAGCTTCGCCTGATCGGTGTCATCGCCGCCACGCTCGCCATCCTTGGGCTTGGTCTTCGGCCTCGCGGCAACGGCGGAGTCCCCGTTGGCGGCGGGACCCGAGCCGCCGCCATCGTCGAGCACAGCGCGGATCTCCTCTGCGCGGCGGAGGTATTCGGTGAACTTCTGGGTGATAGCCTCCTTGATCTCTGGGTTCTTCTCGTACTTGAGGTGGGTGCGAAAGTACTCGAGGGCGTTCATGTAGAGGGGGAAGGCCTTGACGTAGTTCCCGGCATTATCCTCCTGCACCGCCTGCTTCACGTACTCGATCGCCTGCTCCTTGAAATTGCTATACATCGCAGCAACAATCCCGATTGGAAACAAAAAGGAAGGCGAAGGAATCTGAAGAACCCTAGACTTAGAATTCAATCCTCAAAAAAAACAGCCGATAGCAAATCTCTACGAGAATTTGGAAAGGAATTTAGATCAGCGAGCATGGATCGAGGATTCCACTAGACTTCGAGTTCGTTCGATCATCGAATCCTTCGACGACTTCGCGAGGAGCTGCGCGAGAAAAGAGGGAAAGGATCGCGTAGTGGGGGAAGTCGCGGCAGAAAATTCGAGCTTTTTCAGGCACGACTTACGTCGCACCATGTCCCAGTCGTAACTACTGTCGTATCTAAAGGAAGAGAAAACAGAGTTTTTTTCCTTTAAAAAATTTACAATTGTAAAAATCCAAATTTCAAAAGTTGTCATTGGGAATAGTTTGTTTATTTTTTATTTAGGTAAAAATGAGAAAGGGTCCCACCCCTTATTATCGTTTTCTTTAAAAAGACATTTATATTTAAAAAATATTAAAATCGTGCCCAATATTTTTTATTCCAAAAATATTATTATTTTAATATTAGTTATAATTAGGCGCTCTAATAAAGCTGAATAATATGAAAATAATAATATTTGAATTGGAGTGCAAAAATATATAAAATATTTGAATTTAAAAATATAAATAATTTTGATTTGAACGGATTCAAATTTAAAATTATATAAATAATTTTAAATTCGAGTGCAAAAATATAAATAATTTTATTTTGATTTATTTAAATTTTAAATATATTTAAATTAAAATTATATAAAAATAATAAAAATTTGATTCAAATTTAAATCACGAACTACTACTCGTTAAACATTCAAACAAAATATTATGAATTTAAATTCAAATCAAAAAATTATCGAATATATTCGAGTTCAAGTTTAACTCAAATTTGATAAATTTAAATATAAATCAAAATTATTCCGATTTGAAAAAGATCTCATTATAATCATGATTATAAATAATATATTGAGTAAATTCCTTCATCTTATTCAACAATTATTTTAAAATTATTGTAAATATAATAATTATATCATAGTTATAATAATAATTTTTTATTTTCACCTTTTTAAATTTTATATATTAAAAATAAAATAAATTCGCACCGAGCTGGGCCAAGGTCAGCCTAACTCAAGCTGGGCCGGGACCAACCTCAAGGGCATAGTAGTCATTTTATCCACGAAACCCTAATTCCATTTAGCTTGAGAATATATATCTTCCCTCTGCGCCGTCGTCTCCAGCTTATTCCTTTGATCTGCCGCTGCCGCTGCCGCATCCGCATCGTCCTCCCGCCGGCGTCCCACCATGAAGTTCAACCCGAGAGTGTCGAGCTCCCGCCGGAAGTGCAGGAAGGCGCACTTCTCAGCCCCGTCTAGCGTCCGGCGGATTCTCATGAGCTCGCCTCTCTCGACCGATCTAAGGAACAAGTACAACGTGAGGTCCGTCCCAGTGCGCAAGGACGATGAGGTCCAGGTGGTGCGCGGCAGCTACAAGGGCCGCGAGGGCAAGGTCGTGCAGGTCTACCGCCGGAAGTGGGTCATCCACGTCGAGCGCATCACCCGCGAGAAGGTCAACGGCTCCACCGTCAACGTCGGCATCAACCCCTCCAAGGTGGTCATCACCAAGCTCAAGCTCGACAAGGATCGCAAGGCCCTCCTGGATCGCAAGGCCAGCGGCCGCGCCGCCGACAAGTCCAAGGGCAAGTTCACGGTGGACGAAGTCGCCGCTGGCGGAGCTCCTTCTCTCCAGGAGATTGACTGATCTCATCGATCTCGGTCTGTCCTTCCTCTCTTATCAAAATTCTTCTTCCGAGCTTGTTGTGATATTTAGGGTTTTCGATGCATCTGAGATGCTAAATAGTTCTGAACTTTGGGGCTTTGCTTAAATTTTTGCTACTTTCTCCTTCAAATCCATTGCGTGCATCTTCTGATTTCTGCAATTGGTAATAATGCTCTTAATCTTGATTTCATTATGGATGGATTAGAAGTTTATGGTTTGCAACTGGATATTGTTTGGAATCAATTAGTTATCATAGTCATGCCCATAAATTCTGATCTGAATCATCTTGACCATGTATGTTTCTGCAATATGATTAAGTAAATTTTAAGATTGTTCATCATAGGTTATTGTTCTATTGCTCAAATGGTTCTGCCTGATGAATCAATTTTTTGTGCTCATATATTTCCTACAAATTTGTCCTCAAATCACCTAATCAAGTACAGAATTTGGTTAGAAATTCAACCCCTTCCTATATGCCTTTAAGAACCCTAATCCTTTGCTATATTATCAAAGTTGAATTCAAATGTTTTGGTGAGGTTGGCGATGGTATTGGTGAGTTCATCTTTTCTGGTCACTTGTGATCAATGAAGGCCTATTTGACCTAGATGCTACTGATGTCTGGATTGATTGTTCTTGTTCTAGGAGGATTGTGGTATGGAAGGATCGATCAATATCTTTGGTTGTTTTCTTCATTCTGTAGTCGACTCTTATACGATTGGTTTGACCTTGTCCGACTTGAGCTCGATTGATTCGGTTGGCCTGCTGAATTCGTTCGAATTGACCTCCTCTAAGAGGCGAAAAGGATTCTGATCGATGAAAAAATATATATTATTTTTCTTTTTTTAAAAAAAAATCTTGTATACATGATTTTGTTGATAAAAAATTTTTTTATTAGTTATATTTTTAGCGTATTAAACATAGTAAAAAAGTTAGAAAGTTTTTTTAAAATAATATTTTTTACAAAACACATCATAATCAATAAAATGTTTGATTTGTTTTCATCTTTGAAAAATTAATGTTAATTAGGGTAGTACATTAATTAAATGTTCTTGAGCAAATTTGATCTTCAATTTGATAAGAGTTAAGTTATGTTCTTTCAATATATAAATTTATATATAAAGTCAATTTAATGAATCAGTATGAATAATTTATTTAAATAAAATTTTATTTATTTATATTATTTTTATATTTTTAATTGATATTAGGCATCTAATCTGTTGGATTGATTAATTTTGGAGTGATAGGTTCGGTTTTATAAAAAAAATTTATTGTTCACTTGAGCAAATTAGGAAGCGTTAGTAATCGGTGGCCAAGTAGTTTAACATTCAATTGGCAATTGAGAGAAATTTATCTAATAATTCGGCATAGTTGAGATTTAATAAATTAAATGAAGCTTAGATAGATGTGTTCAGATAGTTAATGTTCATGAATGAAAATTATGGTGCTTTCAAGGTATAGCTGAGTTAGTTACGACGGAGTAAACTTGTAGAAAAGGATAAGAATTTGAATTTCAGCGAAGCCGAGACAATATCTTTTTTTGTCATGATCAGGGCTATTGTGTAAAGCTATTGTGTAAAGCCACTGGGATGACGAATTCTATCTTTTTACCAAAGATAGAATGAAAATTATGGTTCTCAAGCTATGGTGCAGTGGTAAGCACACATGGGAGCTTTCCATGCACTCAGGATTCAAATTCTAGAGAGCGTAAAAAATTCATCTCTTGCTTTTGAACTACTGAAATTGTTGGGATATTATGTGAACTACTACTTGTGCTTTGGGATTAATCCTAAGATCACTTTCAAGATTAATTAAATTATAAGATTTGAATACTTTGATTAAAAAGATAAATAAAAATTATAAATTATTTATTAATAATATTCATGAATAATATTTATAAATAAAATTTATAAATCATATTTATCACTAAAATTCTTATCAAATTATTCACAAATAATATTTATAAATAAAATTTATGTATCATATTTATCACTAAAATTTGTATAAATATAATAAATAAATAAATAAAATTTCAAATTGAAAAATAAATTTATACAATCAAACTTAATGACCAATCAAATAAATTTTAAATTTTCAAACAATCAAATAAATTTAAATTAAGAACTCAATAACGTCTAAACGAATCAATTTCGAGTTCATAAAAAAGTCACACTTGAACAACTATTTAAGTTCATTTTAAACTCGGGTTTACAGTCCTAACGTTAAATGCCAAAAAAAAAAATTACAACTTCTGAGTAAAATCGTTCTAACTCATCAAAATTACAGCAATATTATATTAAAATAAGCAACAGTTTAATCCATCCCTCAACAATTACTTAATCCTTATTCTTTCATCACTGCATCAATCCACTGCTCAAAGAATAATAAACAGCAGCAAAGGATTCTCGAGTTTATCATCACACAAGAACAAACTATTCTTTTCTCTACAAGACAAATATTAATGATCTATAAAGAAGACAAAAAAATCCACTTAAATACTGGGCAAAACTTGTTCATCAATCCACTGATCAAAGAATAATACACAGCAGCAAAGGATTCTCGAGTTTATCATCACACAAGAACAAACTATTCTTTTCTCTACAAGAAAAAAAATTAATGATCTATAAAGAAGGGAAAAATCCACTTAAATTTTGGGCAAAACTTGTTCAAACACAATAGAATAGCAACATGATTGTTTGTTCTAAGAGCAAGGCACTGAAACCTCAGCCCTCTTCCTATCACAATCGACATCATACAACAACAATAATACCCTTTCAAACACACACACACACAAGCAATGAACACAAGCCAAAGGATTAAACAACACAATGAATGGTCTCAGAATGAGAAGGCTGGCTGTCATATGGATAGATTACTTACTCCATTCAAACTCAACAAGGAGAGATCATGGCAATCTAGATGAATATGAATCTCCGGGAGCTGCTGCTCCTTCGGGAACCATAGGCGCGGTGCCGGCCGTCTGATACTGCCGGGGCAATGCTGATTGTGGAGCGGCCTGCGAGTAGTAGATCGGTGGGTGGCCGGAGGCGACATCGTAGCCATAATTCGCCATCGTAGCAGATGGCTGAGTCAGTTGAGAGTGCTGCACCTGCATGACATGAAACCCTGCTCCTGCATAAGGGTGGGCTTGGTTGGCAGTGACATGGAGCAATTGCTGTTGCAATGCGGAGTGTGCAGTTGCAGGGGCAGGTGCTGCTGTCCTATAGAAACTCTGTAGCACTTCGGGAGGCTTCGCCCGAGCCCCCTGAGCTCCGGCTGCTGGCTTCGCGGAAGACAGTAATGGTGTCGGGTCAGCCAAATTGGGGTGCACTGCTGAGACATTGTAAGGCGAATTCGGATGAACCGGCATGAAGATGTAGGGAAATTGGGGGTCGAATGGGCGAGCTTGCGGCGTTTGCTGCACCGGAGGACCCATCAGAGAGTAGTAGGGCGGCATTGGGAGAACCGGAGCAGCTGCCGGGTGGTGAATGTAATGCTGATTCGGTGGTATGAACTGCGGTTGTTGGTGGTGAAGATGGAGACGGGATTGCTGCTGTTGTTGCAGCTGCTCCGGCTGCATCGACGGCATTACATAAGCTGGGGTGTCTACGGCCGGCGACGGCACGAGATAGCTAGGATCAGAAGGTACCTTTGGATCGGAGATTGGATTTGAATACATTGACCTGGAAGAAGGAATCGAATTAAATTTCACTCAATTTTAGTGAATCGACTAGTTGACGCGAGCAAGATGATACCTTGGCGCAGGATCAGTGATGATGGCGTCGTTCTGAGTAGGCTTCGGAGGCTGCTGTGGCTTCCGGAATCCGCCGTGGTCAGATTTGTCGTCGTCGGAGAAGTCTCTGTGCAGGTTTTCAGTTGGGGAGATGATGGGCGAGGCAGCAGAGGCGGCCGGGAGAGGAATGGGTGGAAGGTGGTGATGGTAGGCGGCGAAGTTTGCATCTTTGAAACCCTCGTCGGCCCTTTGGCTGGTGGCGGAGTCGGGAGAAGGGATCGTGCGGGAGAAGTGGTCGTCGAGCCCCGCGACGCGTTGATCGGCGGTCCGATCGATGGTCGGAACCGGAATGGGCGGAAGATTGGAGAGAGGCGGAGCGGATGAGGTGGATCCGAATGAAGAACCCTTGTCGAGCATTGGTGAGCTGGGGACGGAAAGGACTTCCTGGCCATGACGCCCAAGCTTCCCCGAGGACTCAGGGCGAGGGAGGACGGGCGGTCGGCCGCTGGAGCCGCGCGAGTGAGAGGAGGGATCATCGTCGAGACTGACGAGGCAGTTGACGGAGGCGGATTCGACGGAACCGCGAGGGGTGTCGATGCCTAAGCCGCTAATCGCGCTGTTGAGGGCGTCAACGAACCAGGTCTCCGACTTTGACTCGTCGATCAGCGACCCGATCGCCGACGAAGTCCCCGAATCCGACTTCGAGGGGAAGAGAAAGAGGCGAAGCCGGCCGGAGCGCGTCGAACCGCCGCCGCCTCTAGCGGCGGCGGGGGTGGCGGAGATGCGATCGAGCTCGTCGATCATGTTCTCAAGGTCCTCGTCGGTGGAAACGGAGATAAGCGAGTCGAGATCCTCGTTCGGGAGCTGGTATTTCAGCGAAAAGGATCCGCCGCCGAGGAGATCGCGGGAGAGCTTGGCGGAGAGGTCAGCGAGGGAGCCGGTACGGTCGATGGCGACCATCCGCGTCTCGCCGCCGAGGTAGCAGAGGTACTTGTCGGTGGGGCGTGGGAGGATGCGGCCGCCGTAGCTGCACATGACTCGGAGCCGCGACGACGGCGCCGCGAGGGCGGAGTAGGGCTCGTCCCACGACTCGCCGCCGCGGGAGCGAGGGGAGGACTCGGTGGAGTCCGCGTAGCCGGTGGCGGCGGCGACCGCCAGCGCCGATTCCATGATCGGAGTTGCAGGGAAGGGGATTCCCCTGGCTTCGTTCGACGGAATCGGATGGGGCGGATTTTACGGAAAGGGAAGAAGGGTTTGCGGAGAAGAGAAGAGAAAAGAAAAGGAGGTGTTTTTAATTATATTTTACTATTTCGAGCAAATTTCTATTTATTTATTTATTTATTTTTTATTTTAGCCTATCTATAATTATATCTTCCTCAAATTGGTTCTTGCTTTTAATTAGTTTTGAACCATTAATCCTTGTTTTTCTTTCAATAATATCATTTATTAAAAGGCCAAAATTAAAAAAAACATACTTTATTTTCATTATTATCAAAAAAATATATTTTTAAAAAACACTTTATATCTTAAAAAATAACCTCATTGCTCTAAATAATTTTGATTAACTATTATTAATTTTTATCAAACTATTTAATTATAACTGAGTTGAAACTATTGGGGAACATTGATGCAATGGGAAAGTTGTTATCGTGTGATTTAAAAGTATTGGATTAATTACAAAATAGGAGAAGTCTATAATAGACTTTGTTGATTGGAGTATTGTAATTATTTTTTTATAAAAAAATACTCTAATTATAGTTATTTTAATTATAATTATTTCAATAGTATTGGATTAATTTTGATAACTTCAATTCATTTTAACTAATTTTTAAATAATTTTAAGCGATTTTAAAATAGTTTTAGTATGTTCTTTGATTAAAATTATTATAACAATGTTAAACGAGATGTTTTTAAATAGAGCATTATTTTAATATTTTTTAAATGGGGGATATTTTATTTTGCGTCAAAAAATTGTATAATAAGAGTTTTCTTTAACTGTAATATAAGATTATTATTATTATTATTATTATTATTATTATTATTATTATTATTATTATAGGTGAACAAGAAATTGAGTATTTAGAGTGAAACGCTTTTAGGATGACAAAGTAATTCAAAGAAAATTCAAAGAGCATTTTATATAGAATGACAATTTGAGGTGTAAGTTAATTAAGAAGACGAGAATTGTGTCATTTATACCTAAAGGGACACTACAAGTGCGTGAGAATCGAATTGAACACTTATGTAAAATGTGAAATCTACCATCCTATCGGTCCCACATGATCAGTTCCATGATTATCTGTAAAAAGATAAATTGAGAAGATGCAATTGACCACGACAGAAGAAGGTATTATCTCGATTTCACTGAAATTCGAATCTTTACCCTTTTCTGTAAGTCTACTCTATCGTAATCAACTTAGCTATGTCTCAGAGGCAGAATCGAATTAAATTCGATTTAACTTAAATTAAGAAAAATGATACGTTACATAAAAAATATAGCATGAAATTAACATGACATACTCAACTGCATAGATGTGGGTTCCACGATATGAAATGTGTCATGTTGAATTTTATGTTAGATTTTTTATGTAATATATCATTGCTCCTAAACTAATAATGGTGTTGATTTATTCATTAGACAACCTTAATCAATTTGACCCTCAAATTTTTTTTCTTTCTTTTTTGTAATCTTGCTGAAACACCCTTGTAAAAATACATATTTCAAAGTGTGATAGAGGGAGGTAGGCAGATACGTACCCGGTTTAATATTGTCTACAGTAGTGCCGGACCTTGACCGCAGAGCAGAGGCGCATGTGAGGAACGGTACCGCCTGTGTGCGTACCGCAGGGAGAAGAGAGAGAGAGAAAGAACCAGTCTCCACGAGGAAAGAGGAAGAAGAAGACTGTCAAAGCGCAATCATGTACGTCCCCGCCTGCCTCGTGGTGACCATATTAGATGCAATTAAAATTTTATATTAAAAATATATGAACAAGATTCATAGATTATATATAGGATGAAAATATTTTATTAGTATAAAATCTTTTAAATAAAATTTAAAAATAAAATTAAGAAAATATAGACGATAATATTGTACCATTGTGAAGATATATATAAATTTCATCTTATTTAACAGTGGTATCAGAGCTCCTAATTTAGAATATATATGAATTTCTTCTTATCTAACAGATATAACATTGTATGAGGTCTTTTGGATAAAATCTAAAAATAAAATCATGAAGATGTAGATTTAAAGTGGATAATATCATACCGTTATAGAAATATATATGAATTTTATTGAATCTAACAGACCACACCACCCGCACACCCATCCACGTTCGCTGTTATAGGAGAGGAAAGCGAACGAAGGAAAGATGGAAGAACGGAGGCGACTCAGCTTGTTATTTTTTTAACAGAGGTATCTAAGTATTCGTACGTTCTTTCCGATCACTTTAATATCTCATCAAGATCCTTCTCTTCAACATTATAGACCGCGGACTAAAGCTCGAATCAGATAATATATAATTTTGCCCTTCGACCACTAGAATAAATTTAAAAGTGTATTGGATCTGTGTTAATGTCTTAAATTTTTTATTTTATTAAAAGAAAATATGTTATAATACATTGTAGTTCGAATCATGAATACTTG
Source organism: Curcuma caesia (assembly GCA_037834155.1). Lineage (NCBI taxonomy): Eukaryota > Viridiplantae > Streptophyta > Magnoliopsida > Zingiberales > Zingiberaceae > Curcuma > Curcuma caesia. The sequence continues at coordinate 2,484,968 of JBBMKF010000112.1, forward strand.
ATAAAGTGTGTTGGAAACGACTTAGCTTGTTGAACTATTTCATGTTTACATTGATCGATTGTAAAGTATAAACACAATCCTTGGTAGGAATACAATCAAAAGTTTATATTAAAAATACATGAAAAATATTATAGGATTATAAAATATAAAATATTTGTATTGATATAAAACTATATATATATATATATATATATATATATATATAAGAAATAGGTAAAAATTAAAAGGACGGTTTTGGTTTTTTTATTGGAATTGTCTGAGTGATTTTTTTAATTAATTATAAAAAAAGCACTCCTTACACTCCACTTCTGGACCTACCCTTGTGATTTGATCCTAATTAATACCTTAAAGCGGATCTAAGTCGAGCATGTTCTATTCTGAAAATAAATTTAATGTAAAAATTTCAATCTTAATCTTTCATTTTAATTGAAATAATAATCCATCCATCATCCGAGTTTACCTATGACTCAAAATCAACGAATCATTTATAATCTTACATCTTCATAATATTTGATGTTCGTATATACGAGACCTTCATTCCAATCTAAATAATCATCCTAACAATCTAATAAAATAAACTATTCTCCTTCGAAACATCTTAAAAACTCTAGTCGTGTTGTTGTTGTTGTTGTTGTTGTTGGACAAAAGAGGAAAATGATTGCTTGTAAAGGCTGCTAGTTGGAAAAATAAAGGGAAGACCATTGCTTACGAGAAAAATAGAAAAGAGAAGACACGAGGAAGAGGCAAAAGAGGAGAGTTTTACCTTCTTCATATGCAACCTCGACTAGTTTCGGTGAGCTCGACAATGATACAAAGAGAGCAAGGCAACGTAAAATAGAGTAAGAAGATGCGAGAGTTGCTCTTGTTACATCGCTAGAAGAGGGCATTAGCTGATGTTGCGTGTCCTAATTTATTTTAAATCGATCACTCATTTAAATTTTAAATTTAGTTTAGATATAATTTGACTAAATCAATTCCAAATCAATCCAATATAATCATTATCTATGCGTCTATTTATTGAATTTAGTTCAAATACCATCTAATTTTAATTTAGCATCCTCATTTGGTATTTTATGATTTAATTCATTCATTTATTATTATATATTTTATTTTTAAAATTCAATACTTAATCCTCTAAGTCATCATATATATTTCCTCATAAAAATTGGTACCAATAAATATTTTAGATCTAAGGCTTTCAAAAATATGTGATTAAATTTTAATTTTTTAATGATCAAAATAATGATGAAGGTTTGATAATTTTTTTAAAAAAAATTAGGGGAATCTTCACTTAACTAGGCCATTAATTATCTCTACAAGCTGCATGTATTATAGCATCATAACGGCTGCAATAGGTGTTGTTTTAATGATTAATAAAACATAAATATTCTTTTAATAATTCCTAATAAAGAAAGAGGTTCGCTATGTTCTCAAATGTATAAAGAAATTAAAAAAAAGATCATTTTAATTTATTAAAATAATTTATTTGAAAATTAATAATAATATTTGTTTCAAAGAATTTAAACTTTTCCCCAACAAATTATTTTATTATTTATAAAGTTAAATAAGCACGAATCAGATGGGGTTTCAAAAGTGTGTTGGATATTTAAATGTGTCTAGGTTCAATTAACTTAATTTACAGATAGATAAGGTATTCCAATGAATCATTTACGAATTATTTTGTTCAAAAAATAAGTTCTAATAAAAAACAGGTATAATATCTTACAAATTATAACTAAATCAACAATCAGAGTGGCGCAGCGGAAGCGTGGTGGGCTCATAACTCACAGGTCCTAGGATCGAAACCTGGCTCTGATAGGTTTTTTGTATTTTTGTCTAGAGCTACTAACGGATTTGGGCCGGAGGCGTAAACATGGCCCATCCTGTGTAGACACGATCGGCCCAATAAGGGTCGAAGTCTTAGAAGCGGACCCTGCAGTTAAAGATACTATAAATAACATAAACAGCGAGCGGCAACGCCCAAATCTCAGGCGGCGAGGAGAAGGAGAGGGATGTAGGAGCGTCGCCGGCATTCTCCTACCTGCAATGACGGCGAGGGCGATCCGCTTCCTGCAGCTCCCTTCTTCCCCTGGCGAACAACGAGTTTTTGTAGCGGAGGCATCAAGCTGGCTGTCACAGCCAAGCAGCACGAGAGACGAAGCGGCGCCGCGGAAGATGGGATTCACCAATGGGTCTTCTCTCCGGCGAGATCTATCCTCTTTCAAGGGTAAGCGATCGTTTCTTCTTTTCCTTCCATAGTTGCCGTCGATAGTAGGAGAGAGCGTACCAGAACTGATCGCCATCTGCCTCGTCTTCCACTCTAGCGGATCAAATTAATTATTTCAAATCTCTGAACAATTTTTGGTTCCTTAATTTCTGGTAGTTCATCAGCAGCATATTTTCATGTCTTTTAATTCCCGTTCCGACTTTTTCTGATTGAACTCTTGCATTTTGAGATGCAGCGGGAGCGCATTCACTCCAGCTATATTAAATGTTGCCCTAGATGATAGTTGCAGTCCTTTAGGGTTCCCTCACGATGAGGATCAAATTTCCCCTTTCCAAATTGTGGATAGTGTTCTTCGTAATAAATTTTGAATGATGCCTATTTTAGTTTGAAATTACTACTATTTCTTACATCTTTTACACCTTTATAACCTCTGTACTTCTTTCTCTAGTGCCATAATCGGTATCTGAAGAAGCTCTTGCACTTTGCAGAAAGGTTTGTGATTGTTTCGATTCTCTCTACAGAATCCAAACATCTTATGCATATTTTCAGTGTCTTTTAATTCCCGTTCCGATTTTTTCTGATTGAACTCTTGCATTTTGAGATGCAACGCGAACGCATTCACTCCAGCTATATTAAATGTTGCCCTAGATGATAGTTGAAGTCCTTTAGGGTTCCCTCTCGAAGAGGATCAAATTTCCCCTTTCTAAATTGTGGATAGTGTTCTTCGTTATAAATTTTGAATGATGCCTATTTTAGTTTGAAACTACTACTGCTTCTACATCTTTTACACCTTCATAACCTCTGTACTTCTTTCTCTAGTGCCATAATCGGTATCTGAAGAAGCTCTTGCACTTTGAACTTCTTATGCTTTCAGGTAACTAAATTCCCTGATACTTTTTAGCTTGTTCAAATGATATTAGACTTTTGATATACTTAATTCTCGTCCTGTAAGAGGGAGTTATAGAGATTTCCAGGTTTTTTATTGATTGTTTCAATTATCTCTAATGCAAATGCTTAAGCAACTAATTCTACAGGATCCAAACATCTTATGCTTCCAGGTACCTAAATTCCCTGATACTTTTTTGCTTGTTCGAATGATATTTAGAAACATCTTGTGCATACTTTTGATACACTTAATTCTGGTCCTTTAAGATTTTTGATTGATTGTGCCAATTATCTCTAATGCAAATGCTTCAAGAACTAATTTCACTCAATCCATTTACAGACAGCAAACAAGGGCAAGAAGATGTTTCGATTTCCTTCCCCAGTAAAAATGAAGCAATTCGTCACTGCCATTTCTGCAGAGCAGAGCAGTACACTGTACCATCGAGCAAGGTTAGTACAAAGCATTTACAACCTGCAGCACCCAACTGCCTCACATTTTCGGCATTCGATCGTCTCCCAATTAAATACACAAACAACAAAAAAAAAACAAAAAAAAATTTATAATTTTTAAACAAAAGGCAATCGCATAACAAATTAGGAAGAACAGGTCAGAACAAAACGATTAGTTGCCGAAAGAAAAGGTCTTAAATTTCTTAGAATGCGGCTCATACACCTACGGAAAAACCCAAGAATTTGTCTCAAACACAGCAAAATTGAAGCTTCGGAACTACTACGATCTATGGCAGATAATCTATGATTAATTTTCTAGTAATAGGAGAAGAACTTGATCGGTAGAAAATACTCTGCAAAATTTTTTAGAGGTCGAAGTCCAGCCACTCGCGGATCTCCTTATCGGTGACGAGGATGTCTTCGACGCCGGCGAGGTCGGTCAAGGAAAGCTCTGAGTCCATTTGGTTCGTGAAGAAAAGGTCGTCAGGCCCCAGTACGAGCTCTGCTTCTTCCAAAGGTAGCGCTTTGAATAGATCCGCAAAGGACTCCTCCTGCTCCGCCTCGGCGGCGACCTTCGCCGGAGTGGTGTGGCTGGAGGAGATGGAGACGTCGAGGACGGAGGAGGGGGAAGGTGGCTCCTTGACTGGAACGTCGACGGAGGCAGATGATGAGGCGGCGGCGGCGGTGGTGGCGGCGGTATCGGACGAAGCGGTGACAGAGAGGTTCTTCTTCTCGGCTCTGAAGCGGAGAGCGGCGGCTGCGTACGCGGCGGCCGCGGCCTCCGCGGTGTCGAAGGTGCCAAGCCAGATCCTGACGCCGCCGGGGTTGCGGATCTCCGCCGCCCATCTCCCCCACGGGCGCTGCCGGACGCCTTTGAACCTGGAAGCGGACGCAGGGTTTGCCGCCTTCACCTTCTCCTTCCGCAGCCTCCCGCCTCCCACCGGCGGACGGCCAGCGGGGGAAGATGAAGGCGGCGGAACAGGGAACTCGTAAATCGACCTCTTCGTCTTGGCGGCGACTCCTTCGTCTCCGCTCGATTCCGTCGCTTCAGGATCATCGAACACGACGCGGACTCTTCTCGCTGCGTGTTTCGAATCGACCAGCGAAGTGGAATCAGATCGGCGGATTTGCTTCTTCCTCATCCTCCTCTTCGCCATTTTGTCTCCTTCCTTCTCGGGAAGACGTCGAGAAAGATGAACAATCGCACCCATTTTCTGATCTCTCAACCAAAACTGAATCAAAAAATTAAAAAAAAAACCCAAAAAATATATAGAAAAATCCGATCAAAATGGTAAGGTTTTTGCCGATCTCTTCCTCAACTGAAAGCTCTTCTACGACACCAATCTAAATGCTGGAATCCAAAGTACTTCACTCCAAATCCTACCCTGCAACCACAAAACCCCCTCACCAAATCAACCATCTCCGACCTCTCCAGCAAAATCAAAATCAATCTTCAAAACATTCCAAACAAGATCAAACCTGGAATATCGCATCGATCCCTTCTTCTTCGCCGCCAGAGAGCAGGCAAGGAGGATGCACAAAATGGCGAGAAATCCGGCGATCCGACTGGCGAAGAGATGATACCGATCCAACGCTTCGAGCTTTCCGGAGGCGAACAGGAATAGATCGATGGCTCCAGACGACATAAAGGATGAACCCTAACCCCGATCCGCTCGCCTTCGGCGACTCCTCGACCTCTCTTCGCTTTCTCTGGTCGCCGCTCGCCGCTAAACCCCAAAGCGAAGAGGAAGGAAGAGGAGTGAGAGAGAAAGAGAAAAAGATAGAGCCGGGCGAATTAATAAGAAAGGAAATGAAGGCCTATGACCATCCAACGGTTCAAAATCGCTGCGTCGACGGAGACGTCTATGGATGGAGAGAAAAAACCAATTTAAATATAAATGGTAAATTTCAATTCGTTACTAAAAAAATAGAATTTTATAAAATAAAAGAGATGAGATAAATGTTTGTGTTTTATTTAGTATCTCCGATTTAATTCATGCGAGTTATTTATTTTTTTTTTAAAAGGAAGGAAATTTTACAAATATTTGGAAAGTGGATTTTGATCAAATTGGAATTATTTAACTGGTTGTATTAACTTGAATTTATCTTCCAATTTATGATTAATATTATAATGAAGTTCCATGTTTCACTTAAATTTTACGCACGATCTCATGCACGTGCAGGATCCCTGCTACAGATAAAATAATACGATAGTAGTTAAATGCGCATAATTAATCCGCACGGACTAAGCACGTCGTCGATTGTATCGTAGTAGATTCGTGCGGACGAACGAGAGCGAACCCATGCGAAGCTTATCACGTGATCACCTCCTGCCCTCGCACGTGGCACAGTCCTCGAAGCAGTCCAGGCAAAATCTTGACCGGTCGTATTTAAAATTTTTAATATTTATTATATTAATTATATGTCGATGATTTTTATTTTAAGAATATTTTGTGAGAAATTGAAATTAAATTATTATCGAATATTTTCATTTTTTTAAAAAAAGGAGAGAAAATACAACAAAATTATTTGCCCAGTTTTGCGTCAGATCGCCGGCAGCGACTCCGACGGCCACAGCGAATCGGCGAAATCAAACAGGTCGAAGCCCGTGGCTTCATCCGCCGCTCTCTCCTCCGCCCGGACCCCGACGAACTCCCCCATAGCGTAATACGCGTCCAAGTCCTCCGCCAACTCCCACATCTGACCGAACCCTACCGCCTCCGCCTCAGCAGCAGGGGCCGCCGCGGCCTCGTCGGAGGACGACGACGACGCGGCCGGAGGCGGCGGAAGGCCGAGCTCGTCGTCGGAGGCCTCCAACAGGAACCCCAGGTCCGGCTGCTCGGCCGGCAGGGCGATTTCTTCTTCCAGACTCTTCATCACCGACGCGATGTCCTGCTCGCCGGCGACGACGTCCTCGCCTTCGTCATCGTCAAAGAGGAGATCCTCGCGGAGGCGCTTCGCCCCTTCAGATCCCAGCTCCTCCTCCGACTCCTCGCGCCGCCTCTTCAGATCGCCGGAACTCTCCATGGAAACCCAACCGAGGGTATAATCGTAATAACAGAACGCAGTAGGACTTTAGTGGCTTTTGTCCACGGTGGAAGACTGGGACTGGAGGAGCCTCTTTATATAGGGACCGAGATGGGGTGGAAGTCTATCCATTCCAAGGTTTTCATAAATTATAAGGGTTTTATTGAAAAATGCGGTGAGAGAGATTCTAAGGTCATCCACAACGGGCGCAGCGTTACCTTTCTTTTTCAGTTTTTTTTTTATTTTTTTCTAAATTTTTATTAGAAAAAAGAGTGAAAATACGCATGAGTCCACGTCTGATTATGAACGGCATTTCAAGTCCGGATTTGGCGTCCGCTTCGAGATTTTTTTTTTTTTGTTTTTTAGGGAAAAAAAGAAAAAAGAATTTAAATTTTGTCGGATTCGAAGGACGGAAAGCAATTTGTGCGGTGGTTGTATGCGGTAATCGATGGGCGGGTAGATGAGACTGACGTCAGGCGACGCCACGTGTCGCGTGCTCTATGTGTTGCCGTTAGGACAAATCTTCCATAACGCCCGAACAAATTTGTTAATTCAGGAAATATTGGAAAATTATTGGACATTTTTCAAACCTCACCCTCGTTTTTTTTTTTAATTTCAAAGAAACATGCGCACGTTATTAAATCAAATATAAAATATATAATATTTTCAATATTTATTTTATTATTGAAATACTCATTTTTAATAATATTGTTAATATTTTTAAAAAATAATATTCTAACATAGTTATTTTCATTCTCATGATAATCTTTATCTATTGCTACTGTTACAATATATTGAATTAATTTACTTTTAATTAATTTTTATATATTAAATTTTTTTAATCAAAATATTTTTTAAACTTGATTCAAATTATTTAAATTTAATTAAAATCATTCTTGAGTTGTATTAATAATTTTTAAAAGCCTTAAAGAAACTAATAATTAAGGTGTTTTTTTATCATTAATTGTTTAAAAATGTATTAGAAGGTGTTTAATTATGCGGATTTGGTATTAACTAATTTCATTAGGAAGGAAAAGAAATGAGAGAGAGAGAAAAAGATAGAGTCAGGCGAATTAATAATAAAAGAAATGAAAGCCGATGACCATCCAACGGTTCAAATTAATCATTGTGTCGATGGCTCAAAATACCATATTAAAAAATTTATATTATATCGGTATATCAAAAATTTTGATATTTAAAAATATATATTAATACTGTACGTAAATTTCGGTATATCAAATTATAGATGTGGTATAAATTTTATATCATTCATACCAAAAGTATTTCATATTTTTAATATACCAAAATTATAAAAGAGAAATAAATTATATTTGACAAATTGTTCATCAAAATTATTTAATATTTCATCATTTCGGTATATATTAAAATATCAAATCTCATACCGATATCGATATCGATATCGATATCGAAAATTTTGGTATAATATTATATCATATCCAAATTTTTAATATACTATTAATATCATAATACTTTGTATATATCGGTATGTTATATGTGATATATTAAAATATTCGATATTCCTCAATCTTTTATCATTATTATTTATATTTTAATAAATTTTATTTTCAAATATTATAATAATATAGAATTGAGGGTATCTTTGAAAAAAGTGCAAGTTTAATTTTTTTTAATATGAAATAATTAAAACTATTCTGATAATAAAATTAAATATTTTTCTTTACACTTTGGTATTATATTAGATTTTGTTGAAAATTATATTATTTTTTAGTGAGACATGCATAATCAAAATAAATTCAACCATAAAATATAAAACAAAATTTCTCTCACAAATTAAATTAGAGAATTATTTTTCTTTGGATAAGATTGTCAAGTAAGAGTATATATCAATGCACCAAAGTCAAATAAAATTATCCACACATAATATAATTTAACATTGATAAAATTATCTGTTATGGCTTAAAGATGAAAATTATCTGTTGACTGCCTTAGATCATACAAAGTTATCTTAATTTTTTTAAAATTATAAAATATTGGTATGCATTTAAAATAAATATAACAAAAAACTCTTGAGTGATAATATTTTAAATTTATTGAAAAACAGTCGTACATTTTTTTATGATGAATTAGGGGTTTTGACGCAGTTCATGAAGAAAAAGACAACGTAATGGCACAATAATAACCGTTTAATATTGATAATATGTTTAAAATATTAAAAATTATTAAACTTAGAAAATATTTTTAAAAGACTAAATTTAAACGTTTAAAGTTAACTAAAATATTTTAATTTAATAAATATTATAGATAAAATACTTAAACTTCATCAAAAATATTTAAACTCAACTACAATATAGTTTTAACTTTGTAAAAATTACTTTAAAATTGAATTAAAATAGCTATTATAATAGTTTTAAGTAATTTTTATTTATTTTAATAAAAAATTTTAATATAAAAATATTCTATACATAATATTTTTAGTGAATTAATTTTAAAAAATAAAATAACTTATTTTAACATACAAAAATATTTCAAAAAAATCTAATAAGGCAACGCAAGCTATCGACGAAAAGTCGATAAATCAAAGATTCCTCTCTCCAAACCGCAACATCCATCAAAACTCAATATAATAATAATAATAATAATTAAAAATTCATTTTTAAAAATTAAAATCGTCATTATTATCAAAATAACTTTCTATTCCACTTCAGCATTTTTTTAAAAAATAAATCATAAATATTATATCATAGATTATTGAATTTATATGCTAGTAACTTATAGTGTCTGGAAACTTGGAGACGAGAAACCGAAAATACGGAAATGGTAAATGGCAATAATGAAGTTTCCAGATTTTGAAAACGTACCAGAAACCCCCTTGAGCCTCGTCTGGGACCATGCAGAGGAGCTCTAGCGCTGCCAAGAAACCAACACATACGTTAAAGAGGAAGGAGGCAACCAAAGCCCGAACGGAACTTTATCCTTGGGCCTCGCCCATGGCGGAACACTTCCTGGTGGATCGTTCTCCAGCACATACAGAGGCTCCATCGGCTTCCACTCCGACAGCTCTGTCCATCTCGACGGTACGATTGTGATCCCAAGACCGAGTCTTTCCTCATCGCTTACCAGATTTATGTTTCAAAAGGGAGAGATTTTGCAGGAAAGAAGCTAATTTTCTACTGTCCGGCATCCCGATGGTGTACTCCATATAAAGTTCCGTCCAGCACCCCGATGACATACTCCCGCCCCTTCCCTGTCATCTTTTCTAATGCTCCTGCTAGCGCCGGCGCTGTTACGAGGTGGCTCCGCACCTCCGTGCCAACGTCCAGGACCGTGCAGAGGAGCTCTAGCGTTGCCAGCGCCTGCACAGCCTCCATTGGCCCCCCCCTTTCGGAAACAGGGACGACAATCTAAATACCGTTTCCAGACAGCGTAACTAGTAACTATAAAATCATCATTATTATTCTAATAATTAGATTTTACATTTGCTAATTGAAAAATAAAAAATACCGTTTCCACATTCAATGCATGAATGTGCATCCTACTACGTATCAATGGGATCCACTTGTATTGAATATGTCATGCTATAATTTCTTATCTATCATTTCTCAAATAAAAATATTTTTAAAATAAAAAATAGAATAGATTATTATTTTAATAATAATAATAAAGAGCTTCCCGTCTTTTGCAGAAAGAACGTGGACAAACAAACAACACAGCGCGAGACTAGGCCATTCATTGTTTGTTGTCTCCATCAAAAGAAGTGCCTGATCACAAGGACAGACTGCCGCTGCGTGCTTCTGCCTGCCACAAAGTACCATGAACACCTCACTCTTCTTCTTCATCGATCCTCCTCCTCCTTCTTCTGCTTCTCTCTCTCAAGAACTTCTTCAGCAATTACCATCAAAGATCAAGCATCTGAAACTAAATCTCGCTTGAAGTTCAATTCCAACAACAAGAAGACAAGCGAAACAAGCAAAAACAAAAAAAAAACCTAATCCAATTCCAATCCACCTTGCCTTAAACCAGATTGAAAGATGCCAAAGTTTGTTTGCGTGATTCTTACTGTTTCTTCGATTCGGTGTTCTTCCGATCGTAGGTGTAGGTGTGTTCCACTTTAGGAAAGAAAGAAGAAAAAATAAAGATCGGCCTTCGATCGATCGGCCGGCGTCACTTCGACGCCCTTTGAGGGATCTCGTGGATGTGCTGCAGCTGCCAGATGTCGTGGTCGCCCAGCCCTTCGAATTCTTCCCCTTGGCAGATCTCCGGGCAGAGGAAGTCCGCGTCGACGAAGGGGAACCACCCGGAGAGCTTCTCCTCCTCGATTCCGCACAGAGGCCACAGCAGATCGCCGACCTCCGCCGTCCCGTCCGCCCACCCCGCCAGGACTTCCTCCGCCACCGGCGCCGACGGCACGCCAGACGAATCCTGCTCATCCTGCGCCCTCGCCGCATTAGGGATCTCGCCTTCCCCGATCCCCTTCCTCGCGGCATTCCCCTTCCTCGCTCTGCCCGATTTGGGCGCCGCGGACGCCTTCTGCCGCCGCGGGGCCTTGCCGGAGCTCTCCGACGCCGAAGGAGAAGCAACCTCCGCCCTGATCCGCTTCATCTCCTGCCTCCCGCCCGCTTGCATTCCGGCGATCGATGATCCCGTCGCCGGAATTTATACGCCTTCCTCGAGCAGCCGATTTCGGATGCCCCGCGGGAACTCCCTAACAGTAAGCTGCACCCGCTTCAATTTAAATACTATTAATAGAAAATGGGCCGCACAGCCTTCCCAGTGCTTCATGCCATAAATAGACTATAATTTGCCATTTCATTAACATTTCATTTCATTTCAAACAGGATTAGGGTTGCCGACGTAGAAGGCAAGTTGACAGCTCAGTCGACGCCGCCTTTGCGATGAAATACGGACAAATAACGCTTCGATTTAATGAAAAATAGCGACGCGATTTGAGGAACGAGAGAGGGACAGCGAAGCAATGATTAAGAGGCAGAAATGACAAGATTTAGAATGCTTTGCGTCATTAATTTCGGCTAATTAATGTTGTTGCCGTTAGTAGTTTTAACTCTTAAAACAAACAACTTGTGATTAATTTTGTTGTTTAAACCACTAGTGGGATCTGTCATCTCTTTATTTTATTTTGAACGTCGACAGCCGACTTGATGCATACGACACTCAACGTCTCGTGCACCTTTTCGGCCACAAGAGGGATAGAGCTCGGTAATCTAAGCATCTCTTTTATTTGGTAAAAAATAGAATCTGTCATTCCAATTATTTAATACGGTTGTCTTCATTATCATTTATGAGAAGGTAAATCAAGAAATTACAGTTGATCACAATAGAGAAGGGTATTGCTCGACTTTATCGAGATTCGAATCCTTGCTCTTTTCTGCAAATCTACTTTATCGTAAGCAACTCAACTATACTCCAGAGGTAACCTAAGCAGTTGAAGTGTCTTATCCCAAGTGATAAGCATGGAGACACTTGTTGCTTGAGGTTTCGAGTTCGAATCCTCCTAACAACATATATTTATTGACTGTGGTGTTGTACGATTCAAGTCTTAGCTCGGCTAAGGTGCTGTTTCGGCAGTATGCTCTTGTCAACCTAGTGGTACCGTGCCTCTAAAAAATTTCTTAGGGGATTTTCTGATATGGGATCGTTTCGGCGGTGGGGTCGGTCACTATAAAAAGTTTACCTAGTACAGTTTTGGCCCCCGAGGCATAGGTGAGTTGGTTACGACGCAGTAGACTTGCAGAAGAGGACAAGGGTTCGAATCCTGACGAAGCCCGGCAATACTCTCCTGCGTCGTAACCAACTGCACTTTCTCGATTTACCTCCTCACAGATGATCGTGAGGCCGATCGTGTGGGGCCGCTATGGTGGCGGATCCACCTTTTTACAGAAGAGGTAACCTAAGCATCTTTTAAGTCAACGTTCGTTATCCCAAGTATTCAATCTCTCAAACGCCTCTTTTACCTCCACAACATTCAACATCCTTAATGCTAAAGGACTCAGCCTATCGAGCGTCTCTTTAGCTTCAAAAATAGATAATCACAGAAAATTCAAAATGAGATAGATATTTCAAATTTCATTTTAAAATATCCCTAATAATAATAATAATTATTATTATTATTATTATTATTATTATTATTTAAAAAAAGATAAAGATGGGTGGAAGTTGGGATGTGGTTTGGAGGAGCTGAGCAGTTGCTGTCGGATAGCGAATCTCGCATCCGGATCCTCCACACGCTTCTGTCGACACTCCCGACAGCGAGCGAAGCCGCCGGCCCACGCCATATCCGGATCCGACCCGCTTCGGAGTGGATAAGCATCCGCTTCAGCAATTATTAATTATCCAAAACGACAAAACGTCGCTCTCTCTCTCTTTCTATATATATATATATATATCTTGTATTTTTTCTCATTTTAAATATTTTTTTATTGAATGAGATTTGTGAAAATGGAACAACAAAGTTCAAATCTGCATGCTTGAATATCGTGATTTATCTTAGGACGTTATTATTATTATTTTTAATAATTTTAAATATTTTTTACTTTGATTTTGTACAATTGTGCATTAAAAAAATTAAAAGGACATTTTTTCCATTATTATTCAACATTAATTAGACTTTAATGATATCTTTCTTTAATAATTTTGATAAATCAATAAGCAAAATTAAAATGGAATGCTTTTAAAATATTATTTTAAGCATTTTAATGATAAAGAAAGTAAAATTTTAATTTTACACATAAAAATAATTTCATTTAGTAGTTTTTTTTAAAAAAAAGTGATTATTTGTTAAAATCATTAACACAATTTAAAGACTCACCAATTTTTTATTTTGTTGATGAATAAGTGATTTATATAACAATTCAAGAAGATAAAAATAGGATATTTTAACACCAAAATAGAACCTTTAAGGCATATTATTATTATTAGCGAATTTTATATGGTCTTTTTAGAAACTAATAAATACTCTAATTATATGTG
>JBBMKF010000112.1:2504951-2515458 GCA_037834155.1 Curcuma caesia
CATCTTGAGGCCAATCCATCCAATCCTTGACACCAAGATTCATTGTTTGATCCAGGTAATGGGACCAAACCCTTGACCATAGAACAAAGAAGAGCAAACTTCAACATTTCATACCGGTAAAACAGAAATTTTCACAACTCTGAACAGGAATAGACCTGCTAGTCTAGATGATGATTACCTTATCGACCTTAATACCGGGCATGATTTTCTCTTGGAGTAAGCAATCCACGAACTTCTTTCCATCTGTGGTAGATTGATATAGTGTTTCTTCAAAGAAAATAGCCCCAGATATATATGCACCTAGACCCGGAGTGGTCAACAAAAGTTGCCTATAAGCTTGGCGATTTTCTTCTGTATTCTCCAGACCAATTGAAGCAAGTCTCTTTCCACATGTAGCATTTGATTCATCGATGGCGAGAATTCCACGCCTAGGTGAAGCGATAGATTTCTAGAATAGTAAATGAGCAAGCAATTGACTAAGCAAAGAAATTGAGGCTGATCAACACTAACAATGTTCACAATGCGACTCAAAAAAAACTATAGAAAACTGTGCAAAATATCATAGAAACAAATCTGCTTATTTTATTTCAAAATAAAAATAAAGAAAAGAAATATTGATATGGCTATATTTGGAACACAGTCAAGAAACTAGAGGCCTTAACATGATACAATCTGATCCAATATATCATCCAAGTGAACATCAACAATACTAGTGAAACGTATCGGACCCAATGTACAATTACATGTTTAGTGAGAACCACAACATCGATATAGCTTTACCTAGGTAGATCTAATGTAGGAGCTTTTGAGTTCCTAAGTCCATGTATGTGCTTCAGGGCAAGTCGAGTTACCTATCTCCTACCTTTCCCAAAGCACAAGTCAAGTGCTTTTTGTTTCTAGTGTTGTCATTGATTCATAGTACAAACTAAAAGAATCACTACAACAACAAAACTTTGGTCTTGATTCATTAGATGGTGTATAACCCTTCCATCATATGAAATAAAATTTCAATATATTCGAAAAGTCAATATGTAAGTAGAAATAGTGATTCATTTACTCTTGTTTCTTCCAGTTCAGAATCATAAAATCTATTAGCTAATGACAAGCATCTTAGCAGTATATTCCCCAGAAAAAAAAATAAGATACATACAAAAAAAAAAATCTTCTCATATATTTTCATCCTTTTACAATGTTTCAGGTAAGGATCTTTAGACCATACAAAATAGCATCAATTGAGTAGATCAATGGAAATAAATTCACCATAATGAAATTTTCATCAAATAAACCTAAAGGAGGGGTTTTAATCAAATCATGACCCCGGGACCTCGTTACAGAAATCAGTAACAGATCGAAGATCTAGCAAATAAGATAAAGAAGTTTAGGTCGACTCACAGCGGTCTGTACGAGCTCGTCGGTGTATGATCCGGCCCTGATCGGGCGCACGGCGACGCGTCGGGGCACCGCCGCCGTCCGAGGGGAGTTTCTCCAGGCGAAAGGCGCCTTTCCGGCGATCCATTGGCTCGACGGAGCGGTCAGTTGCAACGATGCCATCGCTTCTTCTTCGTTAGTTACGAAAATCGAACTGATTTGATGGATCGATCTCTAACAATCAAAGCTGATACGAACAATTACATATTTCTCTCTTTATATAGACTTCGTGCCTTTTCCACAGGAAATTTAATAATAAATTTAATAATCTATTTTAACAGAAAAAATAAAATATTAATAACTATTTTTAAAATAAATTAATAATAAGTCTAATAACTTATTCTAATCAAAAGAAAATAAAGAAATAAATGAAACTATCTATTATTATTAAAGATAACGCAAAGGGATTATTTTTTACGTGTAGTTTTAATTTTGTTAGTGAATATTTCAATGACAAAAATTAAAAGACCCTTATTTATTTTAGTTAGCATACTTTAGTTTTTTAAAAAATATCAAAATAATATATCATTCTGTTTTTTATTTTAAAATATAATTATTCTAGCATTATTAAAATTTACATTCACCTAAAATAAACAAATTTTGATTAATTACATATGTCTGACTTTGATCAACAAATGCTTTTTCAACACAAAGATTAATAAAAAAAATTTAATAATTAATTTTAACAAAAAAATAAATATCAATAATTTTTTTTTATAGATGTAAGCCTTTTGAAATATCCTCTTCTTAGTCTCTTGGGTCTTCTCTTTTGTTGAATACCGATCTAATTGAACTAGTGAATTTGCCTTTCATGAACTAAGAGAGCCTTTTGAGCGGTTTCAACGTTCTCTGGCCGTCCTTGCCAAGTTTTCAAGACAATATTTTGAAGAGCATGAACATATGGGAATGAGACATGTGATGGGTTAAGGGCTTATGGCCTTGGTTCATTAATGCATTCAAGTTCAAATTTGCTTCCATCTTCAAAAATAGACACATATTATATAAATATACTTTGAGAGTTAAGTACTTTCAAAATAGAATCAAAGCATACAAGTCTATCTTTGAGCTTGGATCTTTACACTTACATGCCATCAACATCCAAACACATCATTTAGACACATGTAAGAAATAGGTAGCTCCTCCTACACGCCATCAACATCCAAACACATCATTTGGACACATGTCGTCCAATGTGACACATTCAATCAATTACATAATTTCAATACTGAACTCTTCAAGACATCAACAACCAACAAGTAGTGTATTCAACAAAATCATAAAAATCGGTATACAGAATATCAGATGATCTCCAAAAACCAGGATCTCCAGTTGCTTAAGTATGGTCTAAAAATTGAAACACATGTATTTGAATTTTCCGAAGCATCATCTCCTCATTTGGTGTCTTCCCCTCATAGCGAGACTTGTTGCGGGCCTCCTAAAGCACATAAATCATGCTTGAGATGTCAAGATATCAAACCTTCATCTTGTGGTTGTCATCTTTGTAATGATGTCCAAAAATCTGAAATAACTCATTTAATGTTGAAAAATCATGTTGAATTTCTAACCAATGCTTTACTTTGTTACAAAGAGCCCTAGTAATGGAGCACTCAAAGAATAAGTGGTCTTTAAACTCCTCTCGTTGATAACATAGGACACATTCCTTGTTCTCCTCATAGAGCATCCGATCCGTCGTTCGTAATTTGACATATGCTAACAACCATAATATGAAACGATGCTTTAGTAATATTTTCGCCCTCCAAACAAATGACTCCCAAACCACCGAAGGTTCTCTTGGCTTAAAGAACCCCGACAAACCACTCTATTATTTTCATGTTTGTCTCTCCAACTCCATTCATTCCACCCAAGATTTTACTCTAAATATCCACAAGCCTCTTGATGAGTGGTGAATCGAAAGCTTTAATTTTCCATTGTCAAAATTCAATCCTTTTGATGTAATGATGATATACCCATCGTACCCACAATGAATCTGTCTTAAATTAAATCTTCCATAAAGTCTTACTTAAAGATATTGAACATTAAAAAAGACGTCACAATCATTTTATTTATTGGCTTTCTTATATCCTAGATTTCATAATGTAAAAAACTATTATATTTAAAAGAAACATAAAAGAATTATGTATTTTTAGAATTGAAGATTTTAATTTATATCATTGGTGGGGGGAGGGGGTGATCATGTTGGGTTTCAATAAATTACCCTCAAACACCACATTATTCTCGATCAAATAGAAGAAGAAGACTTATGTCCAAACTTTCTCGCATAATTCTTTCAATTAGGTGATCTCCATCAAAAAGAATCTCATGCTTCATTAAAGCCAAATAATTGCAAGAACAGTATTAAAATCCATGATTATCAAAATAAAAATTAGATCAATCAACTAAATCCGGAACAATTCAATTTTAAACTATAAGAAAATCATCAATTTACAATGACCGATTTCGTCACTAATTGATCATTAAAAGAATTTAGCGACCGATTTAGTCAGTCATTACTATTTCAATCGATAAGAGTTAGCGATTGAAATTTCTAATTTAATCATTAATTTAATGATCAATATAAAATCAATTATTAATTTAGCAATTGAAATAAAATCGGTCTATAAATTTCAGGATTGAATTAATAGACATGTTTTTGATAAAATTATTGTAACATTTTGACAAGAGATAATTTTTGACTTTCCTTATATCCATTCCATAACCATATAATATAATGAAAAAAAAGTTATATTTAAAAGAAATATAATAGAATTACACGTTTATACAGAACTTAATATTTTAATTTATATAATTATCTACACTAATAGGCTAAAAGGGAATAATATAATGATATATATAATAGAATTACACGTTTATACATAACTTAATATTTTAATTTATATAATTATCTACACTAATAGGCTAAAAGGGAATAATATAATGATATATACGTGAAGAGGTGATACGTTGGGTTTCAGTAAACTGCCCTCAAACACCACATTATTCTGGTCAGATAGAAGAAGACTTCTGTCTAAACTTTCTCGGGCATCAAAAATTCTTTCAATTGGGTGATCCCCATCAAGAATAATCTCATACTCCATGACGAATCCATTATCCTATAATGTGGTGAGAATTAAAGCTACACAAATCTGATAAAGCAAAATAATTATAAGAACAATATTAAATTTCATGATTATCAAAATAAAAGTTAGACCAATTAACTAAGTCAGGAACAATTCAATATTAAGGGCAACCACGAAAAAAATCATCAATTTACAACGATCGATTTTATCTCTAATCGATCGTTAAAAGAATTTAACGACCGAATTAGTTAGTCGGTATGATTTCGATCGGTAATAATTAGCAATTGAAATTTTAAATTTGATCGTTAATATAGTGATCGAAATAAAATAGATCGTTAATTTAGTGATCAAAATAAAATCGGTCATTAAATTATGATGACTTAAACTTTAAACTTAGACATGATTAAAATAAAATCGATTAACAAAAGTTGCTTGTAAGCTTGGCAGTTTTCTTCTGTATTATCCAGATCAATTGAAGCAAGCCTCTTTCCACATGTAGCATTTGATTCATCGATAGCAAGAATTTCACGCCCAGGTAAAGTAATAGATTTATAAAATAGTAAATGAGCAAGTAATAGTTTGAAAATTTAAATTTAATCGTTAATTTAGTGACCAAAATAAGATCGGTCATTAAATTATGATGACGGAAACTTTAAACTTAGTCGTGATAAAAATAAAATTGGTCTATAAGTTTATTGTCTCAATTAATCACGTATTTTTGATAAATTTATTGTAATATTTTGACAAAAATTAATTATTGAGTTTCCTTATACTTATTCCATAATTACTATTAATGTAAAAAAATATTATATTTAAAAGAAAAATAAGAGAATTATAAGTTTTGGCGGCAGTGAAGAATTGAACAAAATGTCATCAAACACCACATTGTTCTCTCCACCTGTGGTTGATTGATATAGTGTGTTTCCTCAAAAAAATAATAGCCCCAGATATATATGCACCTAGAGCCGGAGTGGTTAACAAAAATTGCCTGTAAGCTTGACGGTTTTTTTCTGTATTCTCCAGACCAATTGAATCAAGCCTCTTTCCACATGTAGCAATTGATTCATCGATAATAAGAATTCCACGCCCAAGTGAAGCAATAGATTTATAGATCAATAGTAAATGAGCGAGCAATAGATTGAAATTTTAAATTTGACCGTTAATATAGTAACTGAAATAAAATATATCGTTAATTTAGTGACCAAAATAAAATCGGTCATTAAATTATAATGACTGAAACTTTAAACTTAGTCACGATTAAAATAAAATCGGTCTATAAATTTATTGTCTCAATTTATCATGTGTTTTTTGATAAATTTATTGTAACATTTTGATAAAAGTTAATTATTGACTTTCTTATACTTATTCCATAACTATTAATGCAAAAAAAAATTGTTATATTTAAAAGAAATATACGAGAATTATAAGTTTTAGCGGAAGTGAAGATTTTAATTTATATAATTGTCTATACCAATAAGCTAAGTAGAGAATAATATAATGATATACGTAATTAAGAATATATATCATGATTCCAAAAACTTCATGATGTACCCTCTTATTTAGTATTTTAAGTATACATTTTGTTATGTCTTTGGGGTACTTTCTCCATATGCAGTGTTGGGTGAGGTGATCATGTTAGATTTGAGCAAAATGTCATCAAATATCACATTGTTCTCTCCATCCACTATAAAAATAATCATGATTAGCGATCGAAATTTCAATCGCTAATTGGTCGCTAAATCTGATATAACGACCGATTAGCGACCGATAAAAAAAATTATTAAAAGATTCATTGTAATTCAAGTTAGTGATCGAATTGGAATTCGGTGGCTAATTTTAGCGATCGAATTGGAATTCGGTCGCTAATTTTAGCGACCGAATCCTAATTCAGTCGCTAGATATCTGTGGTTGATTGATATAGTATTTCCTCAAAAAAAAAAAATAGCCCCAGATATATATGCACCTAGACCCGGAGTGGTTAACAAAAGCTGCCCGTAAGCTTGGCGATTTTCTTTTGTATTCTCCATACCAATTGAAACAAGCCTCTTTCCACATGTAGTATTTGATTCATCGAAAACAAGAATTCTACGCCCAGGTGAAACAATAATTTATAGAATAGTAAATGAGCCAGCAATAGATTAAAATTTTAAATTTGATCGTTAATATAGTAACCGAAATAAAATAGATCATTAATTTAGTGACCAAAATAAAATCGATCATTAAATTATGATGACTGAAACTTTAAACTTAGTCGTGATTAAAATAAAATCGATCTGTAAATTTATTGTCTCAATTAATCACGTATTGTAGATAAATTTATTATAAAATTTTGACAAAAGTTAATTATTGACTTTCCTTATACTTATTCCATAACTATTAATGCAAAAAAAAATTGTTATATTTAAAAGAAATATAAGAGAATTACAAGTTTTGGCGGAAGTAAAGATTTTAATTTATATAATTGTCTATACAAATAGGCTAAATGGGAAGAGTAGGGAATATATAATTCCACACCAAGGTGAAGCAATAGATTTATAGAATAGTAAGTGAGCAAGTAATAGATTAAAATTTTTAAATTTGATCGTTAATATAGTAACCGAACTAAAATAGATCATTAATTTAGTGACTAAAATAAAATCGGTCATTAAATTATGATGACTAAAACTTTAAACTTAGTACCGATTAAAATAAAATCGATCTATAAATTTATTGTCTCAATTATTCACGTGTACGTTTTTGATAAATTTATTGTAACATTTTGACAAAAGTTAATTATTGACTTTCCTTATACTTATTCCATAACTATTAATGCAAAAAAATGTTATATTTTAAAGAAAATATAAGAGAATTACAAGTTTTGGCGGAAGTTAAGATTTTAATTTATATAATTGTCTATACCAATAGGCTAAATGGGAAGAGTAGGGGATAATATAATGATCTACGTAATTAAGAATATATATCATGATTCCAAGAACTTCATGATGTACCCTCTTATTTAGTATTTTAAGTGTATATTTTGTCATGTCTTTGGGGTACTTTCTCCATATCCGGTGTTAGGTGAGATGATCATGTTAGATTTGAGCAAAATGTCATCAAACACCACATTGTTCTCTCCATCTGTGGTTGATTGATATAGTGTTTCCTAAAAAAAATATCCCCAGATATATATGCACCTAGACCCGGAGTGGTCAACAAAAGTTGCCTATAAGCTTGGTGGTTTTCTTCTGTATTCTCTAGACCAATTGAAGCAAGCCTCTTTCCACATGTAGCATTTGATTCATCGATAGCAAGAATTCCACGCCCAGGTGAAGTAATAGATTTATATAATAGTAAATGAGTAAGCAATAGATTGAAATTTTAAATTTGATCGTTAATATAGTAACCGAAATAAAATAGATCGTTAATTTAATGACCAAAATAAAATCGATCGTTAAATTATGATGACTGAAACTTTAAACTTAGTCGCAATTAAAATAAAATCGATTTATAAATTTATTGTCTCAATTAATCACGTGTTTTTGATAAATTTATTGTAATATTTTGACAAAAGTTAATTATTGACTTTCCTTATACTTATTCCATAACTATTAATGCAAAAAAATTGTTATATTTGAAAGAAATATAAGAGAATTATAACTTTTGGCGGAAGTGAAGATTATAATTTATATAATTGTCTATACCAATAGGCTAAATGGGAAGGGAATAATATAATGATATACGTAATTAAGAGTATATATCATGATTCCAAAAACTTCATGATGTACCCTCTTATTTAGTATTTTAAGTGTACATTTTGTTATGTCTTTGGGGTACTTTCTCCATATGCAGTGTTGGGTGAGGTGATCATGTTAGATTTGAGCAAAATGTCATCAAACACCACATTATTTTCTCCATCTGTGGTTGATTGATATAGTATTTTTTTCAAAAAAAAAAAACCCAGATATATATGCACCTAGATCCGAAGTGGTCAACAAAAGCTGCCTGTAAGCTTGCGGTTTTCTTCTGTATTCTCCATACCAATTGAAGCAAGCCTCTTTTCACATGTAGCATTTGATTCATTGATAGCAAGAATTTCATGCCCAGCTAAAGCAATAGATTTATAGAATAGTAAATGAGCAAGCAATTGGTTAAGCAAAGAAATTGAGGCAGATCAACACTAACAATGTTCGTCATGCAATTCAAAAATAAAAACTTAGAAAACAGTGGAAAATATCATAGAAACAAATCTGCTTATTTTGTTTCAAAACAAAAATTAAAGAAAAGAAATATTGAATGTAATTTTTAGAGGTTGATGATACTTTACAATTTAATCATAAAAATGTTTTAATTAATCTTAAATTTCATATTTATGATATTATATGTTAAGATAAAACATAAACTGTACCTTTTATGTAGGGATCTTGCTAAGTTTTCATGATAGTATTTTAAAGAGCACGGATATAATATATATATATATATATATATATAATTTTCAAAAATAAATTTTAATTTCTTCCAATATCTACCTTAACAAAATTTAACTTTTGAATAATAAAAGATAATTTAATTAAAAATATCAACATTGATTTGTAACACTTTATTGTGTCGGCTTTAGTTTGCTCATAATAAATTAATTTAATTTATCACATATAAAACAACATAATAAATGTTTTCATTCCATAAACATAATAGGACAAAAAAAGCATGATAAATTATCTCATATAAATACGATATGTCACGACAAGACAATGAAATTAGAAAAAAGTGATTTTTTTTAAATAGAAAAAATATAATATTAATTTTTAATCAATAGAATGTGCATGTATTTTAATTAAATAATATTTACATCTACATATCCCAAAGGTTAATATTCAAAAATTAAAAATATACATTTAAAATACTTATTTTCAAATTCTCAATTTCGTTGAATAATTTCTCCCTATTTGTTTGCTTAATTGAAGGAAGAAGTAAATAATAATAACGAAAAAAAGAGATAAAATTATTTGAAAAAATCTTATCTATTTTTGTTGTTAAGGTGATGGATTCCACCTTTCATTAAAATGTCTATCAGCAAAATTGCAACAAGTGACACTGATCAACACTCAACTCTTCAAGTGTTCCTCTTACCCCATAACAACAATTATACATCATCTTAAGCCCCAAACAATCAACAACGATAGGGCATCATCCCGAACCCGATCGGCTTCGTTGACTTGTCACGAGGATAGAATAGAGAATCGATTGCATCGAAGGCTAAAGCCAACTACTTTTGCCCGATTTCGGGTGAAAGGATAGTCAAAAATGCTTCTACAAAAGAGATTTGTAACCCTTTACATGAGTGATTCTGTCCACGTAAACAATAAACTCGGGAACCCTTTACAGAGCCTTAGTAATAATAAAGGTACATCGTGCTTAATACTACATTATCAATATAAAGGATTTAACTATACAAGATGCTCTGAAGTAAGCACAACCAACTAAGGAATTTGAGCGCAAGTATAACTAAAGACATTCTTACTCTATGCAGTATGCTCCAATTGTTGTGGAAAATCTAGCTAGTTGCTGATGTTCTCGCAAAGAAAGCCTTGTAGAAGGTATTTCTTTCATGTACTCTTAGAACACATGCTTGAGTTTCAGTAGAAATAGTTTACAACATCGCCCTTAAGGCGAAAAAAACACATCTGATTTTCAGTTAGAACACCCAAAATACTACTGCTTATAATTATAACTAGTCACTGTTACTGAAACAAAAAAAAAGTACCAAGAAAAAATATTTTCACTGAAGTTAAAGAAGTAAATCCAAGAAAAAGAAGTTAATTGTCATTTCTGAAATAAGTTTGTGTAAAACATTAGTCATACAGTACTAATTCAAGCATGAAAACAAATAACTGAATAAGTTCAAATTACAGAGAAAGAATTATTTGAAAACTAAAATTGTTCCTTGTCAATTCTCTTTAATAGGTGTAACCCTTCTGGAACATCCCCTTCTTAGCCCCCTCAGTTTCTCCCTCTGCCGAATATCG
>JBBMKF010000112.1:2550312-2595403 GCA_037834155.1 Curcuma caesia
ACCAAGTGCAAGCTTTACAGTTCAGATGCAGAAGGCATTCCTGGATCGTCCTGTTTGATGCCTTTGACATCTCTTGCGATATCCCTAGATGTATGGAAGTAGTTTCTGTGAATTCATCTTCTGCTGTTTGTGTAATAACCAGTGTTATCGATAAGTGTCTATATCGTTGGTTACCATTGGAAGTAGTTCTCCAGGTGGTGCAACTTCTCCATGGATTGCTCCTTCACCTGACATTTTTGAGCTGTTTTTCTTTGCATGTAGCATAGAGCTTATATAATTGCAGTCGGAAAGATGACCGTGACGGTGGACGAAGGAAGAAGAAGGGACTGAAGGAGAAGCTTCCTGGCTCCCGTAGCAGCTCCCATGGCCATGCTCATCAACCGATCGAGAACAGGAGAGAATTATGATTAATATGATCAGGAGTCAGCTTCATAGCACGATCATGAAAAGGAAGGGATGATGGAGAAGCTCTCTGGTCATCATCATGGTTAATTACACATAACAGTAAGTAATTACTATGGATAAATATGTATACTTTAGGAATAAATGTAATATTGTAACGCATGCTTTGCTTCTAACGGTCCAGCCGTATAAATTATTTTCTAGGACAAATTATGTTATATATATATATATGTATGGAAATGTTAAGTTGGATATAAAACTATTTTATTTTAATTTATTTTTACTTTCTTTAAATTAAATATTAAAACTTAAATCTTTAAAAAAAATTAATTTTTTTTACATTTGATATTCATAGTGATACTCATGAATAGTGTCTAATATTCAAATAGTTTTGATATTTGAACCTTTTTGCAAAATGTTTGATTACCATTTCATTGTAAGATCGAAAACCTCCCTCGACCGCAATAGCCAACGACACCGTCCAAATCCTCAGAGAAGTTGTTCGAGAAATCAGTCAAATTAGGACAGTAAATAACAAGTCAAGTTGAACCAAGATTTATAATGTTCAAATTTATTTGATAGGGTAATTAAATCAAATTAAATCGAGCTTAAAATAAATTAAATCTTTTAAACTTGAATTTGGTTCAAACTTAATTTGAACTTAATTCATTTGTTTAGATATTATGAAGTTTTCAATTCAAATTTATTTAATTATTTAAAATTTATTTAATTGATTATTGAATTTGATAATATAAATTTATTTATTTATTTAAAAAAAATTATTTAATATATTGATAAGAATTTTATTGATAAACGAAGTTCACAAATATTATTCATAAATATTATTTACAAATACTATTTACGAACATTGATCACGAAGATTAACAAACTAAATACATACATGTTCAAATTTATTTTTTATTTATTTAATTAATTTTATGTATATTGAACAAACATAATTTAATAAATTATTTAAACCTATTTATTTAATTAATCTGATGTATATTGAATAAATATAAATAAATTTTTATCAAATTAAATATCAACCTTATTCACTAACTTCTATAAAACCTCATTAGTTATATCGTGTAATATATTATTGTTTATTAAAATTAATGATTAAAAAAGGTTCTTGACTCACTGAGTTGGCTCCTAGTCCTTCCGATACCACGTTAACATTCTCAGTGCCTTCAACTCCTTTCCCTTCTTACAAAGCAGATCCATCATCTTCAAGGAGTCGTCTCAGTCTCTTAACGAAGACAGCTCTCCTGAGGGGAGGGGACAAAGTCATTTGTCCTCTTCGCGGGAGGTTCTCATGGTGGATCTTCTAACCGGCACTCCATCCGAGCATTCTCTGAGCTTGCGGCCTCTTCGAATAGGGAGAGATGGCCATTCGACCGCGGCAACCTCACTCCCAGCAGCACTACCATTTCCAGCTCAAATTATCACCAGAAGACCTGCAGAATATGCTCAAACTTCTCTGTGGCTTGAGGCAATATCTCTTGCACTATTCCTAGATGTATCGAGTGATTTTTGTGAATCATTTCTATGATTGTCTATTACATTAACATGTTGGAATCATCTGTGATTGAACTAAAATATACAACAGAAAATATAACTGGAACAAGACAAGTATAACTTAAAGAAGAATGTTACCATCTCAGAATCAGTCGAGCTCTCAACGTTAGCAAGTTTCACTTTTCCGAGGGTAAGAGCTTTAAGATGATACGGCTGGCAAACAAAATTCACTTGCATTGATGATCCCCGTCTTGGAGTTCAACCACCTCGAGGTTCGCAAGCTTCAATTGATTTTCGAAGGGTAAGAACTCCTTTAGTGCAAGGCAGGTTTCGAATGTAATGCGTGAAAGTAAGACTGATGAATTGATTTCGCTTGCGTCAATGTGGTTCTTCTGGGCTGGCGCACCACTGGAATCACCCAAATGTGCTGCCCAGACGCAGATGCGCTCAGTAGAAATCCAGAGCTTATCAGCGACTGGTGCTGCGATGGAGTTCCAGGAGCTGTCGGAGAGGAGAGAAGGCAAAGTGACAGGCAAGTCACTTAGGACGGTTGTTGGATCAATTATCAGAAGAGGCATATAAGCGCAGCAAATACTCGATATCAGACCGACAAAACGCAGTGCCTGTAAGGAGGAAAAGTGAATCATTTATCAGTTTATTAGGATATGCCCAAGGGACAAGATGTTCTAACATTCCATTTCTACCATGAACAAGCAACAAATACAATTCTAAAACTCAAATCAACTATAATTAAATGCAACACAAATATGATGTTCCTCTTCCACAACTTTTAAACTGCACGGTATTTCATCGGGAAACTCTTTTAATAAATACTCACCGTCGAGGGATATTCAGACACGCAGCTAATCTCAAAAGCATCAAGAAGCCACTGTCTTTTGACCCTTCCCTCTGCGACTGATAGAGCTTTAGCAACTTCCACAAGCATGCTCCACCATGCACCTGAATGTTTAACTATTTCAATGTTAGGTGTTCGAGTCAAACTGATATCAAAGGATCATTGTATAGCACTTCAATACTTTGGCTAAAATATTATTCAATTAAAAAAATATCAGTAACTTTTCGTCCTCTCAGAAGCTAAGGCAACTACTAATGTGATGATGATGTTATACACATGCGGCTATGTTCAGTAGATCCACATTCGGAACTATACAATAGCATGGAATTTAGTCAAAACTGACCTTCAGTTTTTCCATTCAAAATCTGAAATTTTAACTCAGACAGTTCGGAAACAGGAAAACGCCTTCCAATAAGCTTAGCTTTTGCAGAGATTATCTTTGCTGTAAATGAGTTGTGTTCACCATGAAACTGACGAAGAACTGGAACCTGAAATATATGTCGTCAACCGACAGGATCCGTTCAGGACAATGAAGTGACAGGAGTCAAATCTAAAATAAGAGCAGTTTCAGCCCACATGATCTTGTAATGCAGGGGAAACATGAATTTAATGCTGACATACCCTAATTTTGATTAATCCATATTGTCTAGGTCATAAAGGACCAGACGTACCATTTTAGGTGATAGGAATGGATTAATCCCAAAACCTCATGCAATAGCTGCCAAGAGTATAACTACCTGACTAGGTGGATACACATTGAATTTAAGGTCAGAAATTTTCTTACATACATGAACCAAATACATACTTGAAACGTCACTGATGGATTAAAGGAATAACAAATTTGAATGGTTCGAGTATTTCTGTGGTGGATGTCAGTAAATATGTAAGAGAATTGAGTCTTATGGAGGGGAGTAGTAAGAATGCACTTGATCTAGTCTACGCTGATATATGTCAACAATAAAGAAATCAAGCTCCTCGTATGAACCCAATAATAATCTTGAATTGGGCTGGAAGGATCTAGAAAACTTAATGTTTAGTAAACGCCTACAAAATGACATAATTGAGAACATTGATAATAGCACAAATACCTGTAGCATATCCACAAGCCACTCTTTAGGAGCTTCAGAAAAGCAACTTGTAGCAACTGACCATTCCCCTTTGGACTCAATATATTCTTCCGAAAGGCCATCATAGATCAACGTAGGCAACAAGTGAAACAAACAGACCATGCACTTTTCAGCATTTGATATGATTATGAATTCTTTAGGGGCCTCAACAAGACATTGATGCAGACCATTCCAAAACGAAACTCTTAGTAATTTTTTCTTTTCTGGTTCATAAGTTAAGTATGATGAAGAAGATGAATTAAAATACTCCGCCAAATCACTGAACAGTTTCTCAAGCCTCTGACTTGAGAATATTTTGCATATATTTGAGACATGCTGTAATAGAAAAGTCTGCAAATTTAGTTCAAGTCTCCCGAATCTAGAAGAGTCAGAGAGCTCGTCCACAAAATGCAGGAAAGGGCCAACATTGCTTGCATGAGCTAAAGATAGATTTAAGCATTCTATCCGAAGAGATTGAATAGCATGTGGCATTTGCATTTCTGAAGTCAAATTCAAATCATACTGCATGCATCGTCTTATGACAACTCCCCAATCCAAAGCAGGCAATCTAGGAGCTTTGCAAAGGCATCTTAAAACACTTGCAATTGTATTTGCATCAACAACTTCACCTTCTTCCTGAAGATATAAAAGAATCAGATTTCAGATTGCTTCTATGAGCAAAAAAGTTAAGAAAAAAGAAAAAAAATTACACATGAAGTACAGTGCATCTTATCAACCCATCTTAAGATATCATAAAAATAATTGGAAGAAGAAAAAATTCATCCACAAAACCTGTTCTTCTAATTGACCCCAGACGGCTTACTATAGAGTGAAGCAGATGGAAGAGATGTTGAAAGTCTGTCTGAGGGAAGGAAATTAGATTTAAGTGAATTAGGCTACACTCATATATATGAGCGACAGATTGGGTTTCTTTTTGTACCTCCCAAGTCCTCCTAGGCAAGTGTGTAGTTGCTATCTTTCTTGTCATCAGCATACCAGGAACCCTAAAGAGTGTTTTATGGCATACACGGAGTGGGGAGTTTCAGGCATATTCTCATTCAGAGTTGGATAGATGCCAGAGCTTAGCATCAAACAACTATATCATAGGTATACATAATCATCTTACTGTATAACCAATAAAAACCTAACAATATTAAATACAAAATATGGTAATCAACATGTCTGTGTAATAGAAAAAAAATGTATATGTGGACTACTATCAAAAAACTTAGTGTCTCCACCAAAAGAACAACCTGACAATATCAAAAAGTACAAACAACTATGGTGAACAAAGTCCATGTAATAGAAAAAAATTGTATATGTGGACTATCGAAAAACTGTGTCTCAACCAAAAGATACAAATCCCAACAATATGGAGAAGTAGAAACTCTTATAACCAGCATGACCATGTAATAGAACAAATTTGCATGTGGACTATCAAGAAGCTCAGTGTCTCAACCAAAAGATACTTTACTACAGAGACTGAAAACAGAAAATAAATAGAATTAATGGCATAACCTTAATTTTGTTGATATCCCTTAGCCACATACAGAGTCTCCAAACTAAACTTTCCTCCTCGAAAGTTTGTGAGTTTGAACTTGTAGAAATATTTTGTGAACAACTCAGATTAGGAAGCTCACTTGACCACAACCTGAGTCGAAGAAGTGAAAGTGCCCAAGCAGCATATTTTTTAATTTGCAAATCACTTGAGTCCTTGGCGATCAGAAAAATTTCTTGCACCATTGATGTTGCCAGTATTTCACAAGCAGGACTTGAAAGAACAGGACCACTGACAAACATTGATTCCTGGGAGAAGCATATGATCAACTCAGATACATGAAATTCTCCAGAACAAATAAGCTAGAAAAATTAAACAACCTGATCATAATTCAGCTGTGATATGGTTGCCAGAGGATACATGTGAAGAACATCACCAGCACCTGCACCAAGTGCATTGACAACTCCAAGCATCCCGCCAAAGCAGGCAGGAGGATATGAAAGATTATAGGTGCTTCTTAGAATTTCCATTAGATGCTTTACATCATCAATTTTCACTGTGTGTACCCCTATGTCCAGTATGCAGGAAAGAAATGAACCAGCACCAATACAAGATGCCATCAGAAAATTTTGATAAACAGCTCCAGATTTTTTAAGATTCAAAAGTTGAGAAATCAACAAACAATAACGACCATATAGAAGATCAAAGTCAATCTTTGTTAATTCATGTCTTTGGCAAAAAGCTGCAACAAATGGAAGGGCAATACATGATCCCATACATAGGGGTATATCTGACTCATCGGAAACTGATAAACTATGTCCAGAGAAATCATATGAAATCCATGAAAGCAGTAAATCCTTAATGTTAAGCACAGCATCACAGAGACCGAAGTGATAGAGTGCAACAACAGAATATCCCAAGCCAAGAACTAGCCCTACAATGCCCCAAGCATCCTCTTCGACGTTACAGTAATCTCCAGGAAGCAAATTTGAACTCATTGATTGATGTAAGTTACCATTAAGATTCTTCAAAGAATCAATTGCAGAAGGACACAACTCACTTATTATCAGAGATAAGGTACTAAAGACACTCTGAGCTAAAGAGGTTTCAGTATATCCAGAAGGTTGCATTTCGATGTTCAAATCAGCAATGCCCTCAATTGCATTCCTATTCAAAAGATTTTGACAAACATAACCCAGTCCCAGTCCACAGGCTCCTTTAACAAGATAACTTTTGCTGTTACAAAGAACCTATTAACATGAATAAGGAGTATGAAACAATTGATTCTTGAGCACTCACAAAATAAGTAGAAAACTTAAATATATATGCAGATAAGTAAAACATTAAAATCATTTGCTTAAAGTATTGCAAAAAGCAACTAGAGGTATGAGCTAGCAAATGTCATAGTAACAAGATATATGCAACAAGGGGAACTATAGTTCTTTCCTCTATTTCTTCCTATCAGCTACTTCTGCTAACATTTTTCTATATTGATCATTTACAATGATAATGACTCTTTTTGTTACTAAATTATTACAGTTGCTATCATTTCCAAGGTTTCCAGTAACAGTTCATGCAATGTTTTAGTGCTTGTCGAAATGAAACAGTTTGAGTATTGTTCTGTCTCAACACACAGCACGGTTAACAGTTCAGCATGGTCTAACCTGTGCTAGCATATACTATATTTATAATTAGTTTTAAAAAGTTATGGTTCAGATGTTGTTATCATTGTTATTAATATATCCATCATCAAATATTAACTAGATTAATATACCATATAACTTAATAATTACAACTTAAAACTAACTGTAGCAACCTAATAAATGTATACCCAGTACTACTTAATAATTATATATTAATGATCAATATCTCTTCAGTTATAAATTACATATAAATAAAATTTATCATTAAACCCAATCCTGACCCTAGCACATCCCCTTTTCTTCTCGCTCCTCCCTCACATGTCATTTGTGTCTTCTCTCCAAGTAGGCAATTACTACAGCATCTTTGCCTCCCAACCTCAGACATATCAACTTCCAATGTCGAACGCTGACAACATCTGCTTCCAAAGGAGATGGCTAAGAAGACTCTGCTCAACTCTGCCTCCAACAGCTTCCACCACTGCTCTCCCCAAAATAACTCCTGTGGTTGCTTAGCCAAGGTTCATCTCAGACTCCTTAGTGACTCTTTCCAGTGACTGACTGCTCTCATACAATTAACCAAGCTCTCTGACTTGACCCTTGGAACAGCAGGTACAACTCCCTCCTGTGCTGACAGGTTCAGATTTGGTCACTGTGCAAACCCCTGTTGACCGAAACAGAATAGGATTTCAAAGCTTGATCATTTCTATGATAATTGGCCAAATTTTAATGAATTTCAGTTGATTATGATTGAACTCATCCATTCCAAACCCATTTCCAAGACAAAAACAGCACTGCCATTCTAACATTGAATTTCTCCTAAGGTTAGGTTCCCACTGCCATTAACACATTACATTGACAACTAACATTGGAAGAATTTTCTACCTTGAGAAGTCCATTTGCCACTTCAAACCTTTGTTTCCTATCAGTTGCATCAAAGCGCGTAAATATCAGACCCAGAGAAATTGCAGCAGACCACTGTCGTTGTTCATGCTCATATTCAAACAGCCACCTCAAAAGAAATTCTGATGCAGAAGACACCACCATATGATCAGATGAATGTAAGACCTGATTCAAAAATATAACTTAATAACTAGATAGTAACAAGAGTAGCAACTACGAGTTAGCCTTACATAAAAAGTCAATTTATGATACCCAAGTAGCTTAGCGTGCTATAAATAACAAGGAATTTTATTTTGTTCAAATAACATCCAAAACTCACATCAGTGAGAAGTTACAGAAAGATAGAAGGAATGGTCCTTCTACAGTCAATGCCCTCAAAATCAATGGAACAATAGTTGCCAGATGCACAAAGCTTGAAATTTTACAAATAATATCTAATTGGTCAAAATTAACTGATTATCCTAGTGCCAATCCATATTTTAACCTAACACACATTGAACAAATTTTACAATACTTAGCAGGATGTTGTTTTATACCAAACGTGAT
This sequence comes from Curcuma caesia, assembly GCA_037834155.1. Taxonomy (NCBI): domain Eukaryota; kingdom Viridiplantae; phylum Streptophyta; class Magnoliopsida; order Zingiberales; family Zingiberaceae; genus Curcuma; species Curcuma caesia. The sequence goes on from JBBMKF010000112.1 coordinate 2,558,782, forward strand.
ATGGAGTTCTGCATGGCATTCTATTATTGTTCCAGATCAGCTTTTAGATTTGTTCCAAATGTATGTTGTGCAGGCAGCTGAGCCACTAAGAGCAGTCAGGCTGTAGGCACTTGCTAGTGTAATTGGTGATAGCCTTGATTTGATGGTTACCATTTTGTTTTTACTGAGCATGGACTTAGAACGGTAAAGATGTAGCACAACTGTTTCAGCATCATATAAAGTGACATGATGATATAGAGTTAGATCAACTTTTTGTTGTCACCAATGCCTGACTTAATAACAATAGTAAAATCCATTGCCATCTACCACCTCATCCAATCTTGAATGGCCAATAAAGCTTTTTATAACATATGTGGAAAATCAATACCGAGTTGACTAAAAATGTTCTAATCATGAGAAGTATGTGACGCGTTAAAGATTATAGACACATGTCCAAAGGATACCTAGAGATGTGGAGTAGTTAAAGTTGATTAGGATTATAATGCAAGATGGCACACTTTACTAAAAAAAATAAAGAAAACCTCTACTATTAGTTTAATTATTTAACTAAAAATATTATCAGAAATGCTTCTTGTAACTAATGAAAAAAAAGTGGAAATGTTACAGAAACTTGTATGTTGTACTTGAGAACAAAAAAAAAACTTGTTGATCAGAAAGCAGAGTTCATTTTTAATAGTTGACGATAAAAAAAGTTTCCATTTTTGTCAGATACATAGATAAGCGACATTTTTAGTAATTGATCGCAAAGCAAGTTTCATTTCTTACCATGCATAGAAGTTCACCATTTGTAATAGTTAATCATAAAGCAAGTAACATTTTCTTACATGCATAAAGAAGCAACATTTTTTAATAGTTGATCACAAAGCAAGTTCCATTTTCTTACCATGCATAGGGCAGCAATAGCAAAGGCAATGTTCGAAGAAATCCGAGGAATACCCTCTGCCCCAACTTTGCACAATGTCTACATTGAAGGAATAAAATATGACATCAGTAAAATAAACACATAGTAGTATGAACTTGAACCAAAAGACAACAGGAAGCCAAACCAAGCCAGGCATTTTGATGCGAGACGAATCTAAACGGGTCTACATCTCAATCTGTCTATTTAGATCCAATGAGTAAGAAAGCATAGTAAATGGACTGATACATCCGTAATTTAAACAAACAGAAAGGGGAAATGATTGAGATAGAGCAGGGAGGAAGAAATAAACAAGAGGGTGTTAGAAAATGAAAGAGGAGAAAAAATAATAGACAATGTGAGAGGCTCTTCCTTGCTTCTCTTCTCTCTCATTGCTTCAAACCTAGAGGGTAGTGTTCCTTTGTTGCTCTTTTATCTTGTTGTATGGACCTTGAAATCTAAATTTGTCTCTTACCTACATTTCCTAAACTCTAATTCAACATATAAGGTTCTCCTTAATCTTCAAAGAGAACCTCCAAGGCAAGAGTTCCTATGATTTGACTAGTGACAATGCTCTCAATAGGGCTAAAAGAAAAGATCTAAGTAGCTATCATTTGACAGTCAAAACTTTAAAACTGAGGCTCATCTGATCACCATGTCAGCAATGAAAATACAGGACAACAACTACAAACCATGAGATGCACCAATTTGGGTTGGCTACATGGATCTATCATGGCATTGTGTACCATATAAGGCCATGCAATAGCTGTACCCAAATGATTTACAGATCTCTCTTGATTATGTTAATTAAAAATTTCTTTCGCTTTTATATGCTCCCCAAACCTTCAAACTTCTAATTAAATCAGCTTGTCTAAGAATATCAATGTCTTCAAATAGTTCTTTTACAATTTAACATATTTTCACTTTTTTAGTAACTATCGAAGCTATGCCTGATTGCTAAAAAGTAATATGTTATCTTATCACTCTTGGAGAGTCTGCACATCCATCTCACGTTCTAGTATCTACTGCATTGACCTTTTGTAGTTTCTACGGCATTAACTTTTTGTATGTATATATTTCTTTACTATCCAACATTAACCCATGAAACATAGATTTACATACTCTAACCTTATAAAATTCCCCTTCTGGACTAACGATAAACATCAATGGCATATGGTTCCAGAAAATCCTCTTCATTTTTAATTACAAAATTTCTATTCTATGAATAAATATCTCTATACACCTTTTTGTTGAATAATAGGATCCAATATTTCCAAAACCTTCAAATATTTTTTGTGCATGCAACTTAACTTTCACCATGAAGCTTATGAATGCTAAAGTTATAACTTAAATTTTTGGGTAATTAAAATATACATTTAACTCCAGAAGACTAAACATTTTAGCAATACAAGTCAAGCAGATAAGCTAAACAAGAAGGTATGCGCCTCCCATATGCTAAAATAGAACATTAATTAACTATTAGGTACACAATTGAAGATAGAAATTCTAGTGGATTTTGATATTTTCCAGATTTTGCATCAGTTTCGAGTGCAGAATCCTATGGTTCTTTGATGCAAGCTTAGTGACTTGAATCTAATTTCTGGTTTCTGATATGAATAAAGTAGAGAGCTAAGATCCATCAGAAAAAATAAATGTCTCAACAAGAATATCTCTATGCAGCAAATATATGTTGCAGAAAGGAATACCAACTAAATACAGATAATGCAATAAAACAAGCAAACAAATAAACAGTAGTTTAACAAAAGCATTCACTAGACAAACCTTCAAGATATCATTGGCAATTTTTGAACTACTGTAGAGTGGAGAAGATGATTTAGCATCATCAAGAGTAACCATTGCTTCCAGCCAGTTATGCATGAAAGGCTTCCATGATTGAAGAGCAAGAAGTGCAATGAAAATGTTTCTTGATACATGAAGAGACTCAGCAATTTCCACCAGTGCTCTCTCATATGCAACATGTACTTTCCGCAAATCCTATAGTCCGTAGCACACCAATGGAATTGACAGGAGTGGAACAAAAGCATAAGGACTAAGTTGAAGTGCTAATATCTTGCCTTATTTGCTGCTAGGGAATTCAATTCCTTGGGAGTAAAAACAAGGGTTGATAGAGCTGCACCAGGTAATTCAGCAGCTTTCAGCTTTCCTGGAATAAAATAAAAACTTAACCTTTAACATAAAGGATTTACAAGGATTCATCCAAACTTAAATACAGAGACAAGCATTCACAAGGTTCATAAATCTTTGATGTTGAACTATTTAAGCTTTTTCTAAAGGCAAAATTAATGTTCCCAAAATCACTATCAGAGAGAATGAATCCCAACAAACTATGTCAGTTTACATTGCCAACTCATGATAAAAGATCATAGCCACATAAATAAACCCAGAACTATTCTATGATCAATTACCATTCCGGCACTGGTTCGTGGAAGGTATAGTAGGAATAAAATAAACAAGTTATGGGTCAACAGTCAGACCAGTGGACCAACTGACCAGATGGTGGTTCAATTAGAATGGTATATAGATAAATAGATTAAAATATACATTAACCACTTTAATCAATTACACATGATACCTGAACGAATAGTGATAGAGTGGTTTCCTCAGCAAAAAATGTTTAGCCTTAGAAACAAGGGATTTTAGGATTTAGATACATTTAATTCCACTACTAAAATCATACATAACAAAGAAGATAAGGATATTCTGGAACAGGTCAAACCATTAAACAATGAACAATAGACATGTACCTAATCAGGCTGACTGGGAACAACTACATATAGAGGAACCATTATATAGAGTTCAAAATAAGCCAAATTTCACATCAAATGACCAGAAAATAGCAAAGCTACCTAACCAAATTAGGAAAGAAATACAAATAGCAATCAAATGGTGCTTTCAGGCAAGACTTAACTATCTGTATACTATTATCATTAAGCAATTAGATGCACTTTATTTTTCACTTTGCATATTGGTATTGTTCCTATATATGCTCAATCCAGATGATTATAATTACATTAAAGGAAAAACAACTAAAAAAAGATAAAACTAACTTTGAACAATATATATGAAGATTAATATCAATCAAATGGCGCTTTATGCCGACCTAAATATCTGTGTATTGTTCTAGTTAAGCAATTATATGCAGTTTATTTTTCACTCATATATTAGCATTCTTCCTATACATATGTTCAATCCAGATAACTAATGTCAATTCAAAGAAAAAGCATCTAAAAGAAGGTAAAACTAAGCTTGAATAATAATATGAAGATTTTATGGTTTAACGAGTAAATGAGTTGTTTAAGCAAACTCATAATGCATTAGTAGCTTTCATGAGATTGCTAGTTTAAAAAACTGTACCTTGTAAAAAAATTGCTTGAGGAAAAACATCTAGTAACTTTTCAACTTTATGCACTGCAACTCTTTTTTGTTTAAGTGCTCTACGCCGGTTTCTGATTCAATAAGCAAAGTACACATCCATAATTTGTCAAGCAAGAGAAGAATATAGCATAATTAAGAAATGACATGAACATATGATTTGATAGCTAACATGTGTTCAAATTCTAAAATCTTGACTTCAAGCTTCTCCATGGCACTGAGTAATTCCACACTATTTTCAGAAACAAGTTGCTCTAAATTTTTCCTCTTAAATTCTGGAATAGCTTCCTGAACATTTATAACCTAGAAAATTATTGTATCCAAAGAAAAGAGAAAAAGTATGAGGCCCAAGCAACACATAAAGCTAACAAAAATGTTAGCAATATGATGATGTAATAGTGAATACTTCACCTCATAATGAGACAATGACTCAAATGCAGCTGCCTGTGCTTTATCCCATGGAGATTCATAGTTCTCTCTCCTAGATGTTCCAATTTCCCACAAGATATTGATAATACTTTTTGAAGCTTCAGAATAAACTTCTGCATCCATTGCTCCCCACCTTAACAAGATGCATAAGCTAAAAAAATACAGATTAGAAAACAGAAGCACACTATAAGCCAATAAGCTACAGTCGTAGCATCTTGAAAAGAAGGGATCTGAATGATAATTTTTCTGTTAATGGCAATTAGATATGAGAGAATGAATGCGTTATACATAAAATTGTGTCAATTTATGTCTTATAACTTACTTTTTATTTCAGTCATGTTACTTTGTTTATTTGGCCCAAACTGAGGTGCAGTTGGGGCAGATGTTTAGCATAATTGATTTGACTTAGGGGATAAATGAGTTCAATTTGGTAACTTATTGGGTTAGGTTGAGTGGGCTAGGTTTGTGTTAGATTCCAGTTGGTATCATTCAGGATCAAATTGGTTAAGCTATGGCTGAACCAAGCTTAAGTGAAACAAACATGGTTAAGTGGCTGATCTAATGGAATGTGGCATCTTAAGGTCTCATCTTTTTCCTTCTTTCCCACTCATTAGAGTTGTTTGCTCCCGCATCCCTCCTAAGCTTCGATTGGCTTTGATTGACACCAGCTGTAATTACCACTACTGTGTGTCTCCTCTTCTACTAGCACCAACAACCTTTATTGCTCCCTCATGTTCATCCCTCCACTTCCATCTGTAGTAGATGTTATCTTTGCTTCCTCACACATGTTTTCTCCTCACCTCCTGTAGTAATCAACCCAGTCTCCTCTTTACTGAAGTTGCAGCTCTCCAACTGCAGCATTGATGCATTCCTATTCAGTCTTGTGTGTTAATTTTCTTCTTGACTTTACTTTCAAGAGTGGATGGCAAGTTAACTACACTAGAAGATCCTGGTTACTTTATGATGACCTGTTAGAGTGTTAGAGGAATGTTATGTTTAACATAAAAGATATACTTTAACAAATCTTGATATTCTTACCTATGAGCAACAATAGGAGCCCTGGAATAGTCAAGCAATTGGTCTGAAACAACATCCCAAGCTGTGTAAAAATCTGGAAAGGAGAAAAATCTGTAAACATGATTTAATAAACAGCTAGCAGAACAATACCACCAATATAAGAGAGAAAAAATAATGCATAGCAATAAGAGTTCAGCTATACAAATTTCTGCAATGGGTAAAATATATCAAACATAACATTAATAGCAAAAAATATATGTTGAACATGATAAACAATCAACTAATGTAACTGGGATGAAATCCAAGATTATCTAGAAACTATGAGAACCTTAATTCCACATAATGTTTTACGTGTATAAACATCAAAATCTTACTAGTTTCATAATTAAGAGAGCATTTAACTGCTCGGTTGGCTATGAGCAACCATCAATTGGAAGGAGAAAGTGACCAAATTCATTCATTTCTATACAAAAAACTAGTATGGCCCTTCAACTTATGGAAATGACCCATAATCACAACAAAACCATCATAGAAGTGGCATGGCTAAGCCATAGAGTTTCAGTAAAAAAAAATCATCAAGTAAAATTGCTTGAGAATTCCAGAATGCTACCAATTACATCTGCCTCACAAAGATAAGCAAGGCTTTCCAACCCAAAAGCATGCACAACAGAATCTCGGTTCTCAATTAATGACTGTCAAAAAAAAAAAAGAGTACTCTTAATATTAATACTAGTAAACTGATAAAATTGGAAACATCTCTTTTAAGTTTACCGAGATGGACAGGATCAAGTCAACGCCCCTGTCCGGATTATGACTACAAACATCACGCACTGAAGCAGCAAGACTAATACAAATTTCTCTCTGAGAAGTGAAGTGAGAAAATGCTTTGGGTTCCAGAAGACCCTAAATCAAGTAAAAGTGACTATTAGAATCAACAGTCAATTGATTGAGCAATTAATAGATATCAATTGAAATTCAAGATGTATATGACCACAAGAATGGATAGAAGGTGAACAAGTCAATGACATCAACACATTGAAATGTCCTAAGTGAAGAGACCTATATTCAATACTAGATAATACAAATAGTCAGTCATGGGCGTAAGAGGATAACAGATGATGATGAACTAGTGCAGTTATATGAACCGCATTCACATGCAAAAAAGAAAAGGCCTTCACAATTAACAAGCAATAAATTGCTCCTTATAAACCTAAACAAATGCTTCCTGATGAAGTTACAAGATTTTGTAGATCAAACTGAAGTGTTGCTTTCTACCAACAAAAACACTGTGTCATATGGACAACATATTTATACAACAAAGCCATTCACAATTAACAAGCAATTGATATGTTCCTCATAAATCTAAACAATAAACTTCTTGATAAACTTTCATGATTACATAGGGACAAATGAAATCATGCTTCTTACTCAAGTCTATAGACATACTTGCAAAGAATTGTCCAAGACTATTTTCATCTCTAGTGGTTACTGATGACCACTTCCTAGAGTAGGAAGTTCTATTAAGTAAATGAGTAATGATATAAACACCACAAATGCACTACCTTTTGGCACAAGTATAATTATCGGCGATGTAATATTGCAGTGTAGCTCATAGTTTGAAATCCCGTAGCATGTTAAGCAATATAGTTGAAGTGAATCATTTTGATTGACATAGGTAATTCCTATGTCATCTGTGTTGATCATGCTAATAAATATCACACATGCCAAAACTCAACACTCATTAGCATGCTACGACATGCATCAAAATGAATCGACTAATATTTGTTAACTTTTTGTAGCTTGTGTCAGTATAACAAAGTATGAAAACTATATTATTCAAGCCTTGCTAGAAACTCTGACCTAGAATGATATTTTAATACTCTTAGATATATAGTTGTGACATAATTAAGGTTTTAAGTTTATTATTTTAAATTTACTTGAGAAATTGTTAGTTTTGGGGTTACAAAGTCATATTTGTACAAAGAACCCATTGTAAGGTTGGAATATTTTTCTCTTTCAGTGAGTTGAGTTGTTCTTAGTGATTTATCAAATTGTCTTCTCTTCTTTTTTTCTTCTTCTTAATTTGCTTTCTCACTATATCTCCAATTCGCCATTGGCACCATGCATAGGCACTCCAGAATGGTTATACAACAATGGTATTATTCCAATCAAAGATAGAAACTCCCACACGGTTCGAAATTTTGAACCTTGGTGTAGGTCATCCTAAATAATGAACTTAAGCTGAATTAGAAGAACCAAATTTGGCCATCAATCTTTAGTTATACCATTATGAAGCATTGCTTCAACACAACTATGATTCTAATGTAACCTTTTGCAACTTCAGGTGTCCCCTATGAGTTTCATAATTTTTCTACCCTAGAACTTAGTTCTTCACAGAGGATGGTTCCTCTTAGTGACTTTTGTGTCCTGCAAATTTGAATGTTTTCTTGTGGTTTCATAAGCAAAAAAAGGTGCATATGCTGGCAGAAACAGAGTAGAAGCATGACTTCAGATAACAAATATGATAAAAACAGATATCGGAATACTGAGACACAAGTAAGCCAACTTGCCTGCATAGTTCCAAAAGCCAAATCGTTGGCAACCCACATTTTACAAAGAAGGCGAACACCTGTCCCATATAATACTCTACAAAAGAACAAGTGCATAAAAGTAATGAAAATGGTTACATACTAACAGGACTGCAGAAGAGATTATTGATCTGATGAGAAAAATGAGAGTGAAAAGGCAAGAAAATATCGACAAGCTGATCAGGATTTACTAGAAGTTAAAAATAAATCCTGAAGTCCTAGGCACAGAAAATTTCTTCACAAGAGAGAGCAAGTTGGGAATTACTTGAATTGAATGTTAGTTAACTCAGTATCAGAAGGCAGATCTTGAGGTTAAGCAAACAAGAGGGTTCAGAAAGAAATAAGATTTGGACATCAGTCATATCTGATGCCAAATTGAAATACTTCAAGCTAATAAATATGTATCAAATTCAAGAAACAAACAGATCTTGGCAACATTCAAGATTTCCCAATTTGACCACGCCAAAGATGGAAAATTAGATCAATTTGCAACTTTGCCATTCTTGGCTGCAACTAGAATGAGTGAAGAATGAAAATAACAGATTTTCAAAAGGATTAAAGGAAGAACTCATAAGCTAAAGTATCCTAGGACATCCATATATCCTGCAGTTGCAACAAACCTTAGCTTTGTAATAAACCATTCAAGAAGCCCTTGATATTTACTAATAATATTCTTAACATACGTAATCCAGGTCAAAAACCTTTTATATCATAGATCTAAAGATCAAGATAATAATAATAGAAATAAATGCTTTTGTTTGACTCTTCTATCATTTAAGATACTTATCTTTTGCTACCTCTGCAGTATTTCAACAAAAAACCCCTTGCATCTGAATCACAGATCTCCTAAATGTGGGACTGGATAGATTGCCCTCACATTTAGAGTCCTAAAGAGTTAGGGCTTTGAAATAATTTGTAGACAGGAGCTTAATTATAGAGTCAACTCTGTAGAATCCTATCAGGGAAGCACTAACGTTAGCACCAGAGTTCTAATCTAATATAAGCAGGGAAAGGAATTTGTTTATGAAAATATATTAGATTAAACGAAGTGCTGTCACCTTTGTTTCTCTTCCTTTTCCTCCTATTTTCCAGCTTTCTTTCAAAAGTCACTTTATCTGACTTCTTAACTATAATGTAATATAATATAATCCAACTTCACCATTATTTTTGTCATTATTCCAGATATAATAGATGTGGAGAAAGCATGCCTTATGAAATTGTCTGTATATGATATTGGAACATAAAAACAAGATATGGTAACGTACGGCTTTGAATTTGCATGAAGCATTGGCAACAAGGTTTGCAAAATGAGTGGAACCATAGTAGAATGTGTGGCAAGTGATGGAAGCATTTCCAAAAGTCTGATCTGCAAAAGAAAAAGAGATGACCTTTAACTAAATTGAAGAAATGATTCAGCATGGAAGAGCACTGTGGAGGGAATAATTCGAGGAAATAAATAAACAATTTTACAGATTATCTTCAATCATGTAAGCACATTGTGTATGATATAATCCAGATTCCAAATATGAAGAAGATAATTGTATTTGATGAGGTAGAAGCATATAACTCAGAATGATCATAATTGGTCCTGTTAAAAGAAAAAGATGACAGAACCAACAAAAATAGTTTGTGGGTTTCCACCACCAGATAATACTGCTGTACTGATAACATAATGAAAAAAGTAACTGTAAGCCATATCTCTTAGCAAACCACACTAGGAAGACCTTATATAGCTACATCAAACACAAATGTCAATATGACAAAGTATGCAGCAGAAGAAATACTAGTGATAGTTCCTATGAAAATAATGATGATAAGCATAAATAGTGAGACAGGTATATTTGGAAATAATTGAAGACAATACTAGCGGCAACAACTACAAGAATAGATTAGCAGCAAAAGTGGAAAAGAAAGTGCAGATATAAATAATGCCAATCTCAGCTTCTGATTATCTCATGCAATTTTAAATCTCTAGTTTAAAGAGTCATATTATAGTTTAGTAGCTCCGTCACAGTGTTTCTTTACAACTGCAATTTTCTGCAGCCAAAAAATTGCATGAAACTAAGTGCTGACTTACAAATAACTCAGGAGAGTTACAATCATTTCTGCATAGCATATTACTGTGGAAGAGAACCGTTAACAGAAAAGGAATGCCCAGTTTATGGTCTAATGAACTTATTGCTGCCAAAGAGTCAACAGCAGACACTCTAAATCTAGGATGAAAGAGCAAAATGGAAGCCATAGAGCTCAGTAATGAAGTAGACCCTACAAAAAAGAAAAGGAGAAACTGAAGTTATGTTACAAAAATCAATGTGCTACACTTTCCAAATAATCAGATTTGAGAAGAACAAGAAGGTAACTAAACTCAAAAGCATGCTGAAGTAATTAAAGTGGCATAATAACCTCTGAAGAAACTTTCTGGCAATTTAGGGATTGAGCCAAAATTCTGACTTGAAACAGTTGACAGATACTCTTTTAGTTGGAAAGTCCAATACATTTTTTCTCTGCAATTCAGTTTATGCCCAGAATGGAAATTGCCACCATCTCCAATTAGAAATGAACACGGAGAACAAAATTGCTCCTGAAAATAGAAATGAACATAATACTTGCTGAGATAATTAGTAAAAAAGTTGAATAAATGCACAACATAGTCCATTTAAGAGTACCAATTGAAGGCCAAACTAAGACTGTCAATCATAGCTCATAGCTCAAGTACCTCACTTAGGTGTCTAGTTGGTGAAAATCAAGGATCTAGGCCATTTTGCCCAATGTTGAACATGCTTGCAACAATTCTATCAATTGATCTATTGATAAATATTTATTGAAGTAGCTGGTGTTTAGTGTCGATAATGGACAGTATGGCACTATGCATCTACTACAGTATAAAAACTCTTAAGTTCTTGCTCGTTCTGTATGGGAAAAACAATATGATATTTACTGGTTCAACAAATCATTGAGATTGGCATCAGACTGGTGTTTTAAAAATTGGGACCTGGAAGAGTGATGACTGACACTTCATTGGCATTGTCCTCTGCCATTTCATGCCACACTTGTTGGGTACTGTATGATCAAGTGCGCACCACATACTCAAGCTATGTCAAGTGTGGCTTATAACCTACATTAGCTAGATGAGCATTAACTGAGTTGCACATATGAAAGATCCAGAATGCAAAAATAAGTTAGGATTAGCTAGTGCCAGTGTGCACGGGTCTACAAATTCTGTTAATTTTACCAGTTCTTAGTATTCTCATTCTCACACTCTTTGACAAACCCCTCCCTCACACCTGAATTGGAAACACAACACAAGCCAAAAACCAGTACTTAACCACAAGCAAAAACTCTAACTAAACAAAGAGTCATATTGGTAATAGGTACTCAGACTTGAATCTGAGATTATGTTGAACTATTCTAGATACTAAATTCAATAAACAGTATCCATAACTACATGAAAGGGTATGTTGACATCAAATCATATTCAACTAACATCACATTCATAAGCATGGAATCAACTTAGCTAGGTCAAAAAAATTGCCTTGTTAAGACCATTTAGCAATATATGGTGACATAAGGAACTACTGATTTTGACGTTTTGTATATATCATATGGTGTCAGTCTGAAAGTTGAAGAAAAACATATCTGTCAAATTATTACATTTAACCATGCTTCAATAAACAGGAATAGCAAGCAATAAAAACCAGAACCGATGATAAATAAAAATAAACAAAATAATAAGTTGGAAGAGAAACTGAGAAATATATTGGTCTTTTGTTGAATGGGAACTGATAGCTTTAACTTCCTCTCAGTAGTTCTAAGGAATAAGGATTAAAGTCAATTTGATATAATAGATAATTAAAGTTATTACAGCAAGGAAAAGCATCTAACCTGGAACCAAAGATGATGCCAAAGCCTTAGAAGAACAGATCCCAGTCCCATGGAGGTTTGAGCAGGAGGAATCTGAACACTTCGCAGATCAACAGCCAAGTCCAAAACTATTCTGGTGGCTCTTGAAAGTAACTGAGATGCTAAAGTTTTAACAGATCGAGAAGGAGAAGACAAAAGATTGATAAGAGGGAAAATGTATAGAAGCTCTTCACCATAGTAGCAAAAAGTTCCTTTGTTGTTATTTTCTGCATACATAAAAAATCTTCTTAACAGTTGTTATCAGGCAATTCAACAATAACTCAGGCAAACACCATGGATCAAAAAGTCTCAAAAGGGGAAAACCTTACCTATTGCAGGAAATAAATCAATAATACGACTTACAGCATGCCATCCCCTAAAAGAGAGGTATTAAAATGTTCGATTTGTTTACTCGCCTAACCATTATTTATTCAACCTCCAAGATTGATTTCACACAAATATTTCAAGTTGCTAAAAAACATATTGATAATAAAACATAAAGTCAGAAAAAATTCAGCCACAGTTTGTTTATCATACATTTCTATATATGGTAAACTAAGGAAGTCAATTACATTGATCGCATGATCTTTTAAAGCAGTCAAAAAACAAAAGGACAAAATGAAACTTCCAGAGTGAACTGACCAATGGGACTATAATCTATAGGAGAATCTCAATGATGAAAAAAAGAGAAGGATGCGCACCACTTTCATTCTTCCAATTGTATAGATAAGTTAATAGCTTCAAAGCAGAGAGGTGCTCATGTTCAAATTCCACCTTGGAAAGCACAATGGAAACAAAAACAGTAACCATAGCATGCTCAGACAAAAATGGCAAACCAAGCTCTCTTTGTGCTGCCAAAAGACGCTTTGACAGCTCAAGAATAGTTTCAGTTCCACCCCAAGGCTTACCAGGGAGAATACACAAAGACAAAAGATTCTCTAGCAGATTATTACAACAAACAGTGGCATCAGAGTTTTTCTGCAAAGATGTTATGGTCAATTAGCATGATATGTTTCCAGACTAAAAAGGTACTAACTTCAGAAAGAAGAAATCAGCATCCAGATGCACAGATCAAACAATAGACATACATTTAGGTGATTTCATGGAATCAATTATTGTGTTTAGGTAAGCTGTAAGCACGTGAAGCTCCCTGTAGATGTGACTAAACCTACTATATAATCCCTGTGGAGCAAACAAACTTGTCTAAGATTTGGAAATAAAGCATACTTACACTATTCCAAATTCAAATTATAATGTGCTTTGTTGCGGTACTTAAAAATCCAACAGTTCGATATGGCAACTGACTGAAATTGTCCTTAAGATTGGATTTCAATAGTTTACAATAACAAAAATTCAAAAAAAAAAAAAAAACTATAGCTCCTTGATCAGTCCCACTGAGGTGGAAGGGGATTATGATGATAGATTGGCAACAAGAACGTGGCTATTACTAAAACCAGTCCAGTATATTATTGGGCCAGATCATGATTAAATGAATCCAAATTGTATTTCTCTTCGGATGATCCTCAAGCAGGAAGGCTCCATTTAGTTTTGGTTACTGGATGAATTTTAGGGTACTTCTAATTTGTACCGCACTTATATACCATCAAGAACATAATGCAATGGGTTTATTTCATTTTCTTCCAGTGGAAAGCAAGAATCCTAATAAGTGATTACCCTAGAATCACACAACACTATATCCTGATTTTTATACACTCACCTTGCCAACAACGATCAATGAGGAACTACATGGAAAGCATTTTCTCAAATGACTACCGTAAGGGAAAAACAACTGGTGGAGATTATGACAAACCAGACTGAATTAAATTTTTGAAACTATGATAAATGGCTTAAAAGTTCCTAGAATGTTAAAGATTGCAGGGAAGGAGTACCATTGAACAACTCATTTGCCTCATGATCACAACAAGTGCATCGACCAAATATTCAGCAGAAACCAACAAGCACTTGGATTCCTGGTAGAAGAAGATAGATTATGATTGTGAGCAATAAAAATTGAGAAGTAAGCATAAAAGAAAACAATGAAAACTAAAAATAACAAGATTATATTATTCTCTCGTCACAGCTACAGCAATTAAAAATGAGCACTGGAACAAAAGGAAACCAGCAAACCACCAGCTTCAAAATAATTCGTTATAAAAGCACAAGTAGATTGCAAATTTTAGAAATGATTTACCCACAAGGATTGTGGCACTGGAATTATATTGACAAGTATGGACAGTTAGGAACAGATGTCTTTTTGAGAGGGATTTTTTTTGTTCAAATTTCATAGAACCTTGAACATCTATTCATTTCTAACTCCTGGTCAGAACTGACTACATGTTCATAGCTTGGACATGCATTGGGTATGCCCAATCAAGGATGTACGTCACTTTTGACTAGTATACATACTCATTTAACCATCAGAAAAAAAGCTATAAGAACATCCAATAGGTAAAAGAAATGCTAAAGCATGAAATATTTTTGAACAATCTTACCTCATCATTGGTGTGGGGGAAGTACTTTAAGCACCCTATGAGAAGTTTCAATATGGCAATAGCTTCCGATGGAAATGAGCACAAGATCGATGCTATTGAAGATATCAAATCACGTGTAAAAGATGATGATGTGGTAGAGGAAGTATGAAGAATCGAGAACAGGAGAAACGGCCGCAAGAACACTGTGACAGTCATCATTCCAAGTGATTTGTTTTGCACTATATATAGCAAAACTTGGTTAATGAGTTCCTGGTGCACTTCTACTCGACATAAGAGCACCTGCCACCAAGAAATAGATTATTTAAAAAAAGGAAAGCAGCTAGAAACATGTCTGAAGATTTCAAGCAATGAAGCAACCAATGAGCAATCAAACACCACTAAGAAACTTCAAATAAAATATTACCAAGAATAAATCAACAGGGAACTAGGAGTGACTCTACTGTTAAGGAGTAAAATAACAAAAATTTTCCATAAGGTTTGGTTTCAAGTATATTTTCATGGACAAATAGAAATTTTCAACTCTTTATTTTTCAGTTTAATTTGGTCTAACCCCAAATAATTAGAAACTAATATAAGCATATATCCATAAGCTTAGTCTTACAAGTTTGTGAAATAATTAATATATACATCAATGCCCTCTATAACAATAATGAAATTCAACTTTGGTTTAAGACAAACAAATTATTATATAATTACTTATAGACCTAATTTTACACGGGTGTTGGAAGGAGGTCATGACACTAGAAGAGACTCTCTTTAAAGAGGTCATGACACTAAAAGATACTCTCTTCCTCCAAGAATTATTACAAAATCTCATTTTCTTGAACATTAACGTCCCTCCCTTCTAATATGATCTGGAGTTCTGGACCACCACTTGGGATTCATATATGGCCTGGATCCACACTTGGACTCTTGAATAATTTCTAATTCTATGAAAATAGAGAAGGTGGAAGCCGAACGCAAGGTGATCTATTTTGGTTGGATCCATCAGATCATCCTTTCTTCTTGGTCCAGTTATTGCTGCCCTCTTGTCATGGTCTAATGCCATATCTGTTACCACCTTTCAACCTCCAAGACTGCCTTCACCTAGCCAGCCACACCATTATGTCTCCTCTCAAATTGAAGCATTACTTCTTGTCAGTCACAGTCTCACAGAACAGTTAATTCCCCATTAGTCATCCCACTGTCCTGTCATCCCGCGAATCAGGTAGCTCATCCATACTGCTTAGTGGCTCGGGCTTAATCAAGAGAAAATAATTTCGAATCCTTGTAGTTGTGGATATGTGAAATCCTGTTAACCCAAAGATTGCGCAAACCATTCCTTGGGGCCAGGAGAGTCATTTGGCCATGCTTAAGTTGGTAATCAAGTAAGTGCTAAGAAAGCCTCACTTGCCTTGACGAAGGGGTGCAGCTCGACGGGGTCAAATCTGCGGCCCCAAGAGGGATCGGCGGAGGCGGCGAAACGGACCAGGAAGCCGATTCCCTTGACGAAAAGCGGGACGAAGCCAGGAGGGCAGCCTTCAAGCGCGGCGTGGAGCTCAATGAGGCCTTGCGATGCCGTGAGGAACCCGTCCTTGACGAGGAGGCAGAGCTCTCGGACAGCCTGGTCGGCGACGGGGGCGGCAGGGGAGGCGAGGCAGGTGGCGAGGGCATCGCGAGCGGCGGGGGCGGAGTCGAGGCCGAGAGCAGGAGACGCGGATCGGAGCTTGCGGAAGAGGGTGGTGACGGCGAGGCGCTGGAAGGAGGGCGCCGGGAGGCGGGTCTTCTCGAGGAGCTGGCCGTAGGAAGCCCCCGCCGCGGACGACTCCATTTCCGCCCAGTCGAGTAGCAGAGAACACGGCGGTTCTCAGTGGCGGCCCAGATCCAATTTATTTCGTATCTATAAAAGGAAATTCGGATCGAGGGTTTTTTTTTAAGCCTCGCCAAACCGGTTCGTCTCCCCGAGTCGACCGCCGGGCGAAAGAGAGAGAGGAGACGAGGGGAAGGAAATGGCCGCTCGCTCCTCGAGGCTTCTCTCCTCCCTCCGCCGCAGCAACGTCGGAGCGAAGGCCGCCTCCACCTCCCTGCCTTCGCTGCAGCGCTCGCTTTTTTCTGGATCTACAAGTAAGTTAAGATCGGCAGCTCCTCGTGATCTCGTGAACCCTAAATTATTTGCTTCAACTTATCAGCGCCGGGAGCATCCTATGGGTTGCTGAGGAGTCGGAGCAAGTGGCGGATCCTGCCTACTTCGCCAAATCGCTCGCCGCCGCCGTTTGAGTTCGTCAAGAGGAGGATGGTCGCTCTCGGAAGATGCTTTGGTTGGTGACTTCATCCCTTTTAACTTGTTCCACATAGTTAATCTATTCGTAACATCTTGCCTTGATCAAGTTTGCATCATTCCTTCACCAAAATGCGGATGTTTATGTCACTCAAAAAGATAATTCCTTTCCGGAGGCATAATATTCATGTTGCAGATTCCAGATAGTCTAGAGAAACATGGTTTGATAATGACCATCTATAGCATTATCACTTCTTAATCTTAAAGTTCACTTCTAGATGTTCAAGAAGTTTTGAATTTTCTCTAAAGTCTAAACTCTCAGCTTCACCAACTGAAATAGAACAAGTTTTCCCTATAGTTCATACTGAGACATGATCATCCCGTATTCATATTGTTGACACTCTTCTAGCAAAGAAGTCATTATCTGGCAGCGTATTCGGATTGGCATTTGTTAGTGGAATGATAAATCACCAAGCCTCTACATCACATGCTTTCGATGGTAAGCTGTTCAGTGAGATTCTAATTCTCATGCTAACATTTCATGGAACTCAAGAGAGGTTGTATATTTAAACTAACTAGTTAAAAAGCAGATTTTATAGGTGACGAAGTAGAGTTAGTAGCAGCACCTTCAGCACAACTGAAAGACAAACTGCATCCCATCTTCACAATTGTAAGAAAATTTCAGCTGCCTGCCGTTCTTGTCATGACAGTGCTGTTGGGATGGAGACATCCGCTCACACTTTTCATAAATGTAGCTCTTCTCCTGTTTAGTTCACGGCCAAACCCTTTGTCGATTTATATGTTTCTCGAGCAGGTGAGTTTACTGCTCCATTATTCTTACTTTTGTTTAGTTTCCTGTTTGTACGTTCCAATGGATCATAGTCATGCAATTCATTTGGATTTTGTTGGTTTTAGAATTTCACAGGTAAAACAGTAATCTTGAAGTGGTTAATTTTGCAAGAGAACACTTGTTAATTGCCTTTAGGATATTAATGATTTGTTTTTTGGTTATTTGACATTCTTGTATTATGTTTCAAACCAGTTGACAACACACACCATCTTATCCTAAATTTAGTCCTTTTTGTTTGTAAATAACAATGTGAATGTAAGACTTGAGATGAATTTAGATGCATCTTGAAGGATATTGAAGATGAATAGAGATCAAAAATAGTCTTTCATCATCATTATCTTCAAGTTGAGGTTGTGCCAACAATTTAGGGTTGATTACATAAATCTTATTCATCTATTGAGCTCTATATAAGGCTATATCATTAATAATATTCCAATCAATTAAATTACATTATCTTCTTTAGTACATTCACTATTGTTTTCTTTAGTCCCTTTGTCCTTTATTCTTCCACATGTGTAGATTAAACTCTTTTAACTGTTAATAGATTCATTGTAGTCATCTGATATCTGCATCAGAGATGCATAGTTGAATGTTTTTCTAAGATCCAACTTTCAGCTATCTTTTTTTCCTTATCATAATAAATATCTGTCTTACACTTCAAAGCTTATGTTGCAGTTGCATCAGAGAGAGAATCGAAATACTATATGGCCAAGATCAAAGGTGAGACTTATCTTAGTTGCTCTAGTTTCCTAAAGTGTAGCAAAATTTGAAATACTATATCATTGTAGAGCCTACATATTACATATGTGACAGTTCTAATTGATAATTATGTGATTTTCACAGTATCGATACAAGAACATCAAGGTGGAAGATTACAAGATTTTGTGCTTTGCGACGGTCGAATTGAGGGATACAAAGCTGAGCATGCTTGGAATCTTAGGAGGATGGTGGGTTGTACATGCATCAAGGACTTAGGATGAAAGAGTTTAAAATGATCTTCTTGACTGATATCATTTAGGGTTGTATCCAATTGAAGAGCTTAGAATGATAAATGGACCTGCTCCAAGAAGGCAATGTTCTTCTAGGTACAACTTCATTTGGGAATTGTTAAAAGTTGTACAGGAAAAGAAGTGCCCCATTGGCAAGGTTTTGTATGATGCACAAACAAAATATGAATTAGTTGTTATCGTAAAATAAATATGCAGAATTAGCAGGAGAGGATCAGAGTCAGTCGATCAGGTATAGTAAACAAGTCAAAATGAGCAAAAGAATGTAGCTTCAACACTAAAACTGTAAGCTGAATGAGTGAAGCAGCAGTGAAATACAATACATCAGCTAACTGAGCAAAAGAAGAAGATGCTCTTCCAGTTGAAGTTTAATTTATCAAGACAGTTGTTGATTCATTGTTCTTGTAGATTTTGATGGTCTGGGTAGAGTTGAGTGTTGCAGCTCTACTATGAATGCATCCCCTGTTGAGATCGATAAGCGGTTCCCTCTGGCTAAACTTGTTGTCGGCCGCAAAATTCCTTGATGACTTTTGATAGTTGCTGGTTTGGCAGCTATATCACTCATTCTCTGAGAGTGAAAACACTGGAATTCCCTTGCTAGAAAAGCTTGAGCACCTCACCTGAAGCTCTTTACCTACCGCGAAATCCCGTCTACCGTTTACCTGGGATCCAAAACCGAACCATTTAGTCAGTTCCAATTGTGATAGACAACCTACAAACCGAGAAGACGGTGTGCAATTGAACTTGCATAGTATTAAGTATTTCTCTGGCTAATGCAATAGATGAACAAAAGAAAATTTGTGATATAGGAAGAGAGTACCTCAAATTTGTACATTCCCCGTATTCCACCACTTAGTTCGAGTACAAGACCATGAGCGCGGATCTGATATACCTTTGCGGGCAGTCTATCACCAATCTTCAGCGATTGCGGTTGTATGCTGGGCTCAGACTTCTCGTCTACATCATCGGAGTGGGAAACACTTTTTCGTTTACCAGCCTTACGTTTGGTTCCATTGGAAACATCTTTTTCTTTCTCTTTCGTGCTTTGTCTCTTCTTCCTCTTCTTCAAACTTGACTCCTCAACGTTTTGTGGCGCTGACGCTGAATCGTAAGGCCTAGGAGAGCTGACAAGCTTTCGAGATTTGGCCTTGGTCTGCTTAACAGCAGCACGTTCCTGAGCTTCACACTCTGCAGCACTCCGTATCAGTATTGACGGAGTTGAGCTTTCTGTGCAGGTGGCTATGTCTTCCGATGGCGAGACACCGACGTTCGCTGATTGTTTTGCTGGAACAGGATCTTGCTTACCCGGAGAACCTTTGTTCGGGATAGTAGCTTTCAAAGAGAGTTTGATGTTTCCCCTGATATCCTGCCCGATGCACATCACAGACAACTCTTGTCCGACGGACAAAACATCAGAAACTTTCGATACCTGAAAAAGAAAACATCATCCAGTCGAGCGAAAACAATAAAATATGGAACTAATGATCAATCATTGGAAAAAAAATATCTAATAGAGCAAATGAACAAAACAAAAAGATCATAACAAGTCAAATGAGAAAACAAAGGAATGTGGCACATTCATCCAGCACAGATGTCTTTCATAACAAAATTGATAAGAAAAATGCAAAAAGAAGATATATGTAAGTTGAATAGCATGACTTACTGGTTCATGTGTCAACTCAGAAATGTGGAGAAGACCTTGTTGGCCACCATTGAACTCGACAAACGCACCGTATTCTTTAACTGAAGAAATAACACCTTTGTATATGCCACCAACTTCAATTTCACGTCCTATGAGAAAAGTGATCTGCAACAATATACCATGGACAAGTGTAAGTTTGCAAGTGCAATGACTTCAGAAACAGTTATGATCATGTTGGCTACATTTGAAAATAAGTAATAGCAATATTGCACTTTGTCGGCTACAAATTTAGGCAATGTCTTTAAATAATCACAACTCACAACGAGCCTGTCAAATGAATAATTTGTATCTAGATTTGTGTTTTAATGAGAAATTCATATACCAAGATTGAACGAGTGACGATTTCCAGAAGTAGAATGAACAAGAAACAATAGGAGAATACTTTTTAAAGGCAAGTTCGATTGATGTATCATGCCTTCAAGTTTCAAGTCAGTACCTTTTCTTGAGCTTTTTCCATAATAGATGCATTTTTAGCAACAATAGTGACTGTCCCATCGCTTACAGAAATACGGGCGCCTTGAAAGAGTAAAGATTAGTCAATGAAGATCCTTGCCTCTATATTAACCAAAGTGTAGATATAGTTCTAATTTGAGGTCTCAATTAGCACACACATAGTAACTGAAGTCATTCACCTAAAGTAGGAAACTTAACGAGCATTTGCAGAAACTTGTTTCCAAGATAATAAAAAGATTTCAATAAACATAACTTTAAGGAGAAGAGCAAAAATTTAACATATAGGAAGAATGCAGAGTGGACTATCATCAGTTATCAAAAGTAATAATTTTTCAGAAAGCATTCAGTACGTTACTAAATAAGCATCACCCACCAGCATGCATTAGGCCTGATTATTAGTACAAACATAGTGTAATGCAGCATATAAACACTACTTATAGCACAAACTAATCAATGACAAATATTGGTAAAATGTGAGCAATAAATTTCCAACCTTATATGAAAATTCTTGTTAATTATTTAAGTATTCTGTTTCATGAATGATTGTTGTGAAGTGACAAACAAAATTACAAGTGTCAATAGTTATTAACATATTGAAGAACATAAACTATTACCGATAACACAGCTAGATGCTGTGTCTTGCATTACTGAGATTATTCAAGTCAAAAGACTGCCACAGAGAAGTGGAGAATGGTCTCCATGCACCAACAGAATATTTTGAATCAAAATGAATTTAGAGCATTGCTCCAGACCTCCAACTTTAAGAGCTTCTACTCAGATCAGAGCAGATTGAGTTAATTGATGTTTTTCTCATATATTATTACCATGTATATGTCCATTCTATAATTATATCATAGTGAATCCAAACAAATCTAAAGCACCAACCCCAATTAAATGGACTAAGAAATCCTCCAATGTGAAGTAATATTCAGCCGAAACACCAAATTTACAACTAGAAAACACAGGAAACCAAAGGCATTAGTTTTGATTAGGCACCTGTTTCTTGTTCGATCCGCTTTCTTTGAGAATTCAGAAACCCAAGAGATCGTCGAAGAGATTCAGGATTAAGTTTGAAGGTGGCTGCAGAGGGGCAGGTAATTAGGGAAGCAAAACAAATTTTCCTCTTTTTTAAACTAAAAGTAGTAACAACAAATCAACCATAAAGGAAAAAAGAACAGTGAGAAACCTAATTTAGGTGTGCTTCCTTCATCCATTGTACGAGGTGCACTTATTTTCTCTTCCATGCGATTAAGAATTTGAATACGACCCTTTCTTGCAGGTTCTAAACTCTCACAAATAATGTCTAGAGGTATTCCAGCAGGTTTTATATCAAGTTGGATTGCAGTAATCCCTTTCCTAGTTCCTGCAATTTTGAAGTCCATGTCCCCGAGATGATCTTCAAGACCCTGCAAACCCAGAAGAATCAAGCACAAGGACAAGCATGTTAAGGAACAAAGTTATGTTAAGGAATGAGGCATTAAATGTATGACAAGAAGTAGCCAAGAATTAGAAATCAGTATATTCCAGATAGCAGCCAGCAGACAGAATGTACCACACTCTGTACTAGTCGACAGGGAAGCAGACGAGGAGAATGGTAAGAGTTAAAACTTAAGTATCTTATTATTATTTATCAAATAGGGTTACACTCATATATTTAAAGCCTTACACAACTATGCTACCTAAAGCTTTAGGCAAAAGACAAGCATGCCTTGGATGCTATTCCATCTATATCGAACAGAAGGCAGGAAACATGAGAAGAGGAAGAGGAAAGAACCATACAAAACTAAACAGGGGACGAAAAATAGGAAATGAGAAAGAAAATGAAAAGACAATATCAGTGGAGTGGGTGGTGGAGGCATAGAGAAATTAAAGAGATAGGTAAGATAAAATAAAATGATAATGGTCAAATAAAATCCCCTTTTGATCAGTTGGCAATTCATATTGCTGGTACAGTCTTCTATAATCAAACATAAACATTTGATAAAGTCAATATGTGCTTACCAATATGTCTGTCAGTATACGATAATCAGTAATGTCTCCAGTGGATGGATCCACATCACTAATAAGACCCACCGAAAGTCCAGCTACATGCTCCCTAACTGGGATACCAGCATCCATCAAAGCCATACTCCCTACAGAGAATATTTACAGATGCACCAGAATTTTGCCGAGTCAAAGTCACACTAAATGCCAAAAAAATACAATTTTCTGTACAACTGAAACATTGCACAGCTTTGAGCAGGCAAATCTGTAATAGAAATATCAGCAGAAAGATAAGTGCACAATCGGCAGAGTAATGGTACCTCCACATACTGTTGCCATTGATGTCGAACCATCAGAAGCCATAACTTCCGAATTCACACGAACAGTATATGGAAAATCATCCTCTGGAGGTAGTAGGGCAAGCAGAGCCTTCTCTGCAAGCGTTCCTGTTAAAGGAAAACGTTTTAGTAACAGATCTGAAAAGAAAAATAATTAGTAAAAACTCAAAAATTCCATTATATTATCTGGCAATTCACTATAACAGAGAAACAACACCTATGCCGAGCAAATGCATCCAAACAAATGCTTAATAGGATATTTATTCCATGAGATATGGTATGTCACTTCTTTGAATACAAAAATGAAATATAAGTGGAAATGCCGATAAGATACTCAGGTTTCACCTTACTCCCACATGATCTTGAATATCATGACCTAGGGCTTCCATTATTCTGACCTAATAATATAAAGCAAGCAAAAAAACTATAATTTCTATTACTTATGGCTCAACCTATACAATGCTTTGACGTTGAAGTTAAAGAGAAATAGCCAAAGCACCCCCAAAAAGAAAAGACAAATGAAAGAAGAAGAGTGCCTAGCAATCTTGTATAAAAATATATATACAAAAATGTTCCTTTTATCTAATGCAATTACATGCATTTTGACTATCACGCAAAAAGCACCAAGAGAAAATATCAATATTGCCTCATCTATTTGGGATTTGTTACAGTGATCTTCCAGCATTCAAGTTTAACGTGATGCTTCACAGAACAATCATTTAATAAAATAATGTGAGATATCCCTCAAATTTAGCTAACAATTCTAGTCAACTTACCATCTCTAACTAACCATTATTTGCTCTTTGAATATGTCATTGTCATCATAACCACATTTCTTTTTTTATCCTTTGTTGGGTTAAACCATAATTTCCAAAAAGGAAACATCGTAATCTATCTTTTTAGCAAACCCATCGTATTAACTGCATTATTCTCATCTCAACTCTAGTGGTACCACTAAGTTTTATGCCCTTGTTTTTCCTACATGATCTGCACTACACCTGACAGAACATTTTCTTATAAATCCACATTCATAAAACAGACCACTGTCAGAGCATGTCAGCAGCGAAAGCAAAATAAATAACAATCTTAGAGCAAAAAATACAGAAAATAAATGTGCATTTCCCCGTCAGGTATGCTATAAAGCATTGCCAGCTTCGATGAAAATTAGTGCATCCAACCGCCAAACGGCAAAGGATAACTATGCACATTCTTAAGTTCAACTCCTTGTGTATGTTAAAGGGCACACATCATACCAAGGATAAACTAAAAGTAATGTCTAGGTGAAAATAAATAACAGTACAACTTCCAATAATTAAGTGACAAGATGAAATACCATGCCCAACTTCTCGCCTATTCAGTCCACCTCGTTTAGCAACTTCATTGATAGAGAATGGGGGAAAGCTGTAATGAAGCATGAAGCGCTTTGTTGGTGGCCCAACTATTGAATCTAATCGTTGTGCATCTCCAGGAGCCCCAAGTGTAACAGTACACAGGACCTACAATCAGAAAGCTGGTCATTATGTTTGATGGAACCATTAATCTACAGCAACTCCAGATGTCAAACACATAAATGTTCCACATACAGGATAGAAGAGTAAAAATTCAACTTACTTGAGTATCTCCACGAGAGAAGAGTGAAGATCCATGCAGCATAGGATATACTCCAGATTCACAATACAAAGGTCTAACTTCATCAAGTTTTCTTCCATCTACTCGAAATCCTTCATCAATAATCCTTCGACGGATGATCTATTCATGAAACAGATTAAGACAAAGAAACTTTTTTTTTTTGCAGAAGGATTTTCTTGGAGTATACAAACATGATAAAAAAAGAAAAAAAGACAGAGCCTTTCCATTATTTTCCACAAAATAAAATTGAACACAATGTGTTAAAATCACAAATCGTGACAATTTTTGTTCTTAAGACAAAACTGATGAAGACTAAAAACAAGTAATTTCTCAAGTGCAAGTGAGCAGTAAAATCAGTATATTACATGCAAGAAAATAACCTTCTTAAGATGCCTGAAGGAAAGAAGGTTAGTATATCAGACTTACAGATTATAAAAAACCTACTTGTGGCAGTGGCATCCCTCCCATATCAAAGTTGAGAAATGAAACAATTGAAGTTGTTCAAATTATTACTTAAACCAAAGTATCAAACAAACTATCATGGGACAATAGTTATACGGGCAAATTATTAAACTATTTGATGAATTCAAAGATACATGTGCTGATCTATATGATTTTAGCAAATCCAAGTAGACAAAACCAACCTCCATTTCAACCTTTTACGAATCAATGACTGAAAGTTTGTGTGACTTCAAAATGGATCCAAAATTGAACATTTCAACATACATAAAATTTTTAATAAAGCAAGGAAGCAAAGTTTTGGACAAAATCAGTACCTCTTTCCTAACTGTGTCAACTGCTTTTGGAAGGACTTTTAAGCTATCCTCATCACAATCTTCCTCCAGTTTTGCCTTAACAGTTTGAGTGATTTGATCCAATGCTTCACCACGCTCAAACTGACAAGATATGACCCATAATGTTTTCAATAGTTTCATAGCACATTGGAAGGATAAAGAATCTGTAACAGAAGTTTAAAAAAAAACTACATTGCTATTCACTGTAGCCTATTTGAATGTAGGCAGACCAATATTTTGATAATCAAACAAAAATAATAATAGTTCATTGATGCACCTTTCCATAAGTTGGATCTGTAAATACAGCTTGAATAGGTGCTTTTGCTATGTTCCTTATTTTCTCCAATGTGCTATCAGAAATCATTGAGAGCTTATATTCTCTCTTCTTCTTTCCTGCTTTTTCAGCCAGTCTAACTTGAGGATCTATGTATTTGACAGCCTGGACTCCAAAATACAGTCTATTAGGATTCATGGTGAAGTCAAATAAATCTAATAAAATTAAATATGACTACCTCTGGATGTGCTAATTTTAATCCAGCTTGGAGGTCCTTTTCTGTGATCTCTCGCGCCTGTACATCTATCATTAGGGTACGATCCTTGGTACATGCATATACCAAATTGAGGTCACTAAGGCTTAGCTGCACAGTATGAAAAAATTATTTCAGCCTGCAAAATCACATTTCAAAACAATCAAGACGAAAACATACACCAGATTGATGTCACTCAGGATTAGCTGCACAGTATGGAAGAATTAGTTCAGCCCACAAAATCACATTTCAATTGGACTTAACACAATAATTATAACACTAATATACTTGGTAGCAGAAGCATACAAATGAGCCACCATAAACAAGGAAAATACCACAAGTTTGTATAGAACCTACAAGCAGCAAATGTGAAATACAAAATATACATATATTATATATGTATATATATACATGTAAAATAATACCTCGTCCATAGTTGGATTAAAAATAAATTTCCCATCAATCCTCCCCACGCGAATAACCGCAATTGGACCATTCCAAGGAATATCAGATAGCATAAGAGCAGCAGATGTAGCATTAGCTGCCATGACATCTGGATCTTGCTTCCCGTCCGAAGAAAGAACATTTGCCATAACCTGTATACCATGAGTGAATAGTAGTAATCAGATCAGGATATAAGAGCAAAGCCTTTTTAAATACTTTCTTTAGCAAAGCCAACCTGAACTTCATGGTAAAAGCCACGAGGAAATAGTGGACGAATAGGACGATCTATAAGACGTCCACATAAAAGTTCCCGTTCCTTGGGAGCTCCCTCCCTCCGCATAAATGTTGTAGGAATTGCACCTTGAGCATATTGTTTTTCTTGATAGTCAACCTTAGAACAAGACAAATCGCAAAACATTTGAAGTGAAAACATATCTAGAAGAGAAACAGCTGAGCACAGAGAAACAAAGTTGAACAAGTATTGAGTACTCGTGAAATGGATCAGAGGCCATATAGAGTTTAACACTATTCCTTCAAAAACACAATATCAGGCTTTTAGAATAAAGGGAAATAATCATATACAATAGCAACTTGTGCAGAGATGAACAATCAATTTCCACCACTACCTCACAGGCAAGATAAACAAAACTTTAACTTTGTACATTAAACCCCAATCCTGACATATTTGACCAAAGACATTTTGGAGGGACTTCTACATTGCAGAACGTACAGGACCACTCTAAGCACTAGAGAATTATCCGTACTAACTATAGAAACCGGGAAAAAAACACAAAGGCATTCCTTCAACCGATATCTAGATGGTGGAGGCAAACTAGGTTCCCCGATACATTTTTCACCTTTATTGGATAATCTAGTTGGTTAATTTCTGAATTTTCTAGGATGAAGTGCTGGGGGAAAAAAGTATCATAGAGACACAGAGAACTATGTTTTTCTTGAATTGCTGGTAAGCTTCCCTGCTTACTGAACGTTTTAAGCACCCATATCAAAATATAAACTTATGCTATTCTTCGAGAGAAAAAAGGCAAAACCCATTGAAAATTCAACTTTTAAGCGTTAAAAATAGAAACATTAACAAACCATGAAATGATCGAACCAAAATTCCACTTGAAAGTCACCAATTTCCCAAAAATCAAAATAATACACAGCGCATGCATACCGTGAGGGGCAAAAAGTGGCGAGCTCCATCACCTCTGGCTGACGCAACCGTGGAGAGAACATTAGTCTCATCCATAGTGATAACAACCGCTCCGTTCGCAAACCTGGCAATCTTGCCAGTCTCAATGGAGACGGTGCGGGATCCGACCTCGAACTCCTCTCTGAAGGTCTCGAGAACCTTTCGCCCAGGCGAAGGTTCCGCCGCCTGATCCGAAGCAGCGGAAGCGAAGTTCGCCGTGGCGCCGCTCCCGACGGAGCGCACTCCAGCGAGATGGAGCGGCCGAAGGCGGAGGCAGGCAGGCAGAGTGGCCTCCAAGAGCGGAATAGAGTTCGGCCGCCGCCGGAGAAATGCTGCCATGGCCGCCATGGCGGATGCGAGAGCAAGGCGAGAAGGGCGA
This sequence comes from Curcuma caesia, assembly GCA_037834155.1. NCBI lineage: Eukaryota > Viridiplantae > Streptophyta > Magnoliopsida > Zingiberales > Zingiberaceae > Curcuma > Curcuma caesia. The sequence goes on from JBBMKF010000112.1 coordinate 2,587,057, forward strand.
GTGAGGAGCAAGGAACACGAGCGAGCGAGGGTTTAAGTAAAGTAGGGTTTAAGCGGGATCGAGGTTGTCGCATAGATGCCAATGGCGTCCGCACGCACTGCGTGTTTACTTGGGGCGATAGAATTAAATTTTGACAAAAATGAAAAAAGAACCTCTTTTATTTTTTTTATCATGGGAAGGCCCATTGAAAAATATAATTCATTTTAAATTTTATATTTAAATTACCTTTTTTTATCTAATTCGTTTTTTTATAATAATTTTAATCAAAGCTATCATCAATTATAGATTTTGATCAATATTGATTTAGTTTTTGATTAAAATTATTATAATTTTAAATAAAATTCCTACCATAATACTAAATTAACTATATTATATAATTAAAAATGGAATAAACATCCTTTTAATATTTTTGCCCTTTCTATTTTTACTTATTAAATTTTCAACAAATATCAAAATGGTATTCCTTTTATTGACAAAATTTAAAATGTTGATTGCTGGACAAAAAATCATAAAATGAATCATAATTATTATAATATAATATTGATTATTATAAAGACTATATATATATATTTATATATCATAAAAATTATAATTCAAAATAATTATAATTAAAAAATATTTTAATATAATATTATTAGTGTGACTTAATTATTTATATTATAATAATTATGAATCATAAATATTACAATAAAATAAATAAATAAATTAGAACAAAAATTAAATGAGAGGGGATGAAGCATTATACACATAAATTTTACAAAAAACTACTATTTTAAAGCAGTATTTACTTATTTTAAAAATAAAATTTAACTAAACCATTTAATATGATGGAGAGAGGATTCAAATGCATTAACTAAAACAATAGTTAAATTATGAAAGTATGAAGCTCACATTTAAAACTTCCATTTGTTCAAACCACAAGATACGTTCTTCAACATCAAACAAACAATGTAAACAAGAAACCAAACAAAAACATTTGAATTCTGTTACCTTTATTTGTACACCCGCCGCCCTCTTCTTCCCTCCCTCGATACAATGTGTTCAGTGGCAATAGTCGAGAGACCACAAGACGAAACCGTAATCGCTACACAACGAAAAGAAAACCCCGAAAAGAATCACATTTACATTGTACAATGGTCTGAGTATCAGTCACCGAGGGCCTGAAAGTTCAATTGCTTCTAATACCATCGAAGAGTCGTCCATCAAGTCGGCATACTGATGTGTTGGTTGCTCTGAGGATTGAGACTTGGGCGTATCAGCCTTCTGTGTGGCTTCCCACTTCTCCGCGAGCCCATCCCCTTCCAGCATCCGCACGACTTCTGACATCTTCGGGCGTTGTGACGGATGGAATTGTGTGCAAAGAAGAGCCACTTGAACCATCTCTTCGAGCTCTACTCTGTCATAGTTGTTCTTGAGATCTTTGTCAACCACCATGAACAGTTTGCTCTCTTGGTGAAGTTTCTTTACCTGCAAAGGCCAAGGGGGCAAACAAACACAAGAACATGTTATCTATAGTGACTTTTCAGTTACTTTTAGATTTGTTTTTATAAACTACGCGACCGAAAGAAGTTATTGCTCCAATATTTATCGAGAGAAAACCCGTTGTGATAGATAAATTTCATAGTTAAAAGTGTTGAAGGAAATCAATAAAACATTAGTCATTACTCTTTGCATGGAGCTCTTAGAATGATGTTGAACATCAACCAAAAGAAGTATATGATTCTCTCTTTTCGAAAGGCGCAATGGGTAGAGATTCTTAAAAGAATTGTATGCTTACCCAGTCGAGCATGAGGCCTTTCTGGTTTGCAAGTCTCCCAAAATCCAATGCTTTCTGCCCGGTAATCAGCTCGAGTAACAGTATACCGAAACCAAAAACATCAGTCTTTTCTGATGACTGTCCAGTCGAAAGATATTCCGGAGCTATATGTCCCACTGTTCCACGAACTGCTGTTGTAACATGGGACTCCTGATGATCCAAAAGTTTTGCCAGCCCAAAATCCCCAACCACTGCTTCGAATTCTTCATCGAGAAGAATATTTGCAGCTTTTACATCACGGTGGATAATTTTTGGATCACATTGCTCGTGTAGGTACAATAATCCCCGGGCAGTCCCCAATGCTATCCTCTTTCGTCTTGACCAATCTAAAGCTGGCCTTCCATGAACATTCTCTGCTTGAAATCAAAGAAAAGAAATCTTCAATAATTATTTCATATAACTATCCAACAATGACAATGAGCAAAAAAAATTCTACACGATCTCTGTTGTATATGTTTGCCAACGACTTTCACTAGGTCGCCATGCATCATGGTATGAACTTTCCTACACTTCTCGGTCTAAATATTTATGGTAGAGGTGTAAAAGCAAGCAAACTAAAGGATCTACAAGTTCAAGGTAATATAAAAGGAGATGCATGGCTCCTTTTTTGTCTTGATCACAAGGTGCCCCCATACAATGTTGGATGTCGTATTATTCCTCGTTTGTGACATAAGAAACAAGGTTCTAATCCGTGCACACGGCTGTTTAGAACCTATAGGAATCGACCACTGAGTCGTACATTTATGCAGAAATCAAACATTTAATACATCTTGTAGCATACCCAAAAAAACATTTATGGAAAAGCCAAAAGAGTGTCTAATAAAGCAATGTATAATTGTTGTCACTTTTCATCGAACGGTAGATAACCAACAACAATTTCAATATGCGAGACATTTAGCTTGTCTGAGATACAAGAAAAATGATTTGAGATGTAATATTATCAGACATCCATCCTATTTCTTGTTTTTTACAAGATATTGAAATGTGTGGTTACTTGTCAATAAAGGATAGAAACAATCATGATAAACAACCTGTCTTGATAATTTTTTCTTAAGTAATCTCAAAAAATCATATTCAATTGAGAAAGTAAGAAGCATAGGGGATTCACCTCTAAGTTGAGAAGCTACACTCCCGTTGGGCATGTAAGGATAGACAAGGAGCCTCTCATTCTCTGTTGTGCAGAATCCACAAAGCCTGAGTAAATGACGATGAACTGCCAAGCTTATCATTTCAACCTCAGTTTGGAATTGAAGACCCCCAATGCTGTTATAGTCTCGTAAACGTTTAACAGCCACTATGGTTCCATCCCGCAAACAACCTTTGTAAACAATTCCATAACCTCCTTTACCTAGAATATTTTTTGAATTGAAATTATTGGTGGCTGTTCGTAGCTCCTTAAACGAATAAAGCTTCAAGTGTCCCAAGCAAACTTCTGGATCATATTGCTCTAGAATTGAACAAATTTGCAACCGATATCAACATTTTGGATAGACATACAAAACCAAATATAAGTAAAAAAATGAATTCTATGATTTCATCATAACCATAGATTGGGAGGCAAAGAAATGCCATCCCTAATGATACATCAAAATCAAATCATGCATTAATCAATAACTTAAAGAATGATTATCAAAGTATACATATTCCTAACTTCTCATTCTTCTGATTGAAAGAGAAAGATAATTGTAAATCACCGTTGAGATTCTCGAGTTGGATCTTGGAAAAGGATGATTTGGAAGATTAGAGCTTCATTAACAGAAGAAATTTGACAGATATGAACCTTACAATGTTTGTGAGCTTCAGTTGATACAAATTATTAATCTCTAGGCTTATAGGCCTTGCTTTCCAGATAGACAAAAATAATTGTTTCAACTGAAATGATGCAAATTAATATATATTGTACAAGTGATTGAACAAAAGAAATTAAACCGTATATTGAACAAATGGCTGAAAAAGATACAGAATGACATAATATGAAATATAAATGCTCAAGCTTGAGAACTGTAATGTGAAGTCTCTTACCATTTACATCATAAAATATCTGTTGATTGTGTCTGTATCTCCACCAAAGTAGCAAGCCAATAACAATCACTAAAAAAGTAAGCGAACCAACACTTGCACCAAATACAATAGCAACATGCCGGCTTCTTGTTCCTCCAAGTTGTGACCTATCTGAATTAGATTAGCCACAAAAGAATTACTCAATTGCTTTCAAGAAGGAACTGTAACCCAACATGTAAAACAATAGAAAATTAGCTTACACTTTAGATCTTCCGGTGGATATGAAAGTGGATCCACTGATCCAGATGAGCAGTTAATGTCTAAATTTGATCCACATATTAAGGGGTTTCCAATAATGCTGATTGAAAATTTTAAAAGGAGTTATGAGTCAGAGCCTATAGATAGAATGAGTGCACAACTTTTAAGAGAAAAAACAAAGTGAAAAAGCAAGGAAAAAACAATAGCTTACTTAAATGTTCTTGCAGATATTTTTGGCAAGGAACCACTTAAATTGTTGTAAGAAAGATCCCTGTAAGCATTATCAACCATTTCAATAAAAATTTCAGTTTAAAACAAAATCCTTCTATTATTCTATTCCGGAGATTCACTACAGCGACAACCAAAGAAAGTAATGGAAGAAAAAGACATACACGAGAGTGAGGCCTCTGATGTTGGATAGTGAATCTGGGCAAGGTCCAGAAAGACTATTGTTGTTCAATCGCCTGGAAGAAAAAACAAAAGAAGAAAGAATCACGTGCTTTTGGGTCCAGAGAATTGATACATGATCATTTAAAAAGAATTCAATGTATTGATTATGAATATATCATACAGGTAATTCAAGTTGTTAAGGTCGCCGAGTGAACTAGGAATAGTGCCACCGAATTGATTGTTGGACAAGTCTAGTGTCTGGAGTTTCTCCAGTTTGCCTATCTCAGCAGGAATTGCGCCAGACAATGCATTGTTTTGGAGCAGCCTGCAGAAACAATCACCATTACTAAATCTTCAATTGAATTATGAGCAATATCGATGTGACTCTTTATCTCTTGATACAAGGAATGATTTCCACATGAGGATCATAATCATTTATCATAAAGATAATATAATCTGTGGCAACAACAAGAACAAGAATTTTCCAGCTTACACAGACTGAAGATTTGTAAGATTTCCTATACCAGGTGATAGTATACCAGACAAGCTTTGGCTGGGTAGTCCCCTGACAGCATCGGAGAGAAAGGATTTACATAAGTAGGTGATTAACAGAAAGAAAGTAAATTTAATCCTGCACAACTGCCATTTGTCCTTACAGAGCAGACACGTATCCGTCAGCTGAGCAGGTGACCATCCTCCAACTACATGGATCCACTGAGTTGACGTCCCAATTCTCCAAAACATTGTAAGGGTCATTTAATTCCATTTTTATTGCCATCAATGCTACCACTGAAAATTGTAGGGAGAAAAAATCATACATCAGAAACACGATGTGCTTTGGAGATGGTTAGAATGAACATATATCTCATTTCGGCTAATTGACAAATGACAATAATTTGTCTGCTAGAAGATTCATAAACAAAGAATACGGAAGAAGATTAAATAGCAGCATCTACGTGAATCATTTAATTTCTGACACATGATAATTAAATGAGACAGTCAGAGCAGGTAAAGACTCATAACAAAGAACGGGGAAGAAGATTAAGTAGCTGCGTCGATGTGAATCATTCGATTTCTGGTGCATTGTAATTAAATGAGACAGTCAGAGCAGGTCTAGAAGACAGTGAAATACCAAACTTCTAACAGATTGAATAGAGTGCAGTAAGAACTGTAATGTAGGTTGAGCCTTTAATCAATTCCATTCTGCATTTCCAATTGCCTTTTAGTTTACTGCTACCGGAAGTGATTGAAGCTTAATAGCACAGCAGCAATGTTAGGGTGTTCAAAGGAGATCCCAAAATAGGAAAACAACACATGCTCAGCACACGTTCAATTGGAAGAAGTTGTCCATGAATTGGAGATCGAAGAAAGAAAAGAAGTGACAGGGTGCTGCAGACCTTCATAATTTATGCCGGACGGCGTCAGTGTGGCGGAGGACGACGGGTCTAGAAAGCCAATCAGCAGCGAGAAGAACGCCCAAAAGAGAAGATGTCTTGTAGCCATGCTCGTTACTTTCTTATGTTCTTCGCATAGACAATCAATTAGCTGCAGTCGCCACGTCCGTAGCAATCACCTCACGAACTGCCATCACGAACAGGAAAATCCGAGCAAAAGCAAAGTTTCCTACAATGAGATCGTCAAAAATCCTCTCAAAATCGCCAAATCTTGGAAGCCAGATCGCCAAAAGGCAGAAAGCTACTCTTTTCCTTCTTGAATCCTCTCAATATCGCCTTAATTTCGTTTCCCAGATCGTCAGAGAACCAACTTTCCTCCCCCCAAAAGATTACACGCTCTTCCTAGCTAGTACAATTACTAGTTTAATGCTCCCATCCGACGAGAAAACCTCGGGATCAAACTCCAGATAGTCACAAATCAAAAGCCCCTCAGATCCTGGAAGCTAAAAGGGAGCAAGATACTCCTTTCCTTCTCGAATCCTCCCAAAATCGCCTTGATTCCTTTTGCCAAATCGCCAAAGAACCACCTTTCCACAGAAAACTACACACTCTTGCTACCTAGCCGCCCGGAGAAACAAATAGCGCAGAGAATATTTAAAAAGGGGCGAGAAATTGGAGCTCTCTTTTCGGGGCAATCCACCACCACCTCAAGAAAGGAATTGACAGATCTGCGGAGGAGGAGCGTCTTCTTCCCGTTCCCGTCAAAGGAGCCGCGGCGAGGTCGCTGCCCTGGCTTCAGTAGCAGCAGCAGCAGCGCAGCGGGAGTCGGCGAGCGAAGAGAGCAGGAGCAGCGGAGGCAAGGGTGGTGGATTCCTTGGCGTCTGGCAGTGTCCCATATGCCCATACCGTCCTCCTCCGCCTCACAAAAGGGCAAAACAAAGGCCACGCTGCAGCAATCGGACACGCAAAGGGCCAATGCAAACTGCCAAAGCCGACACGGGAGCAGATGTACTACAATGACACCCATGCTCTGCCTCGCTTGTGTGTGAGAGAGAGAGTGAGAGAGTGAGAGAGTGAGAGAGAGAGAGAAAGAGAGAGAAAAAGATGCTTCAGTCCGCCTCGGGCCTTAGCTCCAACAACTACAATTACTACTCTCCCTCGTCTCACTTTTTACGCCAACACTCCGACTCCTTCCCGCCGTAATTTAGCAAAATCTTTTCCAACGTTACTCATCTGCTCAATTTTTTTTTTATTTTTTTTATAATTCAAATATTTATTTTTTTAACCGATTAAAATAAAAATTAATGTCCGAAAAATATTACTCCTGATCCTAATTAAATTGATTACGACTAAGTAAAATTGCTAAAGTGAATAAAAATTGACGAAGTGATTAAGAATTGACGAAGTGAAGCTATTGGGATGATAAATTTTATTTTTTATTGAAATATTTGAAAATTATTAAATTTCTTCTATGTTATAATTTTAAAAGTAAATGATCTTCGTCCTGATACTACAATACAACAGTTAAATTTTTTACTAGATAATAAGATGGTATCTTACATTCGAGTCTCAATTATTCGAATATCAAATAGAAAATTTCTATGGGACCAAATTACTCGTTCTCAAAATTAATTGACTTTAAAATTTTAATACCTAATACTAATTAAAAATAATAATAAATAAAATTAAATGATCTTCTTTGTAATTTCATTCATAATTTTTAAAATATTTACTTTTATTACATGTGATTTTGATCCTATCTTAGTTTATTCTTTTGTTTTACACGAAAGCAATCTTAAATTATTCTTGCGCATAGAAATTCATATACAATTATTTTATTTTCGAATTTTAATATAACTTTTCTAACTATATGATTTTAAAAATATTTTCTAAATTTTTCACTTGATAAGTATGATTTTTTTAAAAAAAAATAATTTTTAATCACCTCTTAAATGATCTGACTCAATCTCCTATTATATTCTTATTTCATATTTAAATTAATTTGTATTCTATTTTATTATTTTAAATTATTATTTTTTAAATTTTTTTATTAATATATTTATGATGATATTCTATTAAAATATTTATTAATTATCATTTTTTTTCCTATTCATCCTCATATATTCACACTCTCATATATTCACACATGGAAAAAACTAAAAGTGTGTCTTTTTTTTTTTAATAATCAAAAAAGCATTTCGCTTTGATTTAATTCATATATAATTATCTTTTAATTGTTACAATATAATTTAATCTTGTTCATAAAGGAAATAAAAAAATTTAATAGTGTAATTAACTAACCTTTTACATAATATATATTATTAGTTTTTGGAAATAGTGAGAATCCATGAATATGATCTTTTTACCATTGTTACAAATAGGAGGTTGGGGGTATTTCTGTAATTTAAAGGGGATGGATGTAAAAATAGCCACCAATAATAAATTGCCTTTATGATATAGTGACATCACTGTCAAGACAGGCATTGAT